>JARYHS010011408.1:156431345-156767650 GCA_031002005.1 Vandiemenella viatica | reverse complement strand
CCACACACCCCATTATGTGTTGCATTATTGCAACTAATTAGCCACATCAATATATAAATAAATATCGTTATAATTTTACGCTAATTATTTGGAATAAAATGTATAACTGAACCTCATTTTTACTGCGCTTTATTGCAATCTTGTTAATTACAACTTTAACGATATGTTTCACGATCAGAATTTAAGAAAAGTGTAGCTGGAACCGAATTTCGTCCGATTGAGGTATGGTCGGCGATATCTTGGCTAATATTATAGTCAATGCAGGGACAGGAAAATGCGTTACCTGTTTCGAGATCGGTCAATAGCTTTTTACTGAAATGTGGGGAATGATAAATGGACTACCAAGAAGAATCGTCAATGGGCGGGCGGAGTCTTCCTGCTTTGTTCGAGGCTTGACTTAAGGAAATGAATAACAGATGGCGCTGAGTTGAATACGCGCAATGATGCCACATTGTGCGAAATAAGGGACTTAGACTCAGGCGCGGACAGTCAATTTTTTTGCCAAAGAGTGTACCTTAACAGCGATCTTCTCCGACATTAATCAAGTCTACGTCGCCGAGCGGTGCAACATTATCAAAGAAAAATTTAAGAAATTATAAATTTTTAAATCAATAAATTATCTTGAATTGTTATGAGGAATTTCGATAGCTTTTAGATCCACAGCAGCGTTTGAACACCAAAGCTTAGTATATAATACCATGTGTAAGATATTCGTTTGCATCATTTACTGAAGTAAAAATGTTTCGTTATTGACTATATTAGTAGATACACGCCGTGTTTAAATATATGTCTTACTACCAACGTAAACTAGATCTAGGGAAACAGAAGATGGTAACAGTTTTATTCAGAGGTAAAACGCTTCACATATATTTTGCACTGCTTACATCAGTTAGACACTTGAGGCCTTATCCGTGGTGTATTGGAGACACGCGGTGGCGGTAAGTTGTACCTGCCGTGGTGGTGCTTTGGTGGTACTCGGTGATAAGTTGGTTGTCCATGATAACTATCCCACTATCGCTATTGGTTGTCCATGATACCTATCCACGATCGCTATGGCAGAAGCCTCGGATAAATATATAGTATCATTGGCGCCATTACCAGCGACAACACCTTTCTGGAAAGTTAGACGAACTTGAAATTCGTGGGTCATAAAGTGGCCAGAATAAGAGCATTGTGCTGTTCATTAATATGTCAAGAGGCAGAAAAGATACTCTTACTTTAATTAGCTTCTGCCACTCCTGCAGTAAACAAAAGTTTGAGTAAACGTTAGCACGAATTACTTTTACTGTTACTTTTGCGTAATGGCTTTCCTGAATGTTCCGTCAACAGGCCATTAGAAAAATCTATACTGGCTTCAGCATCAGGAAATGATTCCATGAAAGACTTGCAGCATCAGGAAATGATTCCATGAAAGACTTGCAGCATCAGAAAATAAAATACATTGGACGCGGCAGCTACAGGAACGTATTATGCTAGCACAAGCAGGTATGATCCCGGGAAAATACCAAACACAAATTTTGACAACACATATTAGATTACAGGACGGTATATTAAGATAATGTACCTATGCTTAAATTTTTCTTAGTGTCTTGCCGATTCAACAACTTTAACTATACGATGGACTACTATAGTTTTAGTGTCAGTTTCAGTGTTTTCTCGATGTAAAAGTCGTCAGTTCACAGAATCCTTGGAAGGGAAACACCAACGGTCCAAGAACAGGTTCTACTGAAGAGGCGGAATAAGTCGAAGGCAAATAGACTGTATGACGTCAGCCGAAGAACGCTTACCTTTAGTTTATTACAATGCAGAAGGAGTTCGTTAACGATATTTTAACGACTTTTCTGCTAACTCACCACATACAAGAAGTAAAGGCATAAGAAAATTAAGGTTTAATTTTACAAATGACTATTCGATTGTTTATAATGTGTTAAAAGAGTCTCAAATTAATTTGTACTTGGAGCACCGGTCTCTATATTCCTGTGTCATCGAAGGGGTGTTCTTCTGGAGTTTTGCATGAAGAAAAGTAAACCTGAACTTGATGAGTTAGCTGCAACGCTAGGGCTGGAATTTGGAAGGACTTAGTCATGTAGATTTCGGTTTACCATGGTTATCTGAAATCACCCCAACCGAAGGCAGTGGTGGTTTCTTGCCCCTAATACTATCTCACCTCCAGTATTTTACAGTTCGACGAGACGTAAATCTCTAATCAATATTAAGAAAAGTAAAGATAAGGATGACGAATAAATTAAAAATATGAATAGCAAAAACCTATGTATAAATTAATCGTACTAGAATCTGTTTACAGCTTTTAACGGAGCTAGAATTATATTCCAGTTTCGTGGATAAGTACACAATCAGGAGCATAGCCTCTTCAAATAAAGATGTTATTGATGCGTTTCATTGTAAGAAGACGGCTACTGCCCTGATTGAAATTATGCTTTATTTATTACTGATATATTATGAAATTGGAATCTTATTTCAGTTAAACATGTAGGTATATTATATTATATTTTTTAAACCCGGCAACATGTCTTTCACAAAATCAATGTACATACATCAACAAATTTGCATGAAGTTTGCAAGCATTGTGTATGGAATAACTAAAAAGGATGAAGTACGTAGTAATCACTTTATTAACATATTTACATGAAGTTTGGTAGCATTGTGTTTGGAATAACTCAAAATGATGAAGTATGTAGCAATCATCTTATTTTCAAGAGATCTCGGTATTGGTACTTTCACTATCAATACTAATTATGTTTCTAACTGCATCCCGTGTGATTTCGTTTATTCCGTTTGTTCGTGTGCATTTAAGGGTTGGTGTACTGAAGACAGGAAGTCCTGACAAAGGGTCTAGACTAAAATATCGGAGTTATCTTACCAACTGCCCTAATTACGATTTTAATAGGTTTTCGTTAGTCATCTAAGGGAATGCTGAAACGATCCCAAATTTTCGCCTAAAAGCATGCATTTCATATAGGCAAATTAAGATTTAACGTACAGGAAAGATTTACAGCTTTCACAGATAAATTACAATAGTAACTTAAACAGCCAAAAATGAAATACAGTAAAAATGAAAAAAAAAACGTTATTTTAAGTGGATCATCAATCATTGATTGGTTTTCCTCTTCTCTACCTTGAGTATTTTTCTATTACCTATAAATTTTTACTATAATTAATATTAGCGTTCCAAACTGATCATAATAGCTCTATTTTATAGCTTTATCTTTTTACTCCACATCCTACTTCTTCATGCATTTCTTTTTTTTAAATAAAACCTCAGGGCTCATCGACGTCAATATAGCCGGAAAACGATTAGATGGTGTCTGAGTACAGTGAAAGAGAAAGATTTCGGCTGTTGGAAAAAAAACCTGCAGTTACAAGAGGTTATTTCGGTAAAAGATCGAAATCTGAAATTATGGATGGCCTGATCTGGAGCCACGTCCTATGGAATGTAAGGTCAGAAAGTTAACCGCTGCCGACCGTTCTTTGTTTACTACTGCTATTATCAGTAATAGCAGTGTCTTTACAATTTATGCGATATCGATTGATATTTTAATCAATGAACTGCAACCTGATGTGAATGTATCTTTAAATTTTATTTCCTAATTTTTACGCATTCAGAAATCATCACTCTGTCACTTCTGTCTACCGTTCAGATAAAGAAGGTTTCTTTCAGCACCATTCTGAATTTGATATTCAATGTCTCTTCTCCGAGCACGAAGCCTCTACTTTGAGTTTACTGAAAGAAATTTCAGCATTTCCCTGAAACTGACATCTCGTCTTTATAATACTGACGGTTCAAAAAATAAGCTACGAGATTTGGTTGACATGATTTATTTCTGGTTTTAGAACAATTATCATTGTTTGAATCTAATGTATTATCATTTCGACAGGTATTAAAATGACCAACTTTCCACTTCGACTTCTTTTATATTTCACCTAAGACAAAAATGAAACATTTTTCTACTTCAGAAAAAATTTAATTGCAGTTGTGATCATTCATTACAAATTCAAATTTTTATAGTGTCTTTGGGAAACCAAGTACGAGGTGCAGAACATTTTGGAACTCTTAAACTTACATTTACCCATGTGAACAGTTTTTTCAGGATCAACCAGAACTAGGAAAGATGTAACAGCTACTTTCTGGCTTGACAGTTCTTTAATAATGCTATTGTTGTACTTAGACTCGTGACGACTGTGGTTCTCTATCACAAGAATCCAGATAACGTGTTGTGATACAAAATGCGTTTATACTGGATGGTGAAGGTAAAGGTAGTGAACACAGTTGACATTCAGTGTACTTTTCCTGTCAAATAATTCAAAACGAGAAGTCAGGTCCTTAATTCAACGCTTGGGAGCTTTTTCCTGTGCTAAAATCGACTGATTTGAATATTCTTAGTTTGGGAACTCGAAAATCTTTCATCGAAATTTCGGACTTTGCAGCAAGAACAGTAGACAGACAAAAGAAACAGTGTTCTTCCTTAAAAAAAATAATAATAATAAAAAAAAAATACAAATTTTCATTCAACGTTGAGAATATATGAAATGTTCTCCGGTAACTAGCCGAGTTAGTGAAGTGTTATTATCACACGATATTTCGGGATCACAACCACTGTCGCCATCTTCTGGTGAAGAGAATGTGGTCGCTGAAATATCGTGTGGTAATAACACTTTCTTAACTCGTCTAGTTACCAGAGAACATTTCATGTATGTTGAGCGTGTCTGAAAGAAAATATTATGATGTTCTACAGCAGCTATTCTTCAAATTCTTTTCCTTTTATGGGACCTCGTAAAGCCTTCTCGCATTCATTTTATTTCGGCACAAGAAGTTTTTGATTCGCTTGTAAGGGGCCTGCAACAAAATCGTCTCGGGTGTCAAGCCGGATGGTGGTGTAAAAACACGACGTTTCGACAGCTGGATCTGCTGTCTTCATCAGGTATCTTGTAGCCGTCGAAATCTGACTGTCGACTGACTTGGCCACCCATCGAACTTCCTTTATACCTATAGCTGGAAGGCCCGTCCGATCTGATTGGTCGAGATATAAAGGAGATTCGATGGGTGGCCAAGTCAGTCGACAGTCAGCTTGCGACAGCTACAAGATTCCTGATGAGGACAGCAGAGTCAGCTGTCGAAACGTCGTGTGTATACAACATCATCCGGCTGGACACCCGAGACGATTTTGTTGCATCTATGCGCCGGAAAAGTCTACACTCACAAATGTAATGGGCCTGTTTTCGCTCTTCCGTGGTGCATTTGGAACCGAGTCTTCTTTTGCACTTTTTGTCTCGGTTTATTCCGTGTGTCATCAACTTCTACGGATCCTATAAAAAGACTCTTCTGGTTTTAATCCCAATAAATGAAGGTCTTCTTCGATATATCCAAACCAGTGCATTACGGTTTTTGGTTTTAGATCAAAGAAATTGTATTCAGTCCGTTTCCCTCCATTCGTTGTTCGGTGACCCTAGAATCATCCCCAGCTGCAGTTTTATGCTTATTTTTCTTTTGCTTTCAGTCTCGTTACAGCCACTATGAACAACGAAGACACCAGCTGCCTGTTTGCAGAGTGTAAATTGAGAAGGGGAAGCGCCTCCAATGTTAGAACTAGAATTGTTATACTTAGAGCGCTTATCCTAAGGGTAGAATGTTTATATTGCCACCTGTATATGATAATTTTCAGTATAATTAGTGTTTTTTTGTTTATGAACTGTGTAGCTTATGAAGCGGAGGAGATAAGGAACTGTCTCAGCATTCGCGTTAGTGATTGCGGCAAACTACATAAAAACCGTAATCAGGTCGGCCGGTACGCTGAAACCATAACTCGTATCTGATATCGTTTCACATCCGCGAACCTGTTTGGAGGTGTTTTAACTCGCGCAGATACACTGGCGAGTCCTCCTGTGGTTTTTGTTGAGCGTCAACGTTCCAGTGGTAACGTCGCACATTTGGACCAATTCAGATTACGTCATACGATCCGATCGTTGTAAAAACCTAGCATTTTCCTCGATGTTCCATTGCTGAGACATCAAAAATAATATGAAATTACAAGAAAATGAAATACTTCTATGGATTGGCGCCCCTGCGTGATGCTTGGATATCCGCCCATTACGAGGGATTTCAATATCTTTCCGTATGAGCTGACGTAACGAGGAGAAGTGGTCGCCTTAATGAACTCTCTCTCCATGAAGGAAATGTAATCGCTGTATCCTTTGTCTTGCTCTTGACAAACGTATAGTACTGTATCGCCTACCAACCATGTTGCGGAGTTTTGTTTCCATGCCGATTTGCGGATCTTATCCGGCCTGAGGACTTCCTATATTCAAATTGTCGTTCCGTACATTTGTGTTAACTGGGATTTCGGCAGCGTAGGGGTAGCGTGCTTGCTTCGCAGGGGTCGCCGGTTCGAGTCCGGCGAGGGCATGGGTGGTTTTAATTAAAGTGTTGTGTTTGTCTTGTGTCGTCCTTACAGAAGATGGAAAATTTTCACACTGAAATGAAATGTATACGTTGTAAGAGAAACACACACGTTGAGCTGGCTGTATGGCTAACATGGCCAAATGCCATTTAAATAATAATAAAAAATAAATAATAAAAAAACTGGGATTTCAGCCATATCCAAATGCGTTGTGTTTCGCCGCACGAGAAGCGATGTAGAAGGGTGTCTGTGTTGCTGCATTTGTGGCATCTGTCAGTTGCCGAGAGATGAATCGGATAAACCACACTTTTAATAACTTAGCAGCGTGTATCTGGGATGTGAAACTAACATGCTGATTACTTTCTAGATTGGTTTAAATCTATTCAAATAATTTTTCCTTAAAAAATGTTGAATTTAAAAACATTATTGTGTTACAAAAGAGCAGGAAGTTATTAGGTTTCACTTATCACACTTATTGTTTCAGTTTCTTCGAAACGGTCTGATATGCTCTGTTGGCCGATTCCAAAAAGGAAAAAAATCAAGTGAAAATACTAGTCGGATGATGGTTATCAGCGGTAGTGCAGAATCGCAAACACAATGACAGGCGTCGCATTGTGTTCAGCGATTAATTGTACTTGTGTGAGACCAGCTCAGATGTTAACTTGGTCCCAGTGTCAGTATGTAGGATATCACAGACCATTTACAACAGTTGTGGGACAACTTGACTCAGAAGAGGATTCAATGGCTATATGACACCCTTCCCAACCAAATCAGTGCATGCGTCGAGGCCAGATGGGTGAATACTGATAAGTGGGCTCATACTGGCAAGATTTATTTTAAAGCGACTCGATATTGTAATCACTAAAATAATAGCATCACATACTCTTTCAACCCGAGAGGTTTCAATTTGTTTTCCCTTCCGTTTATGGATCTTAAGTTCTTAACCTTTATTATTATTATTTTTTGTCAAGCTGTGTATTAATTTCACTTGACCGTACACACTATGCATATTAAGACAAAGGCATCTTGAATTTCACCGAGTGTCGTGGTGTAACGGTTAGCGTTCTGGCCTCGCATTCGGGAGGACGGCGCGGCGGTTCGAATCCCCGTCCGGGCGGACTGGGCATCCAGATTTGGGTTTTCCATGGTTTCCCAAATCACTCCAGGCAAATACCGGGATGCTTCCTTCAAAAGGCCATGGACGAATTCCTTCCCATTCCTTGCCCCCCCCTCCCCCAAATCCTTTCCCGTCTCTAAAGACCATGCTGTTAAGAGACGTTAAGTAGTTAAAAAAAATCTTGTTTTTCCTGAAATGTAATTTTCGGTTATTTGCACGGATAGCATCTTCAACAATTCTGACCAGTCTTATCTCCATTTCTTGTATTTGCAGCATCATAGTCAGTGAAAAGACTAATAATCTTTGTGTTTTGAAACTACCAAAAAACTAAATAGAAAATTTTAACTTGACAGTTCTGTTTTACAAAATCAACTAATTTTTATAAAGAATGAGTTCAATTAGGAACAAAAAATGTTTCTTTGTATTCTGGTACATTGAAGTTGGTAAATAGATTTAAATTTACAGAAAGCTGTAACCGTAATACTGTTTGTAGTATAGTGAAAGCTCTTATTGAATTAGAACTAATATGAGGCAATATTTATCAATAGAACGGGAGACAGGTGGAAATAATGAAATAAAGTGTGTAAATAAATAGTAGATTTTATTAAACAGACACAGAAGCATAAATCAGTCAGGTACGTGTAGTATCACGCGCTGTGAGGATAGTTTGGTCCATCGTGGTAATAGGTGGGGCCACCATGGTTGTGGTTGGTTCCTCCGTGGTCGTAGTCAGTCCCGCTGTGGTGGTAACTCGGGGGTCCTCGACGGTAGCCGATGCCTGCCGAGGCGAACGATATCAGTGAAAGTATCACCAGTGCAAACGTCAGCAACAGAACCTGCAGGCAGGAGGCGAGGTACAGCGAAATGTGCATGGTCTCTCTTGGTGGGGGTGCTATTCATGTTTTAGATGTAAATTTCACTCTATGTAATATACAACTTAATCAAAAACGTGGGTCACATTAAACATATTAACAACTACATTAATCGAAATGGTCCTTAAATCTAACTAAAACTATTGAATTAAGGTCATGAAACAATCAGCAGTGATAAGAGAGCAATGATTTATTAAATTATTAAAGTTTTCTAATCTAAAACAAATGTGACTGACACACATATGAGGTATAATAGACGTATCTACCATTTAACACATTTAGTAAATTCTCTTCTATTTTTTTGTATACATATTACACTTTAAAGCCATAGTATGTTAAAGAAACAACAAGGGAACGCATTTAAATTTTCCTCTGCCCTTTCATAGGACATCAGAAAAGTAAAACTGAGAACACGCAAGTGGCAGTATATTCTAAAGAAATTTCAGTCCTCAATATTTCTAGCCAAAGCTATACATAATGCTGAAATGGAAAAAAATCTTGCCTCTTTTGCAAGCTTTTAGAATCGATATTGATTAGATGATACTTTAAGATATTTTATTGAATCTACGAACGTACAGTACATGAAATTTTTTTACTTTTACATGGTACGAGAACATTACAAATACAGTTGAAAATGCGTAACCCTTCATTAAATATGCCCCAGCCCTAGTTTGGGCTTGATCCGATAATCTTAAAAACATATTACAAACCCCGCATCCCAATTCTACCCCTGCTGAAGACATCTTCGTACAGGCTATAAATAAATTATGGACATTTCTTCCTTTTTCTTAATTTGACATTACGCTAACTAATGAAGCAAATGATGAACAAATACAAGGAGTTTTTTCCATTTTGGAAAAAATAATAAACAATTACTGTCAAATAAAGTAAACTTTCATATATTGTACCCGCTTGCTATCAAATGCTACTTCCTGTATCCATTAAAAAGCATTAGCGTGAAAAACTTTTTTCCCTCTTGCCTTAGGAACTTTTTAAGGCGACATTCATTTATAGAATTAGTTTGTTCTTAAGGCTGCTGAATCTATCTTCCGATTTTTACTCATGAAATTTTTCTCCAACGTATTTACCAATTTATTTGAAATGTTATACTTTTTCAATCCAGAAAGGGTTGGTGATCGGAAACGCTCTGTCCAGGCTTTCGGGAGGACGTGGTTTCACGTCTCCCTCCGCCCATCCTCATTGTGGTTTCCATGGTTTTCCTAGTCAACCAAAACGAAAACAGGCATAGCTTCTTCAAAAGAGGTCGTGGACCGTCTTTTGTCCCCTTGTCCTTCCCCAGTCTTCTCCCGGCTCTAACGATATCGGCGTCAACAAATCGTAAAGCCCGAAGCAAAAAAAGAGATGTGTCGAAAAATTAAATCGTATAGTAACGTTCCCACTATAAGAGGAAGAAAATTTTAATAATTCAAATACTAACCGTGAACTTGCCCATGGTATATTCCTGTCTAGCTGTTGTTCTGAGACTGCTGTAGTCTTCAGTCCCTTGATTCGTTATATACGTTCGAAGGCCACTGCCTTCGTTCGCATGATGCCTCAGCCAGGGCCGACAGGTCAGAGTAAATTGACATCACGTGGCGAGGCGAGGAACCGGTCCTCTGACTTGCCGGGAAAGAACCGCAACGTGTGATCATAGACCCATGCGGAAGAGGACCAAGGACGTTCAGACCCCGTCACAGGTAAACATTTTATCACCGCGTTTAAGAAATTCCAATATTTTATAAAAATAATATCATTTCATCTTCCAAATGAGTCGTGTGGCCTGGCATTTGACAAGACAGGTTCGACTCCCTGTTTCGGCCATCCAGGCTTCGGTTTTATTTGAGTTGTTGAGATGGTTCCTTCATAAAGGTCAAGAGCGATTCCATACAATTTTTTAACCTCCAAGCACTCCCGGCTGTCACTACTTTGAACGGTTAACGTTCTGGCCTCGCATTCGGGAGGATGCGGGTTCGAATCCCCGTCCGGGCATCCAGATTTGAGTGTTCTATGGTTTCCCCAAATTACTCCAGGCGAATGCCGGGATGCTTCCTTTAAAAAGGCCATTGCCGAATTCCTTATCGTTCCTTGTTCCCAGTCCCATCCCGCCTCTAATGACATTAGCCGTCGACGAGGCGTAAAGCAGTGAGGAAAAAAAAACTACTTTCTCGGCGAAGAGAAATTCTTTAAAAATATGTGTATGCATGTTTGTGTTTGTTTGTGAAAACGTGAAGATATTGGCCAAATTTAAAAAACTTTGCTTCTCTTTCACGGTGCTGTTGGAATAGGTCTTCTTAAATTTTTTCAATAAAAGCAGGTTTTTAATTAACTTATTCTATAAATCTGTAGAAATATATAGTACGATGTCATCAGCATTCATGGTTTAATGCAAACAGTCGTTGGTAACGCAAGCATCAAGTCAAAAGCGCAGTTTTAACAGCTCTGATTTGACAATTAACACCCAGTACTATGTTTGCTAGAAGCTTCAAGACTAAGAAATTTTTAATTAATAAAACTTAATACTCTTAATGTAGATTTTTTGCATTCTGTTCATGAAATTATTACCCAAAAGTAAAGTTCTCGTGACAGCAGCTAATACTCAAACCCACCATATGAGTCGAAACCTGAACAGTTCCCATAATTAGATATATAAAGACCGTTAAGATATATAAAGTTATTTATTTTTTTTATTTCAACAAAAAAAAGAAAGCATCAGGTAAGACTTTTTTTTATTATGCGTGGAACTTCTAGCTTCGTCTATTAATGCTCCACCTCCAGCAAATTTCATTGAGCTTGGAATTCTAAAAACTTCAAAATTAAGATACTAAATTTCTGTACGATTTGTGGTAAAATAAGAATGAGTAAAAGCCTAGTATTTTCATACAATAAAGTCGTTCATATTGAAATGCAAATTTTTTTTATAGTTTTTATTGTAATTTTAAGAATCTAAGTTGAAAAGTTCATCTCGTCTGGATTTAAAAACAATAATATTAAGAAAAAAAAGAATGGTAAATGTGGTTGAAATAAAACATTTTTCTTAATTTCTTTCATTCTGGATCATGTCTAACAACCCATATTCAACACAATTTTGGTAGTCTCAATATTTCCCACAGTAAATATCTTCATCTTGTTATCTTACTTCTAAATTTCCTGAACCGCATTTCAGATTTCTAGTTACTGTTTACCCGACGACGTCGAATTTTTTTTTTTACCTATGGCTTTACGCCTCGTCGACGTCGAGGTCATTAGAGGTGGGATGGGACTGGGGACAAAGAACGGGAAGGATTTCGGCCATGGCCTTTTTGAGTGAAGCATCCCGGCATTCGCCTGGAGTGATTTGGGGAAACCATGGAAAATCCAAATCTGGATGCCTGGACGGGGATTCGAACCGGCGTCCTGCCGAATGCAAGGCCAAAGCGTTAACATCCCACCCACCGCGTTCGGTCCGAACTGTTTGGTGATAAGCTGATTACTTGTCCATTGCGAAGATTTCTCAGTAATTAAACAATAATGGGAAATGATCTTTGTCTGCCTGCTTTGGACTGATAGTTATTTTCAATAAAACTATGGGTCCTGATATATTCTCCCATGTTCCACCTAGAATATCTGTCAGCTTAATTAACAAAGTGTCTTCAGGGTAATAAAGATACCGTGAATTTTTTGGCCGTAGATTGACCATACTTACTAGATGTTTCAATTACAGGAATAAGCGATCACTATACTATAACTCCAGCCGTGTAATAGGAAGCTGTGTTTAAGTGGAATAAATAAAGGATCTTTTACAGATTTTAAGAATATTAAGAATGTGCATAAAGGATAAGTATCCCTTATTTAAGATATCACCAGATACCATTAAAGATTTGTAACACTGTCCAACAGGTATAATCTGCGAATATTTTAACACTCATGTGGTTGCACAAATTTATTTACGTAAGGGTCTACCGCGTTACAGGGGTGTCAAGTTAAAAAAAAGAAATGAGAAATGTATAAGAAGCGGAGGAAGGTAGATACACCATCCAAATTAACAGTTCCTGTGAGAACATAGTAAGCCTAATTGGATTCATGAAACGATAGTAAATCATATTTCACGAGTATTTAAAAAAAAAAACCTGGTATAAAATTTGTAAATGCTCTTAGAGAAACCTCACAAAGTTTTATCTTTTGTTAGAAACATCAGATATTATGTCGACTCTACACCACCATTAATACATAGTCGGTCAACTTAGAAGCAGAGATGGAGTCTAAAGCGACGATACAAAAAATATTATGCAAGTATTATAAAGCAAATTCAAATCCTATGATGGGTAGGTAACTGAGTCCGTTTGGTATTCTGAAAAAAAAAATCAAAATATGTGACATTGTTCTCTGCTAAAAAATAGCAAAAAACTTCAGAATTAAAAATATAAAAAAATATAAACCGGGAAATACAAGTGGACTCGCCCAGTTAGGGTTACATATTTTAATCTGGTATGTCATAAGATGTTCGGTTAGTACAAAAATCAACGCTTCACTCAGTTTTAGATAAGGCAGTGGAATGAATCCCCTCCACAGTTCACATCGTTGTAATACATAAGCCCTAGTGCTCTATATATATATATATATTGTGGTGTGACAGCGTCACCCACAATGAATATAATTAAATTATTATTAATTATATTCATAATTCCTCTTTTTTCTCTTTTATTATATTCAAGTTTATTAATTGTTTAATCTTGCAACGTGTAAATAAATTGTAAATAATGAGGGTTGTCTGAATAGGTTGAATGTATGTTTAAACCAGGGCGGCCAAAGGTATAGTTTATTGTAAATCAATTTTTCTGTAAACGCATGGCTCATAACGGTTGAATATCGAAGGCTAGAAACTGCCATTTCGGCGGTTGAGGGAGGAACAATGGAGCAGGCGAGGCGACTTGGTGGCACCGGGCCAGCCCGGCTTGAGTCCCGTTCGAATTCGGACAACGACCTACCCCTACCTTGCCGCTACCCCGAAGGCCACGTGGAAACGCGCGAAGGAGTCGGCGAATGCGACGCGTGATATTAAACACGTGACAACGGAAATGTGTAGATAGCCAATCCTGAACATTTATTGGGGGCTACAATACTAATTCCATGGAGTTCTTTTACATGTGGAGTGCAACTGGCCGAGGAAGAGGAAGGAGCCATTTTAGACTTCACTTGGGTCCAAGACGAGCTGGTGAACAGACGTGTCAGCCGGTACGCTCTCTGATGATCATTGTGGTTGATCATTTCTTGCTTTGGGAAAGCGAGATGTTGAGTGGCATGCTTGCCATTATTTGGAAGTTATGCTAATAACGCGGTCGTAGCCACTTATTTAGCCTCCATTGCTGCAGTGGCATTGTGTTTGTCGCTCACCATCACGGCGATGATTCTATGGTAATGTACCAGAAACGACGGTCACTATTCAGTGGATTTTAACAGACTTGTGAGCCCTTAAGCGACGCCTGGGTTAAGACTCTGCTCCCGTCACTTAAATTCTGAGCTAGCTGAATTTATATTTCGATTCAATTTTTTTTCTTAAGCATCTTGCTGTTTGTTAATTCAATTTTGATGCTTTTCATTCACTTTATACGGCGCCCCCTGGGATTTTCCTTTGTACAGTAAAATGTTAGCTTCAATTTGATGGCCTGTGTTGCCACGTTATTTCAATGTTAACTTTGCTGTTTTTATTACTTGTTTGAGATATTTCATTCAGTTTTGTTTGCTTACTCCGGCGAATTGTAAACGTCGGGTATTGCTTGTTTTTGCTGATCTAATTGTGTTTAACGTAACGTTAATTACTACCCGACCTTGTAAGGCCATAAGACTCAATAAATGAGGTTTTATTTTGTGTCTGAAATTCATGGTTCTAGTTAGTAACCTATTAGATCCCCTTATAACATCATTATTATATGTATTTTTCATTTTTCAGGATTTAATCATAATCCCCCCCTCCCTTTTTGGCAACTCACGTTTTCTGCTCACACATATAGTAACAGCCACAAATTGTATTGGTTAATACAATTGGCGCCCAACGTGGGGCTTTTGTGGATCCCCTTTTAGGCCATTTAGCCAGCCCCAAATTGTATATTTATTACAATTGGCGCTGCCAACCTGGGGCTCCAACAAATTAATTTCCCAAGTCGAAATTATTTTGAGAATTTTACAAGTCTTAAAAAAATCCATGGATGTGACCTGTGTTGATTCATTTTATTATTTTAGGATAAGTTTGGTGTTGAATTTTGTTTGCCATGCTTGATTTAAATTTAAATGTGTGATTTATTTCAATCAGTTGTTCAAGTATATTTTCGTTCACTTGCATAAATGATTAGTTTAAAATTAAAGATAGAGTCAGTGCTTTTGAAATTTCATGCATGATAAGAAGTAAGATTTTTCTTTATGCTGATTATGCTCATGTGTTGAGGTATTCGTGTCGCATGCAACATCGTTGTTTTTCCTTGTTGTTTCTTTTGGATGGGTTTATTTCATGTTGAAGGGATTTATGCGCGAAATTTGTTTAATGCTGTACTTTTTTGAGTTAAATCGTGCCGATTGTATTTTGTTTGTTGTCGGTTGTTCTAATTGTTCGGAGTTGGAATTTTGTATCTTACGATCAAATCTATGAAGTTGAGGTCACGCACCATTGATAGGGCAGATCGGTCAATCATTCATAACATTTCCGAGCAAACTAACGCGATGGATCAAGCACCGGAAGTACGCGAAATACCGTTGGCGGACGAAGAGTGCAATGATACTCCTAGTACGCGTAGCATTCATTCAAATGCATCATTAGATGGGGAACAGTTAGGAATTTTTCCAACCCCAGACAATGAATATGTTCAGAATCCACCCATGCGGGCAGATATTGGAACACGTGGTGCGTCGCAAAGCACGGTAGAATTGCCACCGGCGACCGCACAATTTCAAGACCTACTGCTTAGAGTGCTGGCGGACATAAGTAAGCAATTAGATGCACAAGGGAAATTGATAAATGCGCCGAGTTCACAAACAAAAGGTTTGACTGATGAGATATGTAACCTTCGTGACAAAGTCTGGCAAGACATAAGAGAATACAGAGATGGAATGCGAAGGAGCGTCCAAGCAGTGGAAGAGCCTGCTGATGACGTTCGAATAGTTTATACTTCATTGGAGAATGCGAACGGAGGAATCGCGGTAGAGCTGAACACCAGTGTGACGGAAATAAATGATTCTGCCACTGTTAACCTTGAAAATCACGGGCAAACCGCTGCAGAATTAGAGCATGTTCATTACGATCAATTTGAGGAAGAATTGCAGATTGCGAATGAGACGTTTGATGAACTCAACACTCAGCGTCTGATAAAGGAAATTTGCTGCTTAAAGGCAAAAATTTCTAAGCTCAGGAATTTCAATTGTTTGTATGATCATGGGCCGAAAGAAAAGGAACGTCAGTCGGGAAAATACAAGGCATTCCTAGGACACGAGGCGAAAGATTCGCAGTTCACATGCTTCCTTCAAGCCAGAGAAGTGTCCGTAAAAGTTTCATTGCTTGGAGAAAAGAGAAACGGTCCACCGAGTTCGCGATTTCTAAAAATCGGGTGGAAATTTTCCGTCCGCAATGTCGAGTGCAACGGGAATCAATTTGTTCACTCCCTGCCCTCAGGGAATTCACGCTTACGAATGCGGGGTTTGAAATGTTTTTCTGAGTGGTTTATTGAGATTGGTCGGAGTGAGATGGTTTGTGACGTGGCACTGAGTACGCAAGACCTCGTGGTCAGCCGTGTCGGTGACCTGAGTAACTGTACGTGTGCCGGAAACACCAAACCATCTGCCGAATCCGCTACCAAACACCTGCAGCTTTACAAAACGGTGTTTCGAGAAATTCCGTTGGCTGGCAGGTCGGTACAAAGAGAAGCTTGGGACCTTGTAAGTCAAAAGTTTCGAGCCACCCGAGATTCTGTCGAATGCGGCGATGACACATATTCCGCAAACAGGCTCATTTTCCACAAGAAGGTCCATGGACGCCTCAAGGTCACTTAAGCATGCCGAAAAAGGATGACAAACGGGCGAGGTCTTGGACATATCGAATTTTGGAGTCGTAAAAAGGAAACGTTCATTCAGCGTTGAATCGCTGATTCCGCAGATTCACCCTTACAGCCGTGTAGAAGAATTTTATTGCCTTCATGAGCGAACGAAAAGGATTTGATGGTCACCGCAAAAATGTTGAGAAGTTTGTCAACATAGGCGTCTAATGAACGTAGAAGATGACCGTTTTCTTTCAGTCATTATCAGATAATAAAAGATACGGTATGCATGTCGCGCAATCTTCAAGCGAATCAATACGGCATACGATTATTAAGAGCGAAGAAACCTTCAGAGTTTGGTTTGTAAAAAAAAAAAAACTCATCCTAATCAAGGAGAATACTTTGGTCCAAACAATGAGCTGACTGCTATATTCTTACCCATTTGGTCGTCTTGATACGTGAGTCCAAGGTTTTGTAAAGGTCGTGTTCCATGAAATAGGTTGCGATGCTTCCTTCGGCTGTGTTAATGAATGAGTCCAAGGGTTTTATGCATATGTTTGCCGAGGCAAATGTGTTCGACTGTGGGATTGATCCACATCGTTCGGCAGTTTCTCGTTAAGTACCAGTTCTTCGATGAAACGTGAGAAAATTTACTGATCAAATGAGTAGAGGATTTCTTAAGCACTAAGTAGAGCCGTAAATTCCGTGATGCCACGCGAGATATTAAATAGTATACCTGTGATAATGATACTATAATAACTTGCACAACCATTAGCGGTCCTGACAATCTAACAAGACGCGCAACATGAAGCGACGGGGTGTAGAAAATTTATCAACGGACACACGCTGAATAACGAACGATTTACGGCAGCGACTGACGTCGTCGGTAAATAAATTTGTAAATATAGTTTAAGGAGCTATAAATGTAGTTACGTAATAGCATAGAACATGTGTTTGGAAAATAAGAGTGTCAGTCTTGAGACACGTAATTGCCTAACAAGCTTAGCGCTAACGCCGCGAGAAACGGTAGCGACACTCAGCTGTATGGAATAGCAGCTGTGCCGACCGCCAGTTTTCCTGGAAAGATTGTAATCAGGGTTAACCGAGAAGCAGGTAGCCTGAGCCGCGAGCTTAACGGTACAGCGCTTACTGACAACAACAGAGCGGACAAAGTGGAAACAGCTGATCGCTTAGTTTCACCGCTATGATGTCATTGCTACGATTGTAGAAATTGGGAAAGCATAATGTCGTTCATTTGCGAGAACTGTCGTTTGAATTGTATGGAAAGTTATGTAAATTCGCGGAGAGACTAAGTTATGTAAATTCGCGGAGAGATTTTTTTCCATGTGTTTTCATGTTATGTGGTTTCGACATGCTTGTGTCGACTTTGATAATGGACATTCGGTGCATTATTTTTTTTGTTGCAAAATCTAACTTCAACACATGTGCTAGATTTGCATAGTCCGTCGTAAATAATTGAGTTGTCTAACTTTAATGTTAATATCTTGTGCTTACATCATTTTTTTGTTTAATGATTGAGCAGATCTATTTTGTTGTTCATTTACATCTATGTACCTGTCAATGTTTTATGATGTTTTACTTTTGCATATTAGAATAAGACATTTCATTATATTTATGTCAACCAGAGTCACGTGTCGTGTTTACATATTTAAAGAGGTCACATGTATGCGATAGTTCGAGTGAGCTGGAACCATGAAACTATAGTGTAGGCAATGATTTTGTTGCAACTGTAGGGTTACAATAGTTCAAATAAAATTATTGGCATAATTTTATTTTGATTGGGTAGCAGGTATAATATATATATATCACATGTATACAAAAAAAGTAAAACGCTCTTTATTTCCATGAAAACATGCCAGCGTATAATCTTAAAACATTTTCAGTACGATATTCGCATATCTTGTATACACTTGAAGTCTTCAACCTGATCCGTTTAGGTGCTTGGATTAAGTGATAGGCGGAAAGACTGCGGAATGTCAGGAATAGAACTCCGTTTACCACTGTGCAAGAAGCCCTCAAAATTATAATAAAATGTCTTAATACAGCTGTACCAAGTTCGAGACGTGGTCCCCGCGTATCGCCCGTTCTGATTGCGGTTTGAAGGCGGTTTCCCACAATACTAGCATGACTCCCGATATCCGCCTAAAAGACTACACATTTCACAAACAAGAAATACAATACACTAATCACACAGAACACAAGTCACACGCTTAGCAGACACATGACAATACAAACATTCCTCCAAGAAGTTAAATGCTCCGGAACTCACAAACCGAGGGGGGAAAAAAAAAACTTCCTTACCTTATATCAACTTCAAGAGAAAAGATGAGTGTAAACTTTAAACTTTATGTGTAGTCCTGCGCTCGTAGTTGTAAATGAGAACTTCATGATAAGAGTATCTCCGTGATTATAATTGTGACAAAAACTTTAGTTATAACATTTGTCTAAATGTAATAAAATATATAATACACTATAGTTTTATTAGAAAAAAAATTGTTGTTGTAATTCTGATAGCTGTATAAAAGTTTTTATTTTTTCAAAGACGTGTATTAGTTTAATTAACGGTTTTTCAACACAACATCAAAACTTAATAGAAATAAATATTACCCTTAAGATAATTTAGTAATAAAAGTGCATTTTTGCATTCTCTAATCAATATTTCGAGACCGATTTGCAGAGTTGCTGTCTTCATCTCAAGATTAAAGCCACTTTGCGAAGATGTTCCGATGAGATAGTTGAATAACGATATCAGGTTTAATATAATTTCGCTTTTTAAACAGGGGGAAAAAACTAGTAGTCTTTCGTTACGCTTTGCTTCAGTATCCATGGTCACGAAATTTTGTTTTAACAAATTACAAATACAAATTAATTTTCATCTCTTTTAACTGGGGTACAATATTTTCATTATTTTTCGTCATCATACAAAACTTTGCAATAGTGACTTACAATGAGGTAAAATCGAAGAAGAACTATTTTTTTTCCATTTATAGTTCTTAGCTCACATCGCATTCTAATTAGCTAATACACGGCTTATTCTTCTCTTGGCGTCGTTTCTCTATTTCCGCGCTCACATCATTTCTGATAATCATACCTCGTCGGTATGTGATTGCGGATACGGCGCGGTAAACAAAAGCAGCCAGTCCGCTGGTTGGTGCACGTGAACTGAGGAGCTCGTAGCGGCACATGTTGACTGGTGTCTTGCGACTATATTACGAAGCTGATGTAATATGCTGTTCGACCGGTCTCCACTCAGTCGCGTAGCCACGACGGGCAAGGTCGTACATAAACATTCTATCGAATAGAGCCAACCAGAAGCATTAGGGGACTCACAGTCATCAAGATTATTTACTACAGAAACACCAACTTGCTGGATGTTATGTTTATCCGACCCACACCGTCAATGGAACAGCCTGTATCTAGTTCACTTTGCTTTCTCTGTTGTCGCAATGCTTTTTAACAGTGCATCGTCTGGTGTATTAAAAGTGTATGCGTAAATCTGTTCGTTTCCTCGTACATTCTGCAAACAACAATGTTTGCCGAGTTGTACAATTAGCAATGTTTATAATTACTATTTTTAAAATTTAATTTAAGTAATTAATAATATCAATCAGACCGTTAGTCTTATTGAGGGAGACTAAAATTAAGTGTTTTGGAATTTTTATTATTTTTATTCCGTTTGCGAAACATGCATTTTCAAGCAAGAATGAGAGATCATTCTAAATGTTCATAGACAGATACTAGAACCAAGAGCCGTAATGGAGACAGCATGAATATTTGAAACTCACGGTCGTACTTTCTTTTATGACCCTTCCTCCTCAGCCATATTACTGGGTTGATACTTCTGTGAATACACACAAAGCTCTTGCTAAACATCGAAGATTCAGTTCAACTAACTAGAAGACTTTAATCAGTAAATAATTAGCAATAACATTATTTTTACGATAAAAATGGTCGTATGGTGCAACAAAAGATGGCAGAAGAAACGATTCGCACCTATTGTATGAAACACGTAGAGAAAACTATAAGTCTTGTTTTTAGAATGTTCACGACCATAAATAGTGTGCGAAATGGAAACTGACTAAATACGAAAAGTGGTTTAACTTCTATATAAAGTGTTTCTTTGCTGTAGGTCTGTTAGTTTCAACATTTCTTGTTCCTACAATTAATCCAATGTTTAATATTTACAATACATGATGACGCGATTATGTTTTGTAGAACGAAATTTTTCAACTCACAATCTTGTTACCACTTTGCACTAAGAAAGGCGGGTATACAACGAAATCTTACTCGGTAGGAGTGCATAAGGCATAATAACCTAAAAACGTTGCATGAGTTTCCTTGGTACTGGATTTGTTTAGACGAGGATTAAGGCACACGATGGATAGAAGTACAAAATTGAACACGTAATTCGGTGTCATGTGATGTAATTGATGCAAATTTTATTCCTTACGAAATTTTTATATGTTCCAGGAAAGTACTGCAACACTTTATACACAGCTTGCACAACAGAAGGAAAAGACATCACATCGGTAAATCATTATTGTTTTCGCGAAGTAAGGAGATTGCAACAGCGTGATGAAACAGGAAATATTTCTCTACAGACTAATTATTTTTTACCGATTCTTGGTAGTTCAGTACTGTTGTTGTCAACATGAACAATGTTACAAAGGTTAAGTGACCTTAGTCTCACAGAATTCATTTTTAGTGGCATCTTTAATTCTTAAATTAATGGCTACGAAGAATATCCACCCATTTCTTTAGCGGTTTGAGAAATATTTGGTTAGGCATCTAAATCATCTATGGCAAGGTGATCAGAGCCGAAAGAAATTTCAAAACTATTGATCTTGATGTGAATTACAGATTAACTGGAAAATTGTTCAGATATTGTAACATGACGCGCTGTCGCCACGTTACAAGGTGCATTTTTTATTATATATGTCATAATGTTAGAGTAATTTACATAAATCTTGGGCGACCACCTAAATAGATTTTTGTTGTAATTTTATAAAGTACGCAAGATTCCAAGTGAGGACTGTAATGAAATCGTGAACTTATACAGTGTATCTTGGTAAAGCGAATATTAAAGAATTATTGAGCTATGTAGGCTTGAAGCTAATCTTGGTCTTCCCGAACCACGGCGACAGGACGTCGCGGATTTGGGGTTTTGCCGGACCACACACTCTGCTCCCTAGGGATGGGTCACTCACCTGGCGGGAAATGCCTGCCCCCGACACCCGAATGTGCTCTCACCCCGGCGAACTTAGCCGAATATGTCCGACCTCTGTTAGATACGCTGGGCAAATCACATATCGGGGATGTCACGTGACATTAGGTGCCGACCTGAAGATCCAATCCAAATGAGCGTATAACTTAAAATCGTGGGAATTTCTGTTATATGTGACCTTCGAGACTACAAGGGGCGGAACGAGAAGTTTCCTCGCGAGAGAGAAGAGCGACGAGCTTCAATTCGATCTTCGAGTCCATGCTATGCGAGTCTAGTCTGAGGTTGACTTGGAAAGTTGACTTCTTTCGCCAACTGCTGCTATACGACTTCTGGCTTCCGGCTTGATGGAGCAAGCTTATCACGGCAACACAGCCGGTAATGCGATGACGCGCATTGTCAGACCAGAGATGCCTGTAGCTGCCTTGTGAGATAGTCTCACATACCGTGGGTCCACTCCAGTCACAGCAGACATCAGACGCAGAACTACAATGATAACTTATTACGACCAAGCCATTTGATTGTGCATTCCGTGAAACAGAAACCTTAAACGACTTTGAGAGGATAGATCCAAGTTCTCACTTTGTAATTTTAAAACCCCCTGAGCTAGCGGCATAATTTGCCAGAACTAGTTATTTTCGAATGATATATTGTTCATTCGTGGCGCCCATGATTTTCTTTTTAACTGTAAAGTCACAGTATTATGATACCTTTGTCTGAGGTCGTCATAACTTGTATTTTTCATTGTTTCCAATTGTCATTATTTCTTGCATTTTGATTCTGAGATATATTTAAAAGTAAATATACAATTTTTTGCTTGATTATGACGGCTAATTGTACCTCTGAGCGTTGCTTTTATGATTTTGCCAATTTGTGTTAATGTTAACGGTAAATTCGCTCAGACTTGTAATCGCCAGTGATAAGAAAATAAATATCATCTTGTGAAAATTTTTCCTAAATTCCAACTAACTTCGAGATTCCTGCAAAATTAATAAATTTTCACTCCTTCATAAAAATTAAAATTAAAAATCTATAAATATTAATCAGAAAGGTATGAAAGATAATTGTAACGTAGTTTGCCCACCAAGGCACCCACTACAATATAACTGTCAGACAATTGTGAATGCGAATCCCTTATCTCCACTCCCAGAAATAAGGTATATGCGTAATATTAATTATTTTTACCATCTGCTTTCACTGAAATGTATTAAGGAATTGTTGTAAAGCGGAGGTTAATTTAATGGCACAGTGTAAGTAATTACGATCTATATGGAGTTTGCTATCTACATAGAAAAAAATAGATTTACATTGATCCAAATTCAACGGCAGTTCTCGTTTCTAAAACAACAAAAACAAGGGTAGTGATAATTTCTTCAGTTATGCACTAAGGCCAAATTATTTTAATTCCATTTCGAGAAAATAAGTAAGGTATCACACAACCATTATGAAAAAAGGTAACTTCTTAATACTATAGAAACTGATTAGAATTTCTTTTAATGTCATTCGGCATCTAAGGCCATACAGCCATGTAGCTCAATGTGAATATCATACATCTTCCAATGAATCAGTTTCTCCAGTTTATATTGTAACTTCTAAGTACGGACATGACATTTACACACAGAACACTTACACACCCACGTCCTTGGCCGGACTCGAACAGGCGACCTTCGACACGCGGGGCCAGTACTCTAGCCCCTACTCTACCGAGGTCGGCGAAAAATTAAATACTAAAAATCAAGTATAATTTCTTCAATTTATTTCAGATTATTTCATTTTAGTGTTCCATACCCAACTGTAAACTGGACGATAGCACAACAGCACGCACGGTAAGGTGACGCGTCGTTCGAGAGCCGTCGAGTGAATCCGTTACCTAATCTGAATGTGTGACAGGCATTGATTTTGGTGTCAAGCGACTACTGTGTGGCCTACCACATACCAGAGAAGTTATTGATGTTTAGAACTCGGTACCTCAGGCTACGAGGCTTGATGCGCCCTTGCCACTTTTTTTTATTTTAAACGGTTTTGCTTGTAGGTGGTATTCATTGTTTTTATTCTCTATACTTCAGACTGAAAATAAAGGGGTGAAAAACGGATGTGTAGGTCATGACAGTTTTACCAACAACTTTTTTTCGAGTCATAAGAAAGGTTAGTAATGGAAGATTGTGTTAACATTTTGGCAAATTTATTGATTTTAAATACAGCTATTTATCTTTTATGTTTTCCAAGTGGTGCTAACAATGGAAAAAAGGTTTAGAAATGAAAACTTCTGTAGTTTTTTGATTCCTTCGCTCTACTGTGACAACAGAAGTGCATGCTTTTGTCCGGGTTACATGTAGGTTCTTGGCGATTGGTAGCAGGATGGATATTGCTGCATCAGTCGAGCGTGAAGATTTTGTTGGCTGCTACCACCGGTGATGGTCGTTGTGATGATGGTGTCCTGGACCGTGCGGGTGGTGGCTGGGTGGTCCGTGGTGGCCTGGTCCTCCGTGGTGTCCTGGTGGTCCGTGGTGCGGTGGGGGCACCACTATGACAACAGGAGAGCCCTCGGCAGAGAAGGTGCTCATTGTAGACAGCAGCACAGCTGTTAGCACCACCACCTGAGAGAAAGGATTTACAAACCATATATATAAGGACGAATGTTTGTTTGTTTGTTCTTCATTCAAATGCACAGTTTTCATCCGATCTCGAAGAAACAGTGCACACTTATACTTTGAAACAAGGAGAACTACATTTGGTTGAAAAATTATATGTATAAATAATACATGTTGTCTTATAATTTCGAAAAATTACTGAACGGCGGTAGACAGACGCAATGGATGTCTAGGTTTCTGTACTAACTTTCGATGCAGCAGTCGGGTAGCTCACTGGTTAAAGCGCTTGGATCGTGGTCTCCGGTTCAAATCTCCGTGGAGGCAAAGATTTTTAAAAATTGTTTTTGATCGTAAGAGTCACGCCTGGACCGTTGGTAATTCGGATTGAATGTTAAACTGTAGATATCACAATTTTAGGGGTACAATGCGAGGAAATTCGTAGATAGTCTTGCAATGCTGTAGGGGTACACTTTTTTACTTTATATTAATCCCTCAGGGGTGATTCGCGTCAGTGTGTGTGTGATCCGCAGTAATAATACTAAAAATGCGAAAGTAAGTCTCTGTCTTTTTGTTAGGTTTTGACGACTAAATGCCTATACCGATATTGACCGAATTTGACAAGAAAATCTGAAGGGAGAGCATAGGATATTTTTTTGTTCGGTTTATAGTTGTAGTCACAAAATTTTAAGAACTTATCACATGGTTACAGAGAGACAGATGTGTGTGTTAGTCTGTAATGTTACGTCGGTTGCTCAAGCTGTGCTTCTCGCGCATTATGTTAGTGTATAATTTGTTAATAAATTTCGTTTAGAGAAAAAACGTATTATTTAGTATAGATGTCGATTTTCTCTGTCCTATTACTGTGTGTCTGCTTAAATGTTTCTGGCACAAGTTTATTTTGTCTTCTTTTTTTACATGCCTTGCAGGCGTAAACTGGCCTAAGATGTAGCTCTAGCAGACCACGAGAAGCTAAAGTTATTGGAACCCAAGAATCGGATGCTCATGCTGAAGAAAGATGAAAAGACCAATCTGAAATAAACCTGGCCTTATTTAACACCCACCCGCCCCCCTCCACATCCCCTCACCTTCGTTTGTTTGTTTGTTTTTAAAAAATATTGGAAATTGATTCTCTTAAAGAGACAGGTTCGACGGTAGAATGATATAGTGATGGCTCTCCTGTCATATTATTTCGACTCGATGTTGTTTTGGATCAATCCTTCATTACCAACAAGTTTCTATATTTAATTCTGGCAAAGAAATTCTTAATCCACGCGAACGAAGTCGAGAGTATTAGCTAGCACTGCAATAAATTGGCCTGAATAGTGAATTGATTAGTGCCCGTAAATAAGCCAACTTTCGCGCTACATCATTCGATTTCTTTCCATCTGTGAATTTAGTATGAATGTCACTTAAGACCAGGAAGATTCTTGGTGCCATGCACAGTTTGAAAAAATGCTGTCACTTGTAACTAACACTTGTTTACCCCTTGTTTCTGTAAATGTCTAAATGTATATAATAGCTTAATTTCGAACAGTTCTACATTTCAGTGTTAATATCTTGTTATCCTGTGACCCGTAAACCTGTAAAAACTTGAAGTTGTATTTAAATACACGAGTCCTTTGAGGAGATAGTTTCAGGTAGTAAAGAAGTAACAATAAGGAGACGTAGTAGGCAGACGTAAATAGTATAAAAGTATAAATCCCTTATTTCTTAGTATGTAGTGTGTGAACAGACGGAAGGAAAATTTTCAGTACATATTTAGTTCTCCCGACACAGTACTCACCGTAGTACTTCTCCCCTTCATGTTTTCAATTATGATTTAATCCAAGGACGTTTCGTAACTTTTGACTATCGGCCTCAGACTAAAAAGGTTTTATCAGCAATCTTCCATCAAACATTTACAGTACAGAGACGCTGGCATCCGATTAGCGCAAACAATTGGGTTTTTAAAACTATCAGTATTGTTCATGATTATTAAACATAGCAACGTCAGTAACGAAAATGTCATCAACGAAATCTCATGGATTTATACTTCGTTGTATACATGGTAATTTCAGCTATAATAATGGGGGTGACAAACGTGTGTCGTTCTACTTAAAAAAATAAAAAAGCAATAAACTTGAAATCTCGGAAAACATAATTCTAAAATGTATTTTGAGCTATCATGACATTTGGCGTTTTTAACAAATGAACTAAACAGCCAACTATAAAAAAAATTGTGATAGTTAAATGCTCGAATTAGGTGTGACACCCTATGTCTATATATACATACTGGGTGAGGCATTTAAAACTGTTTGTCGGTATATTTGGCAAAATACAAATCGGATTAAAAAAAAGTTGTATTAAAAGTTGTTCACCTCGAAGAGGGACATCCATTAACATAACGCTCGACTCCCCTACACTACCCCCGGGGGCGGGAGGGGGGGGGGTGAATTTGAAATCGTAGAGAGGAACCCCTATTTTTTATTGCAGATTTGGATTCTCCGTGAAAAAATATGTATCATTTGTATGAAACATTTTTTTCTTTTCATGATAGATGGCGCTGTAATCGGCAAAAATGAAACTGAGTTGAAGATTGTTGCAAAACGGTAATATATCAAATAAATACACATCAGATTAGGAAATTAGAAACAATTTAGAGAAAAAAATACTGTCATACCCCTTGCTTCTCACAAGTGTTTCATTGCAGCAAATGTTGGAAATGATTTAAGTTGTTTCTAATGCACATTGCAACTCTGTGTCTGAAAGACAATCCGACATTTATAAGTATCTCTGCGCTAATGTTTTCACATTCAATGATAATTAGCTGCCACATATTTTCTGGGTACATCCGTATAAACACTCTCTTTTAGCCATCCCCACAGGAAAAAATCAGCAGGAGTCAAATCGGGTGTACGTTCGGGCTACGTTTGAGGACATCCTCGTCCAATCCATCGACCCGGATAGTTTAGATTCAAAACTTCTCAAGATATTCGTGAATAATGCGCTGGGCATCCATCGTGTTAAAACCACATATATATTGATGTTTGAAGTGGAACATCTTCCATTAGTATGGGTAAAACATTATCTACAATGTCGCTGTACAATGGACCAGTCAGATTACCTTCTGTGAAGTATGGGCCAATTACCTGCGTACCTAAAATTCCGCACCAAACGTTGACACTCCAAGGGCGTTGATGTTCAACTTTCCTTACCCAAAGGGGATTCTCCAATGACCTATAATGTATATTATGTCGATTCACATCACCACGATTCGTAAAATTTGACTAATCAGAGATGAAATTATTATTCACTGCCAGTTGTTCCTGTATTCAGTTGCAGAAATTCAGGCGGTTTTGAAAATCGTCACCATGCAGCGAGAAATGAAATGGATGCCATTTGTGTTCATGCAGTATGCGTAGAACACTTCTTCGCGAAATTCCTGAAACTCGCGGAATTTGCCAAGAACTAATGTGAGGATTTGCAACAACTGCAGCTATAACATTCACTGTGTTATTTTCGTTTGTCACAGGACGCGGTCCGACTCTTTTTCTAGGTTTAACGCATCCAGTTTCAGTAAACAAATGGACAATACTGCGAAAAGTCGTTGCAGATGGCACATGCTTATCAGGGACCAGGTTAGCATACCTTTGACGAGCTTCTTCAACATTTCTATGAGCCTCAAAGTACGTGGTAATGATATCGACTCTCTCTGCAATCGTTAACATCGTGGAACAGTTGCGATGAGATGTGTACAGCCCGAATAATTCAAGTAACATGCACAGTCTGACCACGGACTGAGACGCATGATCACAGTCTGTGCTTTTTCGATTGTGGGAGGTGTCACATGATGGCATTATCAAAAATATAAAAAAGTACTTCGATTTTCCTGATCTGATGTGTATTTGTTTGAGATATTACCGTTTTGCAACAATCTTAAACTCAATTTCATTTTTGCCGATTACAGCGCCATCTATCATGAAGCGAAAAAAAATGTTTCATACAAAAGATACATATTTTTTCATGTAGAATCCAAATCTGCAATAAAAAATAGGGGTTCCTATTTAAGATTTCAAAGTCACCCCCCCCTCTCCGCCCCCGGGGGTGGTGCAGGGGGATCGAGCGTTATGTTAATGGATGTCCCGCTTCGAGGTTAACAACTTTTATTACAACTTTTTTAACGTCTTTTTAATCCGATTTGTACTTTGCGAAATATTCCGACAAACAGTTTTAAATGCCTCACCCTGTATATAACTTTCCCAGTAAACTCAGTTTAATAGACCATCAAAACTTTCAGATCGCGAGAGCAACTACATCATAACGATTTTTTTTAAAAAGAAAGGGCTCGTTAGATTATCAACATCAAAATCGTTACAACCGTAAGACGAGGAATGGCATTATAAATCCAAAAAAAAACACACCACGGTCATTTTGGAACCACCCCAGTAAATATGTAGAGCAGTGGTCCTTCCTCAGCAGGGATCCATGAAACAAAATTGATATATATAAAAAATAAATAAATCCATGGAACAGGTAAAATTTTAAATATATAATTCTAACTGAATCATTGATTTAAAACAAACAAAACATTAATAAAAATCGGACATAGCAGTACTGATACTATATAATGCTATAAGAAGCTTATGCTATGAACTAAACTTCCTAAAAGCGATAAATATTTTAACGACTAGCCAAACTGATATTCCCAAAACATGAGGAAATCATTGTATTGTTACTATAATACGTTTACTTCCTATATAATTTTCCAGTCGGGACCAGTGTGTGAGGTGTTTATTGGAGGATTAAGTTAACGACCAGTACATGCCGATAACAATTGGTATGTTGGTTAGTAATTTACACATGGATAAAAAAAAAGGGAACCGCAGAATCATTTCCGAATTTTTCCAGGTTAACGGTTTGAAGATGGTCGAGAAACATTGTCTTGAAGGTTACGTCCTACCTGATATCAGGCCCGAACGTTAGTAGCTCCTTAACAGTCTCGATATTAGAACCACATTAGGGGTGTACCGAGTACTGTTCTTTATGTCAACTTTTAAACTAATTCAGATACCTGTTCTTTTTATTATTATTATTATAATGTTTCTAATGTCCGGCACACTAAAACTCTTAAATATAATAACAATCGCGGTAACACCTTCAGTAATTTGTCACGTAAAAGTGACCATTAAACTGGTACGTAAATTTAAATACTTTTTGTTTCTTTGAAACCAAGAACTTAGTATTTCTGATCCTGTCTCACTTCCCTCTTCTAATGCTATATAAACACATATACCATACTTGCAACGCAATGCAAATACAGTAAGCAGAGAACAAACTTTAAATTTACGTTGTGGGCTGATTAAACGTTGTTGGTAGCGTTAACTGTGCACAGGATTTGAACACAATACAATCTCGAAGAACTGCAACTTTTGAATTTGTGTAAAAATAGTTTTTTTCCGTCATCAGTCTTTCGACTGGTTTGATGCAACCCTACATCCCTTCCTATCTTGTGCTAACCTCTTCATCTCTACATATCCCCTACAACCCACGTCCTCAATTATCTGCTTCATATATTCTAATCTTTGTCTTCCTCTACAGTTCTTACCTTCGACTGTTCCCTCCACCAGCAAATTAATAATCCAGCATATCTCAAAATATGACCTACCAACCTGTCTCTTCTTTCTGTAAGCTTCTTCCACAAACTTCTTTCTTCACCCATCATTTCCAAAACTCGTTCATTTCTTACTTTTTATGACCACTTAATTTTTCAGCATTCTTCTGTAGCACCACATTTCAAATGCTTCAATCTTCTTTCTTTCAGGTATTCCTAAAGTCCATGTTTCGCTACCATAAAGGGCTCTGCTCCACTCATAGAGTTTTAAAAAGTATTTTCTAATTCCTAGATCAATATTTGAAACTAAAAGATTTCTCTTGTTCATGAAGGCTCTTTTTGCTAGTGCTATTCTGCTTTTAACATCATTCTTGCTTCGGCCATCGGTTGTAATTTTGCTTCCTAAGTAACAGAATTCACTTACTTCTCCAATTGCATCCGATCCTACTTTTAAATTTAATCTACTAGTATTGGTATCATTTCTGCTACATTGCATCACTTTAGTCTTGCTTTGATTTATATTCAGGTCAAAATCTTCCTTCAGTATTTTGTTCATGCCATTCAGTAATTTCTCAATGTCCTCAGCCCTTTCTGCTAACAAGACAATGTCATCAGCAAATCGTAGCATACTGATTTCTTCTCCCTGAAAACTTATGCCACATGGAAATTTTTCGTTTGCTTTCTTCATTGCTTCTTCTACATACAAGTTGAATATTAACGGGGATAGACTACAGCCTGTCTCACACCCTTTTTAACTGATGCATGTCTCTCGTGGCTCTCTACTTTTATTATAGCCACTTGATTCTTATATAGTTTATAGAGTATTCTTCTATCTCGAAAGATTATTCAAGCTGATATCAAAAAGCTATGAAAGAGGAGAAATTCCAACTGATTTTAATAAAAACTTCATCTTCACACTTCCAAAGAAAGCACAAGCCGACAAATGTGAGAATTATCGCACCATTAGTCTAACAACACATGCTTCAAAATTACTGACTAGAATAATATACAAAAGGATGGAAAGGGTAGTAGAAGAGATAGTAGGGGAAGGTCAATTCGGGTTTAGGAAAAATCGCGGTACAAGGGAAGCAGTTCTGTCTTTAAGATAAATACTTGAAGGGCGGATCAAGAAAAAACAAAGATACTTTTATGGTATTTGTTGATTTAGAAAAAGCTTTTGATAATGTTAGGTGGGACAAAATGTTCAAAATTTTAAAGATGTTGGGTCTAAAGTATCGAGATAGAAAAATCAGTTATCAAGTTATTAAGTCATTTTAAACATGAAATTTAATATAAGCAAAGATAGAAATAAGAAACCATTTAACAAACTCATTGGTAAAATCGAAATATTTGTTTTGAAATTAAAATCACAAATGTGTACTTAAAATCCGAATAACCACACCGCTCTTCTGCTATGGCAGGAGATTTTTTTTACCCATAAATATGCAAATTTTACTGGTCCATGATTCCGATATCATTCCCAAGTCACATTGCTTGACGAAGTGTAAAGTCAATTTCTTTAGGCCACAGCATGTAATGATATGCTGTTACCTATATTAACCTGTACAGGTTATGATTAGTACTTTTTGAACGTGTGACACTGCCATAATATAATAGCATTGTTGGTCTAAGAAGCTGTGGGGGGTAGTTGTGGCTTAACACAAAGCTACATCACCGCACTAATAATTTCTTAGATCAAAACAGCATAATTTGTCTCGCGAAATTAGACAGCAAGAAAAAAATTACTATCTGAATCAGATTTAAAGTCTCCCATAAAATTTTCAACCTTTTCATCTGCCTGCGGAATTCTTTATGATATTTCAAAGTTTTGTTTACATGAGACACTTGCCGGAAACTTTAAAAACACCCCTTGGTAGAAGCTACAAAGGGACCGAAGGGGATGGGTGAGCGGTAACGCTCTGGCTTCGCGTTCGGGAGGACGCGGGTTCGAATCTCCGTCCAGGCATCCAGATTTGGGTTTTCTAAGGTTTTCCCAAATCACTCCAGGTGAGTACAGGGGTACTCCCTTTAAAAGGCCATGGCCGAATTACTTCCCGTTCCTTGAACCCCATCCTTCCTCGCTTCTAATTACCTCAACGTCGACGAGGCGAAAGCTATATAAAACAAAAGCTACAAAGGAATAAATTTATTTCTGCTTCCATGATTCACTAGATTTACAAGAATATTTCATGGCAGGAAGATAGCTGAAGTGGTAACATTGTCCTTTGTACTTCCACTTTTTCTCTATTTCTGACATGCTACTAAAAGTTCGTTAACATCTTGTTCAGTACAGCGAGATGTCAACGTAAAGAGGAGTAAGAAAATGCTGCCTCCCGTCACGTAAAATACTGTATTATTTGGTTGGAATAACGAAAGTACGTATAATCGTTCGGTCTAACTAGGACCACATTAAGCTTTTCTTTGGCTTGGATCACAATTAGGGCATTTCAGCGCTAGCGGGGATCTACAGTTTAACGTGGAATCCGAACCACGGAAACGTTCTGGTGTAGTTACCATTACACAAAAACTGTGCTAGAGGTGAAGGTTGGGAAAAGAGGTTATGAAAATCCTCGCTTCGACAGGGATTCGAAATAGGGACCTTTCGTTCACCATTCAGATGTCTTAACCACTGAGCCATCAGGCCTCTGTAACGAAACATTAATATAAGAATTGGCAAACAGCAAAAATCCATGATCTAACATGGCATATCTGTGTCTAGCAGCATCAATGTCCTTGTGATTTGTCTAACTTCATTAACACTTATCGTATAAATTCCACAAATGTTGAAGTCCATTATTCAACCATCATAATTACTATGCCTTTTTTAAAATAATAATAATAATAATAAAGGTTTATATGTGTTGCAACGCCAATTATTCTCATAGTAATTATACAAAATAAGGATTCTTGTACGACATTAATACGACATTTAGTAGCTGAACGCGTTACTTGGTGGAATGTTAGTCGTTCTAACATTAACCGTCTACCATTGAGCTTTATTGACTTGGGTCTACTTAATGTAATCGTAGTTACATTAATCAGAATATAAATCTAGTACTCTTTACCAAGCACTACTTACCACGAAATTCTTCATATTGATCTCTACTGCTGACTGTGTGGCCACTCACTGGGTGCTTCTTATATACGGACAGCTGAGCCACTTACGTCAACAGTCCTTATAGGTTCTCAGCATTTTAAAACGTCAAGCGGCCACCGAACTTTGTCTGACACATTTCCCAATAGTTCAGCGAAAATCCCCGCCGGAATTAGGCACTGTGTGCAAAAGACTACAGGATCCGTTAGGCACACATTAGGCTTTGTTGGTACGCCGGAAAGTCCACGTACCAACAGTCAAATGTATTTTCTCTGGCGACATTGGCTTATTATACCGAGCATGAAACCTCTACTTATTTATGTGTAACGGATGGCTCCATTTGTATATGAATTATGGATAATTCTCTTATAGCGGGCGTTGTTGTAATACATAAGAAGAGTACTTTCCTTGTGGAGAATTTTTCATTGGTATTTTTGTTGTGTTTTATGATTTTAGATTTTTGTCGAATTGGTTTCGTTGCTCTCTTTTGTTGTTTTCTGAATTTTTGCTTTTTTCTGCTTTCAGATGTCATGCTGATAAACAAAAAGTTTTGTTTTTTCTTACTGTCTGCCAACGGTCAAGAAGATGATTGTTGCAGGTTTTTTGAACTACATTAATCATATGTTATTGCGTATGGTAGCATGTCAACAGTTCTTGTGTAGTAACAGCAATTTTGCTCTTGTTTTATAGTCTGTTATGAAATAGGTTAGTCAGAAAATGTTTGTGCTAATGCCTCAATGTTTTCAGTTTTACTTGATTCGTACAAGGTAAGTAGCAACACTATTTATTCGCATGTTACCCATTCCCAATAAAAAAGTACATATTCGTTTATATCTAACAGTTTTTAAAAGTCGTTTTAAACACTGATTTTGATTTTTAATCACAACAGTAGTCATGAGAATCAGATGATACATTTATTTACGCAGAAAGGGATTCACTGCAACCTAGCTCGATTTCTGTTGGATTCATTATTTCCTTTTGCGATGCTTCGGAACAGACTAGCTGATTTCTTAGAGCATTCCAGATGGCATTTAAGCTAAACGGCAATGCCATAAATTGTCAATTACTTTTTGAACATATGTCATCAGGAAGAAATGAAAAGGTGATTAGTTTTGATGCCACTTGACACAAGACAGTCTACCAGGAATGACCAAAAAATACTTTTAACATTTTGCTAAACAAATATTTATCGTGATATAACTACATTACTATCAGTTCCCCACAAAGTAATACCCTGACCTTATGAAATATATCGAGCGTTAATGCTAGGGACTGACATTTAAGAAGTTGCATATTCGAATCCCCCTTCAGGCCACTCACATTTTGTTTTTCCATAGTTTCCCGAATTTACTCCTTGCGAACACAATAGTGGATCCTTCATAAGGCATAGGCCCAAATTCTTTCTCATTACCAACCTTCTACACTCTCTCATTTTTAATGACCTCCATGCCGACGACTGAAAATACCCAAATAAATTCATAAAAAAGATTACATAAATGCCATGTTTTAACCATGATACGTTTTTAAACAGTTCTGGAAGACATCTTTCATGATTGCCTACACTTGCGAATTATGGCTACCTTTATGTCCTGAGTATATTAAAAAAGTCTGCTTTTCAAAGTCGTATTAAGTTAATGGTAGAGACAGATAACCCAAGCTGATTTATTCGGCAAACAAGTTGAATGAGGACACGCCATAATGTTTTTATTTGATAGAAATTTCCGTATCAGAAACGATGTGTATCACGGAGAAATGTTAGAACTATTAGAGCTGTTCAGATCCAAGGAATTTAATCTTTAACCGTCTATTTTATAAAATCATTTACCATAGTTTTTAAACACTCTATTTATTTTTTTATGTTGAAGGACTTTGCGATAGCTCTTCCTCTTCACCATATTCACAACCGTTACCACCTAGTTCAGCTTACATGTGAACACAACAGTGTCACTTCAAATTTGTAATACGTGTTTCCTTGACACTGTTGTACAATTCGAAACAAAATTTAGTATTGCTGTATTGTTCAAAATCCGTGATTTTTGAGCGCATAATCGCCGTGAACGAGAGTATTTGAAAAGAAATGTGTGATAAAGTAACAAATGTAAGAGAAAACTTTATTTTAATATATCGCTTAACATAAATTGTACTGTGATATACATTAATAAAATATTACTTGCTTTCGCCTGATGGTAGTTTTGGTAGGAGCATGGTAGTTTTGGTAGGAAGATTAAACATTTCTGAGAAGAATCCATCTATTGAAGACCATTTTGCTGTAGAAGCTATCTGCTATATAATTTCGTGAGGTCGCTCAGCCACTCACCTCTATAGCTATTGGCTGGAGAACCCTGTCACATGTCAGGCTTCGCTCACAAAACAGCGACCAGAGATACCATTCGAAGAAATTCGTGGTTATGTCATGAATTTGATAGCTACGTAACTTCTTCCAAATTAATTGCCATAATACATTCATTAAGTTTGTTTTCCATAGCGTTTCATAGTTAAAAAATTTTTGATAAATTTTTCGTCTGAAAAAACGTGGATCTGCTTTTCAGTAACATGTTACTAATTAAATCAACTTAAAAAACTAAAAACAAATTACCCATGGTCTCTGATGTAATCACGAATGCCAATTATCATTTCGGCTTAGGATAAATTTCAGTTTTATTACAACTTTCACTAATGTTGTTGCTTGACCAAACTTTATGCATTACAGCTGATTTGCTTTTTAGGCATTTTCCTGACCACTTTCGTTATTGGTCTTCAGGAAATCAGACCAAATCGAATTGACTATTCTGGCAACTCATTTCTGAGGAGTTGCTCAACTGTTTCATAATATGGAATGTGTGTTAAGTTCTCTGACCGTCACAGATACTATGACCAATGTTTACATTTTGAGTGTTGGCCCAGTCTCAAAAAAAAAAAAAAAGATACTTTCGAATCAAATAAGATTTTTTTAAATTTTTGCAGAGTTAACTTTAAGGGTCAAATACAAGTTAAGTTCGTATTGAAGCAAGTTCGAGTGTATGACCTTTGAAACAGTTACACGATAGCGCGATCGTTCCTTTCCGTGTTTAATACCTACCTCTACTAATGCTTCTGAGCTCTACACACTCAAGAGATTTTATACACCCTGAAACACAGGCAAATTTATATTTGGCCAGATAAGGTCAATCTGTTATAATCTTTGATCCTAAAAACTGGAACTATTCTAGACCCGTGACGATACGCTAAAATCGATCACGGACTTACCCTAGTATATAATAATCGTCCATAGTAGCATTAATCTTCTATTTACGAAAGATTGTAAGAATCGACGTGTTCTTTTTTTGCTTCTGGTTTTACGTCTTGTTCTTTTTTTCTTCATATTGATTTATGCCTCGTCGACGTCGATGCCATTAGAGGCGGGATGGGATTGGGGACAAGGAACTGGAAGGAATTCGGCTATGGTATTTTGAAGGAAGGATCCCTGTATTCGCCTAGAGTGATTTGAGGAAACCATGGAAAACTCTAACCTGGATATTAGGACGGGGATTCGAACCCTTATCCTCCCGAATGTGAGACCAGAGCGTTACCACTAGGGAATTCGATCCCGGCTCTTATTTCTAATCCCGGGATTTCGGGATTGTGCACAGAAAATCCCTGGATTTAGGATGGCAATTAAAAACACAGAAAATTAATGTAAGAATCAGTTTTTTTATTGCAATTTTAGTAACAAATGGGACTGCACAATAGTCATTTATTAATAATCAAACTTGAATTCACACAATCATGAAAATGTTTCAAAACAAAAATTAACTTTTCTATAAATTTTAGCGAGCAATTGACTTCTGCATGAAAAGTTTCACATATTAAAGTATGTATCATTCAACTTTACCTTTCATGTAGCGAACAACTCAATATTTTAAATTTAGTTTTTCTTGAAATTTTGAAAATACGATCAAAGCAATAACAAGGCGTTCAATGTTTGATCATTTTTCCCGCTTCTAATTTATTGCACATGTGTGCTGCTGGCGAGAAACCACTTTCAGGCCCGACTGAAGTTAGAGGGATTGTTAATAAATACTTACAAACTCGTTCCATATTATAGCCCAATTGGAGCTTGAGGCTTAAAAATGATTCGTTTCTTTCTTGACGATTTTGGAAAAATTTGATTCTGAGTATGGTTATGGAGACAGTATTTTCATGCTCTTATCTATATCGGCCTGAAATTTTTCTTTGAGATTTAAATCACTTTTGCTTTATAAGTTTGGTTTGCATCATTTACATGTCATGGCCTCGTAATGTTTAGTGTTTGCGTTAGCGAAATTATCTGTTTCCTTTTTTTTTTATTATAAGAATCTTGGTAGGGCTAGTAAACAAAACCCTTATTTCATCTTCCATTATTCGCACATAATCGTAAGACGGTATCCAAACTTAATACATTACAATTATTTCAGGTAATTTTTGCTAATTAACCAAAAAATAATAAAAAATTCTAGTTACGTGATGCAAATCGCATCTTTTTAGATACCTTTTCACTCACAACGTTTCTGTTGGTTGGCGCAAACACGACTAAAATCAGCTGTTAAAACAAGATGACGGACTAGAAAGTCAAAGTGACAGATAAAATGACTGCGTTTCGTTAGGAAATCTTGCGTTTTATGATGAATGTTTCATCACAGTTTTTCCTATTTTTTTCAGTCCTGAAAATTCCAGGCTCAAGAAATTTAATCGCGGAAATTTCGTGCCTGGAAATGGGCCGGTATCTCGCCATCGATTTCTCTAGTTACCCCTCACCACGCATGGTTACGCCTTGTCGAGGTTATTAGAGGCTGTAGAGGATTGGATGGGCAGCGAACGGGAAGAAATTCGGCTATTGCTATATTTTGAAGGAATCATCGATGGATGCACTTGGGATGATTTCGGAAAACCAAAAATACTGATTAACGAATGGTCTAACGGGGATTTAACCAGCGTCCTTCCGAATGCGAGTTCAGAATGTTACCGTTCAATCACCCGGCTCGGTGGTTTGGAGAGAAATAACCGCGACAAACGAATGTTATTAGGCCCATAAATACTAACGTTTTTTGCGTATCGTTAAGGGTCTAAAATAGTTGCAGTTTTTAGGATGAAAGATTATGACAGGTTGACCTGATTTGACCAAAAATAAACATGACCTGTGTTTCAGGGTGAATAAAATCTCTTGAGCTTCAGGAACTCAGAAGCATTAATAGAGGTAGGTATTAAACACGAGCAGGGACGATAGCGCAATCGTATAATTGACTTGTATTTGACCCTTAAAGTTCACTCTGAAAATTTAAAAATTCCTGTCTGCTTCGAAAGCATTACGTTGTTTTCTTTATTGAGACTGGGCAAACACTCATAATGTAATCATTGGTCATAGTATCTGTAACAGCCAGAGAACTTAATACTCATTCCATATTATATTAAACAGTTGATCAACTCCGAAGAAATGAATTGCCACAATAGTTGATTTGGTTACATATTTGGTCTAATAACCCACGTACAGTGAACATGAACAAAGACCATTAACGAAATACCTAAAAAGCAAATAAATCGTAATGCATAAACTTTGGTCAAGCAACAACATTAGTGAAAGTTTTAATTAAATTGAAAATATCCTAAGCCGGAATGACCATTGGCATTCTTGATTTCAGCAGAGATCATGAGTAATTTAATTTTTAAAAGTTTTTTTTTAAAAAAAAAGTTGTTTTAATTAACAAAATGTTACCGAATAGCAGATCCACGTTTTTTCAGTCTCAAAATTATTATTTTTTTAAAATTAAACTATGAAACGCTACGGAAAGGAAACTTAATGAATTTACTATGGCTATTAATTTTGTAGCAGTTGCTTAGCTGTTAAATTGTGGACATAACCACGAATTTCTTCTAATTGTATCTCTGGTCGCTGTTTTGCGAGCGAAGGCTGACACCCGACACCGTTCTCCAGCCGATAGCTATCGAGGTATTGAGGTGAGTGAATGGGTGAATGAGCTTACATAAATAATATAGTAAATATCACGTAATTGCATCACAATTTGTGGTTGCATGACACATCTTGCTTCTCGATTGAAGTTTTATAAGCTTATATTACAGCGGCCTATACAACTTGCGGTAGAGTACCTGCTTTAAAAGCTAACGGTTCACAGTTTGAATACCGTCATGAGCCATAATGTTTACAGCTTTTGCAAAGGAATGAGTCGAACTCCAGAATGACAAGAGAATATTCCCTTATAATACCTGCAGTCCTCAGATTGTCCCGACCTCTCCTTCTGCAGCTATGAATATTCGCGACCACTTTCTGCCGAGGCCGAGGAAATAAGGCACTGTGATCGAGAATTACAAGTCTTATACCCTGATTGTCAGTTTGGTTACTTAGAGAACAAGTATCTCATGCTATACTAGTTGCACCTCACCAAATGGCCAAGCCAGGAGGCCCAGACTGAGATCCTTGCACCGTTTGATCCAACATTTACCCATCTGATTCCTCCGTAGTTTGGATTTCACCTTAAACTGAAGTTCCCAGAGATTAGGAGCTGAAAGTGTTGTCTCTGGCACTGACATTGCACGCTTCCTTCTACTCGTAGATAATTTAACCAAATTTTGAGTGATGATGTAAATTTAATTTAAGTTTTATATTGTTAACCTCAAGTAGCAGAGCCTAATATAATGTTCAGAGGAATAGTGTCTCTGGTTTGCACATGGGCATTTCTATAGATCTTGTTTCTTTCTGTGCCAAGCCTGAAGCAGATTTCTTTCAGTTGTAAACACATTTCAGCTCACAAAATTTCTATTCAACTATCACTTGCTTCACGAAATAAATATTTATCCTCATAGTATAACTCTCCAGGAATTTTATACCAGAATTTCTAAGCAATTACTCTGAGATATCTCAGCTACAACTGAAGCCAAAGATATAATGAAAACTACATTTTGTCACAACAATTTTCTCGGCTTTTTTGCAGTGGTAATTTATGAACGGCAGTTCTTTACATGAATCTGTAAGTAAGGTAATATTTTTAATTTGTTAGTGGACGACCATTTGTTTTCGAATTTTTTATTTTGTTTCATTGTCAGCGCTAATCTACGCAGACACAGCGTCCAAGCTGTAGCAGGCACTACAACAAACGACCCTTTAATTAATTCTGACCTGCCTCATCTTAGTTGCTGCAGGGTGTGCCTCGCGGGACTTGTTTTCACCAAATCCGCTTGGTTTATTTTGGGAGAGCAAAATTAACTCGGCTTAATTTTAGCTCCTTTAATTACTTGTTTACTTAGTCAAAAAGTAATAAGTAAAAATAAACTGTTCCCCTAAAGTAAAGATTATTATTTCATGTGTGCATAACAAACAGGAAGATTTATATTTTTTTCCGTTGTCTTTCGTATGAATCAAAATAATCAAATTTCTTACGTATTACACCTTTTCATACGTCATTAAATCAATGACATCTATCTATTGATTCAGCTACAATTCTGGAGCATAAGAGATGATTATTTTTAGTTCATTTTTCGATTGGAATTCCTATTATTTAGTCTTTGTAAAGTTAAATAGGAACTTTCGAAATTGATTTTCTGCTTTGTGTTTCATGACAGCGCGTTCGGACGTTTCAATAACGTTTAAAAAAAATAAAAAAATAAAAAAAAAAAAAAAAGCGGACTTTCTGTCAACATGTAGATTGAATATAGTCTACCTGTTCGGGCCCAGATATCAACACATTCAACCATTACAAAAATTCCATTTTAATCAAACTGCTTTTGCTCTCCTGTAGCGAAACTTCGCAGTTATAATATTACGTATTGACGAGACATAGATAAGACTTTCTATAAGGAACAACGATTTGAAAATATCTTACTGAAGAACTTAAGCTTTGCAAAGAAGTTATAAAACACAAAGTAGAAAAACATGTTTGTTATATTCTTAATAAGTACTATTAGAAACTACTTGTTGTGGTAGGATACAGAAAGAATCAGTTGCAATGAATATAATTTGGTTCAACACACAGTTTACAAAAATCTGTATGCGAGCAAGTGTAGCAAGCCGCGTGTTTCATAACTTAAGAGATATTTCTCTCATAGGCTTAGCATGTGGAAGGAGGAGAGCAGTACAGTGGAGGGGAAGTGGGAAGAAGTAATATGAATGAAGGAAGAAAGGTATATTCCAAAATAAAACATAAAGTAAAACCCCAGACACGTAGGCATATCTATCGTAAATCTTGGGGACCATGTAGCCATGTCTGTCACGTTGTGACGTCACGCTTCCCGCCTTAGCTGCCCAACTAACAACGGTCAGAGATATTGTTAGAGGTTATGTGCGTTATTTAATGACAGTGCTAATCAGCCAAACATGAACACTGTAAGAAAAATATGTATTGCGTTTGTCTCGGCATATTAATTATTGGTTGCTTATATTTATTTAATATTCGTTCGATATAGAAATATTCTTTAAATTCTTTGCCAATGGATATTTAAGATGAAAGCTTTAATTTTCGATCAGTCAAGTGAGCGAAAGTTTCGATTAGATTTTAGTTTAGCCTTTGTCAGAATCACAGCTGGCATTTGACGTTATATCAGAGGGCATAACTGATTTAATTCTTTAAACAAATAATTTAAATTACTTTTATGAGTGTCCTGTTACTGAAATCATTACTTCGTTTCGACGAACATAGTTACACACTGATCGCGATCAATGCAGCTTAGATTGCAATTGAAACTAATATTACGTCGCATAAAGTAAGTTGTTAAGATTTATTTTTAATTTGCTACTCCATATTGCTGAAGTTATTATATCATATTCAAGTAAGTGTGTAAGCCATTCAGACGTTGAAATTTCAATTTGAATCACGGATGAAAAAAGAAAAATGTAAGAACTCGTGAATATTTTGGATCAAGTTTATGTAGCGATGCAGTAGTGCCATTAACATGCGGCATAGTGAATGTATTAATTCGGGTGCGATTGAAAGCATTGATTTTCTATCGGCAATTTTAGCGGAGTTTGTTATTAGGTTGAAATGCAGCCTGAACCAGTAAGACACCTGAAACTTTTGCTACAGTGCAAGTCACGAAAAACTGCATTGAGATTTATTTTATAACAACTCTTTTTAATTAACCAACTACGAAGACATGACTTGCCAGAACATAAGTTCAATCTGTCATTTTTGACAGACGTTCAGGCTAGTATTGTAATAAGAAGGTTCTTGCGACTGTGGCTGCGTAGGAAAAGTGCAATGGGACGAGATTCGAGTCCTGAAACCCCCGTACCATCAGTCCTGATTGCGGTTTTCCGCAGTAGCCAAGTTGAGGCTAACTACACATTTCACAGACAAAAATTAACATATCATAGAAAACACATCTTACACGAATCAGCAGATGACAAAACTTATCGAGCGTGATGGTGAACGGTTAACGTTGTGGACTTGCATACGGGCGGACGCGTGTTCGAATCCCAGTCCGGGCATCCAGATTTGGGTTTTCCATGGTTTCCCCAAATCACTCCAGGCGAATGCCGGGATGCTTCCTTCAAAAGGCCATGGCCGAATTCCTTCCAGTTCCTTGTCCCCATTCCCATCCCGCCTCTAATGACCTTAGCCATCGACGAGGCGTAAACCCATAAGTAAATAAAAAAAAGACAAAACTTAAGTTTCCCGCATTGTTTCAATAACTGACAATCCCTGCTTGTAATTACCCAGTGGAAACATTCGACAGGTTCTCAATTAAAAATAATTATGAGAATCAAGGCATTGCGTGATCCGATAGAGTCCATTCGAAACTAATAATAATAGGAAGGTGAGGAAGCTAAAAATGTTGGTAAAGGGAAAACGCAAAGAAGAAGTAAGTCAGTAGCACATTAGTATTACGGTAATAAAACAAATTGCGTATGAAATTGTTGGCCTAGAGATCCGGAATGGAAGGTGGCCGCCAAGTTACAGGGTTTTGATTTGCCAAGATTCGGCCTCTGCTGTGGCTGGATCTAAAGTTTACGGTGGAATCCGAACCACGGACCGTCCTGACTTACTCACATGATCAAAGCAAAACTCGTAAAAATTCCTGACTTTCCCGCGGTCTGAAACCGAGATCTCAAGATTTGTAGGGGAGCATCTTAACTACTGAACAACATGATTCCCATATGAGTTAACAGTATCAAACATGGAGCTCTAATGTGTATTCATAGATAAGAGAACTATTAAAGGAGGAAATAAAGCTTAGTGCGGAAATTTTAAAATATTGATTATGTATTAATTAATTAATATATTAGGATGAGGAAGAAACGACTATAGTAAAGAAAAAGGCGGAAATATTAAGAAACTGATTTAATGATACCGTTAGGAGATGTATTGATCGGATGGGAGGGAAAATGACGGAACAGAAAATTTTACATATGCTTGGAAATGAGCTGATCAAAAAATAAGAAATTGTTTCCTTGAGTATTATGAGGAAAATAGCAAAGTAAAAAAAAAATCAGTGGATGGTATGAATAATATAATTACAAATGTGTTAAAGATAGGAGGATTCGTCGTCATACCATACCTATAAAAGTATTTATAATGTATTTGAAGATCTGATGCATACTAGAGGAATGAAAATTTCATATAGTAGTACAAGAAAATAAAGAAATGGAGAAAAAGAAAGTTGAGCTTTTCAGACCAATTAGTTTGACGTAATTGATAGGTATACAGTCACATCAGATATGTTGGTGAGAAGAGAAAATTGTCTGTAAATTTGAAAACTGAATTTACGAAAAGTTATTCATGTGAATTCTTATTAGATGGTAATGTTCAAGATATACCAGATCAATCAGAAAATGGGAACGAATTTATGCTGTAGTAAGGAATCTCTTGAAAGAACTTTGCAAAGTTATTTATACGATAGTGATAAAGAGATTTGAAAAGATTGTGGTGGATCAGAAAATGATTCACTGATGGAGATATTCCTTAAAGGTAGAAAGCAAAATATTGGGGTAGAAAACGCATTATCAAAATTTGTGTAGCTAGGGAGACCTCGTCGACGTCGAGGTTATTAGAGGCGGAAAAGGACTGGGGTAAAGGAACGGCAAGGTATTCGGCAATGGCCTTTTGAAGTAACCATCCCGGAATTCACTTGGAGTGATTTCGGGGAATCATTAAAAACCTAGAAGTGCTGTAAATAGATCATGACAAAGTTTTTTTTGTGTTTTTGTTTAATAGAACTAATATAATTTACAAAAAGAGTCATCTTACTAACTTATGTTTGATTGCACTGTAAGGTGAAGGTAGAATACAAAAGTGGCATTAAAAGGAAATTTCTACTGTGTAATATACTCCATCACCATTAATAGTTAACAAAATAATAACAGTCTATTACCAAATCAGGCAATTCTAGTTTCACGCTATCAAAATCTTGTAGCAAATAGATTTATACTAAAAAATTGTGTGCATCACCGCTTCTCAGTTAAAGGTTATCTTCGTAGTGTAATCTACTACCTACTACCTTTTATCTGTTAACCTAATCGCCCTCTTAATCATAGTAGACTTTATATGGTGCCATAATATATAACTGCTAGTTCCTCGGCCAAAACGCAAAGCCGGATTTTGTGACGCCTAGCCATTTAGTTACTTTTTGTTTAATTGGAAGCGCCAGAATTCATATAAGCAAAGAGTTTCTCTACCAGTACTGCGTTTCTCTTCCTGGAAACCCTTGGGTGAGTGAAGTGCTCCATCTACTCGACCCCAATAAATACGTATATGAGTGGTACGCACTTCATCGCTAAGTCCATTGCCAGCTTTCCAAGAACTTACGAAAGTAGTGAGTTCAACGAAAGTGAGGTGTGCACTTGAAGGTTCTTTTCGCCACTGAACACAATACCCAAATTACTTTCTGCTAAATTCCGTGGTTCCTGTACATATTACGTTGATAAAAGTTCCTTCTAGTTTATACAATTTTCCATAGCTACAGAGAGAAATGAAAGTTGAGTCATTAACTGAAGCAGAAATATTCGTTGGTGGAATACTAAATACCAAGGCTGAGAGATCTTTTTGATATCAACATCTAATTTAAGATAAACTAAACAATATTTGGATAAAAATTTAATAGGGAGAGCTGTGATTGCTCTTTAGCGGAATCCCATACAAGATGCGGCCGGGTTTCAGATGGTGTTTGATCTCTAGGGTAGTGTAGGGAAGACTGGGTACGATTGTGCCAGGGTACGGTTGCGACAGTTGTCATATTAGCCAAACTATAAGGAATACCGGGATGGGTAGAGAGGAGCGGCGTGCCTGATTCAACGTGTTTCATGGTATCGCCTACATTACTTTTTAACAGTCAAAAGTAAGTATTTTTATTAGATTTCTATAATAATTGTTGATGTATGTGTACAGATAGAGTAATGAGTGTTTTTCCTCGTTATAACCTAAACATTAGTAGTTAAACAGCAGTGATTACTTTGCACGTAGTTTATTTTGATTTGTCATGGCGATTGGTGTTTTGCGAAGGAATGCGTTGGGTACGGTTGTCATATTTTCTGGGTACGGTTGTGACAAGTAATTTTTTGTTTTTGATGCCGAGAAAACGCTTGAGGAAGGCTGGCAGTTGTACGAGGCACATTAGTCACGGTTACTTTTGCAGCAAATACTATCCCTCCTTATAATTTCCACGGGTTAGTTATCACGTTCATTTTGTTACCTACGGGCCGGTAGGATCGATTAGCTGCCCATACACACATACACATTTGTGCGCGAGCAAGTTCCCTGAAGATTTGCGCGCGGATATTCTCGCGACGAGCTGTACGTGTGGGAGTCCATATACAAGAACATCAGTTTAACACATTTATCGTTCAGCTGGCTCGCCGCGCTCAAATTGTTGAGTTTATGGTAGTGATCTACGGATTTATCCATCAAGATTTCCTGGCTCGCGGCTCATTGGGAATTCCAAAACATCGCGAGCCAAGTATAGTGAGGTTATGTTACAAGCGAAATGAAACAGGTTTTTAAATTCTACACACAAAAAAGTATTTATTCGTGCAACAGCTTATATTAGAGCTGTAAGAAAAGAAGAAACGGACAGTATGACAAAAAATAAAGTGGTTGCAGGAAGATTATAAACACGATCATATACTGCTACTTGTACTATTTGAAAAGCATTTTCTTCGATTTCTTCAGTATTACATAAGTGCACAGATACATCTTCGTATACATTTTCTCAATATCCTTCATATTCCCCTTCATAATTTGGGCTTCCTATATTGTTGATACTGTCCATTGGTTCATGTCGATCTCTCATAAACAGTAGTAAGTGGTAGTAATAGCGTAAATTAGGTTTGTACAGTTTTTACAGTTCTTGTTGAATTTTCATTTATATATATATATATTTCTTGCGAAAATCACGCCGTAAAGAGTGGATTTTCATTTTTATTAATGCACTGTCAACTTTTATATTATATTTCCCGCTAACCTCTATCAATTCACTATATACTTTTTTTTTATTTTATTTCTGTTCGAGTCCTCTTTTTGGTTTCACCTTCCAAATTCAGTATGTTGCTGATATGTCGCAATGATATCAGTTACAAATTCTCTGCTCATCTTACTTAACTTAGATACTGTGCAAGTCTTATCTGCCGCGAGTAAATTGTTAAGTGAGATATTTGTGTGTATGGTTACCGTCGCGAATGCTCGCCGCGTACAAATCTGTAACAATTGTTATTGGCTTGTGAAGCGCCCTGTCGTTAGACAATTAACACACACATTTTATCGTCTATATGGATCGCCACGGAATTGCTGGCACACAAATGTGTGTGTATATGCCTAGCTATTGGGACTGCAAATCCTTGAGACTGGATGCTAGGTGCATTGTTTCTAGGATATCTCGAATATTTTAAGTAATTTTCTAATAATTCTCCAACGCATTGAGTCTTGTTAGTGCTGGATAACCATTCCTCGCATATCCACATTAATACATTGTATTTTTGTAAAGAAAATGGAATCACTTCGCTTTCGTTTCCTCCACACTGCTCTTACAACCTGCTGTTCTTGGATGACCTGTCTTCGGACCCATAACAAAATCTTCTACTACTAATACTACTTGTGATGGATAGATGCGGAGTCACAGTGACAATCTACGATATACCAGGTATTTCAAAATGATCTAGATCAACACTTTTATAATAACTATTGATGCTACAATGCCTTATTAGTTATAAGCCATTAAGGTGTTCCCAGATTAATTTCTATTGTTTCATAAAAATAAAAAATTTCCAGATGAAGATTATATTTAATTATGTTTGACATTATTTGAAATAAAACTGATTTTAGACCATTTTGTTGTATTTTTGAACCTGTCACTACCGACCCCAAGCACTGTCACAACCGCCCCTGGTGTGTGGTCGGTTGTGACTTTTTTTTCTGATTTGTTGCTATGACTGGGGACAAAATTTTAGTATTTATGCGTAGGAAAATTTACATTTTACTATAAAAATCACCTACTTCCAGGTAACTGGCATACTAAGAAAATTATGAGCGATCAAATGCAAATTGTCACAACCGTACCCAGTCTCCCCTAATATAACGGATACGGGGAGTGAGAATTGTATGGAATGACTCTTAGATAACGAGTTTAGCCAGCAGTACTCAAATCTGCTCCAATAAGAGAATGGCGCAGATGGCAATTACTAAACCATGTTCACGGTCAACCTGATGAACAACAAAATGAAACCGAAAATGTTTGGTAACAAACTAAATCATCATCATTAGTGTTCTGCCCTAAGGAAGTTTTTCAAATGTCTGCTCTTCTCCATGCCCTTCTGCACCTTCTATTCATATCCATGTAGTTGCCATTTTCTCTGGTGTTTTCTGTAATCTTGCACCTCTTTTTTCCCACTTTCCTCCCACAAACTAATCCTTCCAAGGCGTCTTTTAGCAAGCACTCCCACCTCACCAAGTGTCCAACCCTGTTCTTCTTTCTTTACCATTCACAGCACTTTAACTTCATTCATCCAGCTTATTCTCTCCATTCTCCTCCACATCCATATCTCAAACGTTTCTAATCGTGTTTCATCTACTCTCCTCAGTGTCCACGTCCCTGCCCCATAAAGAGCCACACTCCATACAAAAAATTTGCCCAGTCTTTTCCGGAGCGCTTTGTCTGCTTTTCCAGTTAATAGTCGCCTCTTCCTATTAAACGCTTCCTTCGCTATGGCAATGCGAGTTTTTACCTCTTGGTGGCATTTCAAATCTTCAGTGATTTTGCTTCCAAGTTATTTGAAGGATATCAGCTTATGTCTTAATTCTCTATCACTGTTCTGGTAAATTCGAATAAATAAATTGCCAGAAGGTTGCGTATAAGCCGTCATTTTTGGTGGGTTTAAAAACTAGTATTCTGAAAAATAGGTGAAATTTTATGACTCAGCTGCCAAAGACTGATCAAAGAGAGTTTGTTGGCGAGACAATGGTATGTGATATATCTAAATTAATTATAGTCTATTAACTCTATTGACATCTCTTTCGGAAGAATTATTAATTCCCTAATGTGTTTAAGCTATGTGGCAAGGAGCATCGTCCAGGGGAATGAAGTTACATGTGGGTCTGGAATAGACTTTCCTACACGTTAAATGAGAAGATACTGAAACAACTGCGTACTGTGATGGTAGAGTAGATCCGTAAGATCACTATAATAAAATATACACACCGTTTAAAAACATCGCTAAATTTGGGTGATTGAATGTGCAGAAAGTTATATATTACTCACCCATATACAAACAGTACCACCAATTAACACCGACGACGCCCTATACCACAACGTTGAAAAGCATCAGAAACAGCTATCAACAGGCTATGTTTAATTTAAAAACTTCTAAGAAGTATGCGCTGAAAAATAACAAATTACGAAATGATCATGTTACATAAATTTCTAATATTCATCTGAGTTACTAAATTGATTAATTGATATGAATAAACAATCTCTGAAATATTTACTAAGGATGTGAAATGAAACTTGAAGAAGTAGAAAAATATAATAGTACTACCATATGGGCAACCATAGTGACGACGAAAAGCATTTACTTCTTGAAAACGTTATTTACACCTCTGTTGCAAATACAATGAAGTGCTAATGTCATAGCATACCTCTTAACATCATGTGAGACCTCGTTTTGTTCGGCGACTTGAAGCACCGCAATGTTGCATTGAATTAACATGTCGTTGGGAGCCCCCGGAAGAAATATTCATCCATTCTTCCTCTGCGACCGTCCTTGATTGCGAAAATGTTGGCGGTACAGGGGGATGTGCATGAACTGACCTTACGATCATTTCACTACTATATTCGATTGGTTTCATATTTTGCGATCTAGTTAGCCAAATTATTCGCTGGAATTGACCAGAATGTTTCCCAAACCAATCGTGAACGATTTTAGCCTGGTAACATGGCGTATTGTCGTCCTGGAAAATATCCATCGTTACTTGGGAACATGAAGGCCATGAATGACCACAGATTGCATCCAGGTGTAGATCATAACTGTTACCAATCAATGGTCGGATCAGTTTGACCAGAGTTCCCCCAGTACATGCCACGTAAACACATCCTATAGCAAGAAGAAGCCATCACCAGTGTACACAGAGAATTCCTGACAACCAGTTCCCGTGGAGACCGCGCCACACTTGAACCCTACCATCATCTCTTACCAACTGGAATCATGGCTCATTGGACATCGCAACCTTTTTCCAGTCATCTATGGTCCAATCGATATGTTCACGAGTCCAGGGTGTGGGCAGCAAACCATTGCGTTTTCTTAGCATAGGCACATAAGTTGGTATTGTGCTGCCACATCCCATTAACGCTACATTTTGCTGCACTGTTGGCATAGAGACATCTGTCGTACGTCCCACATTGAGTGTTGCTGGTCTGACGCGCAGTATTACCTGTTGGTCAACACTGAGACCTTACACCTCGATATCGAAGTCACAGGTCTCGGTCAAAGTGGACGTGGTCGATTATTGCCATGACGATAGCGAAAAATAATTCCGGAAAATTGACATGTATTGACCTAGTGTGGGGGGTGAACGGTTAACGTTCTGGACTCGCATTCTGCAGGACGCCGGTTCGAATCCCCGTCCGGGCATCCAGATATGGTTTTCCACGGTTTCCCCAAATCAGTCTAGGCGAATGCCGGGATGATTCCTTTAAAAGGCCATATCCGAATTCCTTCCCCAAATCACTCTAGGCGAATGCCGGGATGCTTCCTTCAAAAGGCCATTCCCGAATTCCTTCCCGTTCCTTGTCCCCAATCCCGTCCCGCCTCTAATGACTTCGACGTCGATGAGGCGTAAAGCCATAAGTTAAAAAAAAAAATGAATTCATGTATTGATAGAGCAGGCAAGCGTTCTATTGAAGCAAAATTTGTATTATATCACAGTAGGAGGGATATATTAAAAGCGCTATAGTAACTCGCAGCTAATTTAGCTATCTTATTTTTAAATTTTGAAATTAGATTTTTGGACTAATGCCTTTCTTATTAATTCAGTTGGAGATTATGCATAAGTGTGCTCATTCACTTTGAGATTTTTGGTTTCAAACCTTTCCACCCTCTTCCTAGATAACTTACTACAATCCGCTAGACACAAATCAAAATTTTACTACACATTTATTCCGAAAATCATGATCATTCTTCCTCTTCCACATTCTGTTCCTAATCTTTCATGAATACTCAGCTAGTACGTGTAAACCTTCTACACACCCACAAATCTCTTCACATAACTCTCGTCATCCAAAGACTCCTATCGCAGCTTCTTTATCACATTAGATAAATGGATGTTTGTTGAAACAAAATGTTTCTGTTAAAGTATGTAGCTACTTAAAACGTTGTTCTACCACGCAGTCAGATTTGTTAACACTCACTTTTATGTTTTACACAGTTTCTTAGACCCATTAATCTGCCTTGGGAATAAGGAAGAGTTAACTACGTCAGCAGCCTTGATATTTAGTCAAAGAATAAGTTTAAATTAGTATTTAAAATGTATGAACATGGACCAGTTTCATTTCGTCTTTCCACGCTCTTCCAAATTAATTTATTCTTTGTCCTCAGAAAGTGGTAGGAAGTTCATCAACTGAACGTTGTAGACGAAATTTAAGTCTTCAAAAGAAGCTACCGAAATTTAATTTACTAACAAAGGCTGATAATTATAATAAATGCATCGCTAATATCTTTGTATTTGAAGCCTCACAAATAATCTTATACGACTATACGATTTATCTGATTCTGAAGTTGGAAATTGTAAGGAATTTAGTCTGAGAGCGATTTGATTTTTGCAGACAACTAGAAAAACTTCTTTGCAAATTAGAAATTGATTTGTTAGGTTGGAATTCAGTACCACAAATATCAGTCAGCCATAGAGAGAACACAAGTTAGAGGAACATTAAACATCAACAACGTTCTGTTAGCTGTGTGAATCTGGCTTCAGGTTGAGAACTCACTTAATTAGTCAGTTGCAAAATGATGTAATTTTGTACGTCTTAAAAGTGTTTGAGTGTGACACGGAGTTGTCGTTTAGAGGCGGTGCGGCAATGTGATCAAAATCTATATCATTACTTTCCAATCAAAATTTGAGTTCAAGAGTACGAGAAATGGCGATGGAGCTAATGAGTAGGTGGTAAATCACATTTACGCCTTCTTTTGAACTTATATCTTTAATTATTTCAATATTTTAGGTAGACGAGTCATCTTCCCACTCACTCATTATTTACTCCAATTTCTGATTCTCTTACATACAAATCAAAAAAGTGTTCGAAATTATCACTATACATTCTATTGGTATTTTATGGTGAAATACAATGTAAGCTTCAGGAATTTTTACCTAAGAAGTATTTCTGACGTCATTTTCTAATTTTTATCATCATATGGATTGTTTTCTGGAAAATAGATTTAATAGTTGCTTTTTTTTTTTTTTTTTTTTTTTTTTTTTTTTTTTTAAATTCTACAGACTGGAAACATTTCATTTTTGTGGACTGTATTTCCAGATTCTTTCGAATATTATAATTTCGGATTTTACCACTTATTCAACACTTTTTAAGTGAAAAACTTTCATTATTAAAATTTTTATGGTTATTAATTCCATGAGTTTATACTTGGCATCGGGACTGTCGATATATAGTCGCAAATAATTGACCATACTTCAGAAAATCTGTAACAAACAGCAAGAGAATATCTTTAAGTTAACGATGGTTTCAGTTTGCTTTTTTATAATCATGTAATTCAAAAATATCATATTGCACTTTCTTAAATTAAGTTGAAGTGTTATATTGACAGCATAATTTGAATCAGTTTTCTTCGTCAATCTATTTTTCTTAATATATATTTATGAAATGGCACCATGAGATATAATTTTGAAAATATGTTTATTCGATGGCCATCAGGTTTGGAAAATTAACAGGATGCATATCATAAAATTGCTGAGCACCCGAAATTTAATCTTAGAAACGAAAACAGACAAAGCAATGTTTTGCCGAGAACATAATATTGTGGAGAAAAAGCCAAGGAACATAGTTTAAGTGATGCAGTTTAACTCTGTAGCAGCTGTTGTTGCAGATTTGTTCAACAAATGACCACATGGCTAACTTTAAGATCCTTGCCTACTTCCTAATCACTATTTCCGGTAGCGTGTTTGGTTTAATATGTGTACAATTTATAGGTCTTTGGTCTTTGTTGAATTACAATGAATTAGTCCTTATTAAGTTATAATTGATTAAGTATAGTTAAGCGTGTAGAATATCATAGTGTGTGACTCGAAATAGTACTCGAAAACCTAATACTACAGTATTAATCTAAGTTATATTTTCAATGGTCTGCCAAGATAAGCTTGAAGAAATCGGTACTGCAAGAAACTGATCAGTAATTGAACTAAAACAAGAAGAAAATTTGATTATTTAATTAAAATATCATCCACATTGAATCCAGTTTCGGATTAAAGTTATCCAGTGTTTTTTACCTATGAATACCAAATTAGACTCCGGAGATCCCTGAAACAGGTTCATTTGATTGTAATCAGAGGTTTAAGCAAGTAAAAAAATGAAATGAGAAACAATATATTCTTACACGTGGTTACCTACAAGAAGGCTAATTTAGAAATAAGGTTTAATTTTGATGCTAATCATTTATCAGTACGCAAAATTTCGTAGTAACAGGAGCATAAGTAAAAATTCATGTGCTGTTTGGTATAAAATTAGATTTCTCTACTTGCAGAAAAAAAATACGAAATAAAGTTTCAATGGACCTAGTTCACAATGGTGTACCACAGTTACAACACTGCCCTGTCTCTAAGATACTTATTTGCATTGTTTCCTTTTAGTCGCTACTTTCTTACTATTTCTTCAGTGGAAGTTCTCTTACGCTATCTAATCTGGACTTCCTGGCCATCGTCCATTTGTCTCCCTAAACGTCATCCCAGTTGTGTTAGCAACACCAGGAGTAGCTGCGCTCGCATCCAGAAGGCCTTTGTGTTCTACCCTTTACAATGGAGTCCCGCCAGCATGTCGACTGAAGTAATTAAGCCAGATTAATGCTAGCGAGAGACGGACGCGCGGAAATATGGCGACGAGCCTGATTTACAATTGTCAGTAGAGATTAATCATACTCAGCGCCATCCCCAAATAATACGCATAGCAAATTCGATAACTTACAATCACTGTATATCACCGAGCGAAAAAACGAGATGAATAGGGTTCGCTTTAAATGTTCTACAGCAGTTAGTATTAGTGCTATTTTTTACCACGCATTGCATATTTTACGTACTAAATGTCCAGAAATGTTTACTTAGTACTTAAGTTGCATAATACGGCATTTACTTTCATCTGATAACTCTTAATCTAAGTGAGAAACTGGCATTGTATTTAGTACTTTATAGCACATTTTATTGAAATGCCAATTTATTCAAGAAATACATTGTCTTCCCTGCTTTAAAGATTCCTATACGTGAAATTTCTCACCAATAATTCTGAGGATGGTTGTAATTGACATGTACTGCCATTATTATTTATTCTTGATAAAATTGCCAATAACTGCTAAACGTTTTATTGTTGTTAAAATAAAGATTTTACATCAATCAGATATAGTGACTATCACTGATTAAAATTACTTATAAATAAAAGAATTTACATGTGGAAGTATTGTAATATTATTTTATAAAAAAGATGCAATATTAAATAAGCCTGTAAGTAATAGTGCTGCAACGCTAGATATTCAGCAACAGTTTTTTTTTTTTTTTTTTTTTTTTTTTTTTAATTATTCCTCAACTCTTTATTATAGACGTCTCGCTGTTACATCATTAATACTCATTCCTGTTCATAAATTATTTTCTTTGTTAAATATCTGAACTGATATGGTGCTTTGACGGAAAATGCAACAGTTAAAAATCGTTATCTGTCAACGAAAAAAGAAGAAACCCGTTTACGGTATCTCCTTGAGAGATAGACTTCGTAACTCAAAAACACATTAACAAAATCAAACGAGAAAAGGACATGAGTACAAAATGTTTACCTAATAGAAGATTTGGGCTATTGATTGGAAATGGGCTGGTCAGGATGTATACAAAAATAACTGCAAATACAGAGAGGCACCGAGGAGGACAGTGGAAAATATTAATAAGGTGATCTAAAATCCTAATACATATTGATGCAACTTGAGCGATGAAGACAGTCCAGGACAGAAGACTGTGTTGAATTATTGAATGGGATAAAAAGAAGAAGATGCAAAGGTAGGTGCTGTGGATTGGTCGGCAGTTGCTTACGAGCAGTCAGCGGTTTTACCATAAAAATCTACATTTCACTTAAAACTTTAGCTGTGGATACCGTTACTGACGTATCTGTACAACTTATTACCGAACGATGACATAATGACGAGTTAGATTTTTCGGTAATGTTTCATTAGATGATCAGTTAACTATAGATTATATCGTTCACCAGGTGATTAATTCTTTCCTGAAAGTATTCTTTTTGACTTCCAAAACTATCTGGATATGACAACAAACAACCTCACTTAAAATAAAAAATCGATGAATACGTGAGATTTTAATTTTATTAATTCATGAAACCTTTTCCTGTATGTAGGACTCCAATCTTCAAAATTTTTCTATAAATAAATCTCAGTGAAATAATACAGCTAGCAGATCAATGAATCTGCAGAATAACTCCCTGCTAAAAACAAATCAACAAGCTGTAGAATAACTTCACGACCCACTTAGTGTAGGGCCATAAAGAACTAAAAAATTTGATTGGGAGCACCAATCAGTCTCAAAAATATCTAGAACATTGATAGGCCAAATAATACAATACAACATTGGTAATTTTCTTATTGACTGTCCAATCGTTAGGTATTTCGAAGAACTACTTTTCACTTTGTTTATTTTTCTTTCAACACATCGACTCCATCCAAAGGTATTAAGTACAAACGTAAACAGATGTTGCAGGGATTAAACTCACCAACTTCCCAGAACTACTGACTAAGCAACTCTCTGCTAGCCATCTCTGCGTGCTTAAAAAGACACTTTAGACACACCTGAATGGTTCAAAAAGTTCCGACCGACGTTTCTCGAATTATAACAATACTTTGACAATTAAATCCATACAAAAACAATCAGAATTAATACAAAATCATTCACAATCATGACGAAACACAGGTAAAGGAAATTAAAGATATTTACACCCAAAATTATCTACATAAACCAGTCCAAACCGTCGCAAATTGTCAATATCTCACATTTTAATCAATATTTCATGCATAATACTGTCCTTGAACATATTAAATAGTATTTACATAGTTTCTCTCACCGAAGGTCGCCGGTTCGAGTCCGGCCGAGGGCATGGGTGTAGTGTTGTGTCTGTGAATGTCTTGTCCGTGTTGTAGTGTCAATACTTGATAACAACAAATCACATTGAGCTGGCTGTATGGCCCAGTAGCCGAATGCCATTAACAAAAAAAAAAAAAAAAAAAAAAAAAAAAAAAAAAAAAAAAAAAAAAAAAAAATAGTTTCTCTCCATTCTAAAATGTTCATTTACAGAAATTCACAATTAATTACACGGAAAATATAAAACCATAATTAATCAAAGATTGCTATACACGATTCTTAAAATCATTTGGGTCTGATGGCTGTTATACACCGATCACGGATAATGATTGTAACAATACGCATATGATTCTAAATGGAAATGCAAATTATTGGAAAGCAACTTAATGTTCAATGCTGGCGTACATTTATAATCAATTAAAACATTTGAATATACTGGAATACACCAGTCTCTGGTTAGCTGTGGAATGATGTGTATTTCCATGATAACATCCGGTAGATAAAATGCGAATTTTACATTTCAGTGACACGCCCAGAAAGCATTCGTCCATACATTCAAATATGCTATTGGTAAGCAGAAGTATAGACATTGTTATAAAATCCTCCCTGAAGAGGATTTTATTGCACCAGTGCGCTCGGAAAATCTCCATTCACAGATAGATGTTGTTCTTCAAAATGGTCATTTAATTTCCTGTTTAATTTAATTTAATTTAATTGCAATGGAGCACAAGCTCCGGTGGCAATTTCCCTACACACCCAACTTCCCCCTTTCCTGCACCCACCTACATTTGCCCTACAAATTTTATCTCTAAATTTTTTTAATGTTTTCGTAAGTTATTCACCATTCCCCTTGGTAACTCATTCCAATCGCTGACACCCTTACCTAAAAAAGAACATCTCCCCACACCCTTGTGCCTGAAATCGAGTGCCCTGTTGTGGTTAACACATATTTTTATACCGCCAATTGTATAACTGTTTAAAATCCTTTAACGTCTCAATGGAAACAGTTTTTGAAATCTGTTAGCGAATTCTGTTTAAATATATATATATATAATACCAACATGAAACGGAAATATCACTAGATGTTGTTGACACCCGCGTTGCGTAAGTAACGAATGTCATTTTCATTCTAATGGTATGTATTCGTAAAAGTACTTTGCTTATGCCTGAATTAATTTATTTTTCCTGGGAAATTAGTGACAAAATCCTTCGATTTACTTAAGGAGACACAGTCGCGAAGGACCTCCCATAAGAAAACAATGTTAAAACAAGAAAACTTCAGGTACATTTTCTGAAGAAACTGATGGAGATACAGGCCTGAAACTTTCGCAGTATACAGATAAAACATCTTCTGCAAATCACATAAAGATTTGTTGATATATTTTATATAGTTTATGAGTAATAATTTTTTGTTCTAAAAGGCAAAAAACATATAAATTTTTATAAATACCTTGGACCTTGTTAGTTTGTTTTTGTTGTTATGACAAGTCCCATTTTTTATCTTATTAATCATCATTTTATTTACAAGAGATGCTGAAAGTCTGATGTCTTTATCAGTCTTAGTTTTTGAGAAAAGTGTACCAAAAGATCAAAAAATGTAGTTTTGAGAAAAATCTGTACCAAAAGTTTTACATGCGAGAAACAAATGTACATTATAATACAGACACACTATTGCCATGCATCACGAAAAAATTAATAACTCCGAATCTAATCGTCAAATTTTCATGAAACAAACGGCATTTTGTAGCTAAATAATTGGATCATTGAACAAGTCTATAAATAAACAATAGATTTTTTTGATCCTGTTCGCAACTGTGTCCCCTTAAACATTATGGTAAAAAAATATCACCCATTCCATTTTTTCCTTCTGCCGATACTATCGGCCGGTTCTGAACATTGCATTTCGATTAGCTGTTCCCACCAGGTAAACGCTACTTGTTTCCAATCAACGGTCAGACGTCATGTCGCATTCCCTAAGGGGAACAGTTCGCAGTCCAACAGAGTTTCCGGCTCTGCCAGACGGCCAACTGGTTTGGGATCGGAACGTTTAAAGCTCTGGGGACTGGAGGAACGGCCCCAGTGCAGGACGTGCTTTGTAGAGGTTTAATTAAGTTTCCGTTGGGCCAAAGGACGTGTCGTCGCCGACTGCTGTGTTGGCAGCCCTAGAGCCCTGTTTTCGGGTGTTAAGAGCTGTTGATTAACAGCAAGTTGCATCAATTTGTGCTTCATTTACTGGATCTGATTGCTTATTTATCGCCTTGGAAGTTTTTCAATGGCAAATATGTATTCATCGAATTGGAAGAGCGAACCTTTCAATTCCTCTTAACATTAGTCATTTTTAGGATTCCTTAGCTTCCCTTTATTTTTTTCTTTTGGCTTTACGCCTCGTCGAGGTTATTAGAGTCAGGAAAGGGGGAAGGAAAGGGAAGGAATTCGGCCATGGCCTTTTGAAGGAACCATCCGGGCAATTGGGGAAACATGGAAAACCAAACACTGGAAGAGAGGCCAGGGAGTTACCGCACACTCACCACGCTCGGTACATTACCTTCAATGAAAACCCTCGAGATTCTGTCTGAAATTTGAAAAAATGTATGAGGTGAAAATCATTATAGGTAGTTTAATGACAACATGAAGGGACAATTTTATTAATGTAATCTTCACAGATGTCAAATGAAAGCTGGAAACACATAGAATAAAAAAAAATTATATTTTTTTTATTTTTTTGGTTATAAACTATAAAAAAATGCGATCCAACCCCGTTAGATATTACTTATCTGACAATTTATTTAAAATTTAGGACAGGGAGCCTGGAGAAGTATATACAAAAACTGTTGGGATATCTGTCAAGTTCATGTTTTTCCAAGATAATCAAATTTGACACTTCAGCATATAAATAATAGTTTAAATTAATTTGTATCTTTCAATAGAGAATAACATAAACTGGAAAGAAAATGTGTAGTGAAATTTGTCTTTAAAGATGTATTAAATTTCTCTCAGATTATTAATCATTTTTATTTTACTACTAGCTGACCCGGCAAACGTTGTTTTGCCATATAAACAACTTTCAAGTAATTTCTAGTGTGGACAAAAATTAGCTTACTTATTGTAAGTATGTATGTATGTAAGAATGTGTATATTGTATGTATGCAAGAATGTGGTATATGCGTGAAATAGGCATGGAGCGCTGTGAACGATGAGGGAATATAAAAATAACAAAACGTCTACATTTTTTGCCGCTAAAATTGCTCTTTCTGCAAGCCACTCATTATTTATGTACTGTGTGTGTACATCGGGAAATATTTGTTCAATGAGAGTATCTTGCGAATCAGCGATTGTGCAGAAATCGGTCGGTAATTTTACGTATCCACTTTCATCTATAGCAACTTTTCCATCACCGATATCTAAGAGTTGTTTTGAAAATGTTTCAGCGGATGGATCTTGAAGCATTTGAACGCGCATATTTACTTTTAGCTGTAATTTTTCAACATTACGCCACAATGGAGATGATTTTAAGCAAGCGTTGATCTCATCAGCGTATGTTGAACGTGGAATGACTGGAAGTGTTTGTCTGAAATCACCTGAAAGGACCAACAGAGTTCCGCCAAATAGTTTGTCGTTGTTTTTAATATCTTTCAATGTCCTGTTCAACGCCTCAAGCGAATGTTTTTACACCGTTTCAGCACGGTGGCCATGGACGATTGTTTCTTAATGTTGCATACTGCGTCAGGGTTATTCTGAATATTTAGTGGCAGATTAAATACTGAATGAGCTGTTCTGCCTCCATCCAATAAAGTTGCTGCAATGCCCGATGATGCAACGGCCAATGCGATGCCATTATTTGATCGTATTTCAGCAAGAATTAGCGAAATAACGAATGTTTTGCCAGTTCCACCCGGTGCATCCAAAAAGAATTACTAAAATGGCTATTAAAAAATAAGGGTTGATCGTAGAAGGGTGAAAATTTAGGATTGTATGTTTTTTTTGTATGTTGTATCATAAAAAAATAAAAAATAAAAATTTTGTCTTAAAAAATAAAAAAAATTTAGGGGTGGACTACCCTTAACATTTAGAGGGATGAAAAATAGATGTTGCCAGATTCTCAGACCTACACAATATGCTCACAAAATTTCATGAGAATCGGTCAAGCCGTTTCGGAGGAGTATGGGAAAGAAAATTGTGACACGAGAATTTTATATATAAGATATAACAGATAATTTTTTAAACATTAAACATTTAATTTAAAACAGAATCTGTGTTTGGAAACCTAAGCCCTTGAAAATAACTTTCACACCCACTTTTTTTATTACATCTTCCATTGTTGTTTTTTCTTCACACCCTGAATATTGATAATTACTTTCTATTGCATTTCATTTTTTTTTTACTTGTTAACGAGGAAGTCGTTTTCACTTCTGTGCGTGTTTCAGGCTGAAACATATTACCTGAGCAGTTATTAACAAATTGACTAGATCCTTTCATCGCCACTGAATATGCGTAATTATTTAACTTAAAATCATTGTCAAACTTTATAAGTCTAAATTTAATGCTTTAAGATATCCCTACATTATTCTGAAACATTTAGTTCCTGCTATACGCCTTGACGACGGGGAGATTAATAAAAGGTGGGAAAGGGCTTGGACAAGGAACGGGAAAGAATTCATGGTCTTCTGAAATAGAATTTCCGGTATTCTCCTGTAGTGATTTGGGGAAACTATGAGAAACCCAAATAAGAATAGTTGGATGGGTAATCGAACGTGTATCCTCCCGAATGCAATGCCAGAGCGTTACCACTCATCCACCATGCTGGGTATGAATTTGAGACCATGTCAGTACGAATGGGAGAAAAATGTTTTAATAGTCAATTGATTCGCCTGTTTGTCAATGGTTTTACCAATGCAAAAGAGATAAACTGTCTAATTGTGATGAATTCTGTAATGAAGAATATAGTTCGAGCACTAGATTTTAGAATAGATAGAACAATAGAACTACCAAAAAATCAGCCCACTTAAAATTGTTTTGAGTAAGCTTTCCTTATGCGAGCATTAGTTGAACGACCTCTTCTTCCATGCATCACTTATTTTTCGATTATATTGACTTATACTGTGTCCACCTGTCTATTGCCTATTATTAGTTTGTGTCTTGTTTCTTCAGCCAACTAGTATTTAGTTTGCACCCTTTACTATTTCAACATTCACTAGCATGAGTTTATACCATTAAATGATTCATTAGTTAAACATGAATATTATTAAAATTTTATTTCATATTTTACTCATAAATATTTTTCAGGTTTTAGTTAGTTTTTTACTTATGAACTTAATTTAAGCCAAATGTGAAATAAGTGTTGTATACTGTTAGTTTGCGTAAGGTACAAATTATTTTCTATAAACACCTGGTATTATGTAAGAGAGCGCTTGACAACCCTAGTCTTGCTAGGCTAAATACACCTTTAAATAAATATATAGAACAATATTTAAATCTGGGAACATAATCTTGTCTTCACTTAACCTGCCGATCTACAGCTTTTATTTTACTGGTAACTAAACTTTTTAGAATTCCATAATTTCACGGAAATTTATTTTATTCGCATCAAATTACAGTTGTGACCTCGTACCTCCAGTGTATCTGCTATTCTGTGAATTACTTATTTTTTAAATCCTTTGCGGAGTGCCTATTTTTTAAAGCTCCTTTGTAAATTGCAGTGATTTTCCACAAATTTTGTAATAATGTGAAGCCTACAAAATTTAGTGAGAATGCCGTAATCCACTACGATGTGTTTATACTTACCGTCGCAAACCCCGCCGTTTGCACTAGCCATCTAACACACAGAATGCGATTCATTCAGTTAATTCCTAGGTTTTTAATGCCAATCATGGCGGTATCAGTTGAAAGTAAATTGACTAGCAAATGTCTCGTCATGCCTGTTAAAGAGGATGCATTCCTACAGGCCATTATCAACAGCGCTGCCATCCAGTTTCTACTTCTGACTCGAAAATAATTGTGATCGATTGCGATATACCGGCTGCACGGTGATTACTATCCCGCAACTAACAGGGAATTATTTTTATGAATATTTGAATATGTTAACATTCAAAATTTTAAGTATTTCAATAACTGTAAGCTTAGGAAACGCCACCAACTGTTTGAATTTGTGATGTAATTCATGCATATTTACGTTTGCATGTTGTAGTTTTCATCAGTAACTCAAATGTTTGTTATAAACACAATATTACAGTCTTAATTGTGGAGTTTTTCAAACTCCAGAAATTCGAACTGTGTAATGTGGGAAGAAAAGCTCGTGAAATTTAATCTATTTCATTTAACTATGGAAATTTAACTGCCACTTAGAAGTCAGAATGCAATAAATTAACTGAAACAAATTCCGGGGACTTATATGTAGCTGTACCAATTAATTAGCATTAGTGCACCAAACCAGGATAATGTTACAAGCGATAGAAACATTCAGCTTGAGCGAGGTTCCATTATAATGTAATTTACTCTTTACTTTTATGCATGATGTCTTAAGCTTAGAATAAAACTAAAAATGGTTTGAAATGATATTTAGTAGAATGACTCATGTACGTTTTTGTAATGTCACATTATACGCTCTATAAACAATGAAGATATTTAATTCAGTTAACACGCAAGTATTCATTATATCATATTTAATAGCTAATTTATCACTGAAAACCCTTTATTCATACCACTAAAACGATTGGTTCAACGGAATCTGAGCAGAACTTACTTTCTCAAATTTTATAGATAAAACGCAATGTGCAAATAACTGTTCTGAAATTTTTTTTAATTTTTTTTTTTAATTTTACTTCCTAGAACCGTTTTACCCTTATGACATCGTCAGTGGAGATATAGTGATATAATCATCACTATATAGCTACTGATGATGCCGCACAGAATGAGGGTGAAACGCATCTGTGGAATAAAAATCATTCATCCCACAGTTGTTCGTAAAGGCGTTTTATTTTATAAAAAGTTATTGCTCAACAACTGCGAAAACAATTACCTTTAACGAGATTAATATTTACCTAAGTAAACCAAGAAACAGCATACGTATTAAAATGTAATATGAAGACGTGCCAATAATAAAATATGAAATATCAAATACAATAGGTAAGATATTTATAGTTGTAGCAAATAGGAAGCAGATTTATTTTCTGCTCTTTAAAGAAGTACGTGCCAGCATTTTCAGTTAACTCACGAAGTTTCGACGAGGATTATGACGACCACTAAACGTTATGGTGTGAGTGTAGTGGTCGCAGGCTTATTACGTCTTTTTGTGCTTGAAAGTCTTTGTAATTAGTTCAAGAGATGAAGTCTATTCAGCGTGAAATTGGGGTCCGGCGGCGTTCCTTCTACAGCAGCGACAAGAAAGGAGAGAAACCTTTTACAAGGATTAATTAGAATTTTCAAACTGAGCCTTGTCTTTATTGCCACCGGACAAAGAACTATCGATGAATGCTGCGACTGTGAAAGGATTCATATGCGGACTATTACGAGCGAAAATTGGTCCCTGGTTTGGTGAGAAGCTGCGGATATCATATTCTGATTCTGGGGGATCGAGTGAAGGAATTTGTAGCTGTTTGGCTTCCATGTAATTAAGGAGTTCACAGCACGAAATAGATTTTATTAGTTTTTGGCGTTACACATACCTGGTTGGATGACTGATGTTGATTAATTAATACAGCTACTTCACATTCGTTCGAGTTTCTTTAGCTCAAATATCTACATTCTGACGTTATGAAATGTTATTTAATTTGAAATTATGTATCATCAAGCATTTTGCGTCCATAATAATAATAATAATAATTTCGTTGAACTTCACAAACCTTAATTTATACAATGATTATATTTTTACTGTACTACAGATTTAGAATTTACCCAATCGGTCACATGATATCGTATGGATAACAAGCTCCTGAGTTAGCAAATAAATCGTACAAAGTACATTTTACAACATTTATCTTAACCAAAATAAAATAATATTTAGAAATATGCATTAAAACCAATTCCTGTATCATTTTCCATTATATTCAAAATCAGAGAGGGGTAGAGCTTACTCGTACTGCACACAAACCTAGCAGCGATAATAACTAATAACGGGTAAGGACAGGTCTCCCGCTAAATCAATGTTTAGAGTTTGGTAAATCTTTTTTTTTAATTCGCATTTAGCTGCCATGTAGTGATTTCCCGAATACCAACAGCGACATAACAACAGAGTTTTTACTCCACCAGTTCCGCTGCCATATAGACCCAACATTTAGTAATATATCTTTTATGGTTAAGATTCGCAACTGAGGGCGATGGGCGAAGGATAAGGTGATAATTTAGGAGGTTAACGACCGCTTGCTGTCCATTTCCTGTTCGACGTTGGCCAAATTTACATGTGGCATTGTATACAAAATTACCTCTCTATCTGATTGGCTTTACATTGGCTTTCTAACTTCGAAATCCAAACGTTAAGAAGTGTTTGTAGGGAAATGGGTGACTGAACGATTAAGTAATAACTCTACTGTTACATCTGGAGATCTGCAGTAACTTTTCTTTGAAACGAAATGTGCTTCTACTTTTTCTATTTTTTTGCCGAATTATTATCCTACGTTTTATCGTACATCTAATACCGTCGCGTGTGAAAGCAGCTAGAGATTGACTGCGTTGTTTTGTGACGGCATAAATCTGGGAAACTAACAATTTCCAGATGATATAACATAAATTTAGAATAATGTGGGAACTGTTGGTTATTTCTGATGCTTGACGAACAACGTAGAGGATTAAAATGTTCTTCAAATCACTTGACGTTCAAGAACAACAGTACGCATCACGTGAACAGAGAGATGGCATTTTAATTACTGTATAATCTATTTACGTTTAACGAGTTGTTCCAGCTACGCTGTAATCTGTTGCTAACTAATAGGAACTCTTGCAGATTATACTGACTTATCGGAAAACGCATTGCTACACTAAATAGGGATCAGTTACCAACTTAAACATATTAGAATACTCTCGCACTAGCGGAGATAGCCTATTTAGTGTAGCTAAACAGAGATTAAGTATTGATCCCGAGACTAAAAACCTTTACAAACATTCTGTAACAATGTGACCCCATTAGGGGTCCACATATTAACTCTGGTGGCTCTCAGAGGATAACGTTTGCAGGAAGACGCTTAAGCTTCAACTCGAAAAATGACGTATGTAGAGCCTGCATCAAGTCCTATAAATTTCCTCTCCAGCTACTTCCATAAATTCAAATTTGTAAGTAACAGTAATAGTGCACATTAATTCACCAAAAACTGTTTGAGAGATATTATTTTACCTTTGAAATTCCGGTGTACATATGTATCCTTTCAAAACTGTGATGTATCTATGCACTAACCACCAATAGCAATTGATTTTCTGTGCGACGCTGTGACAACATGTGTAGAGCCTATGATTCAGTGCTATAGGTATCAAATGAGGACTTGAATGACGTTTGTGTTCTTGTTATTTTGTGCATTTGGTCAACGCACAGTGCACTTGGCAATAAAAAGTAAAATATATGTAAATCATTGTGTCTGGGTGATACCATTCCACTATGTGATGCAACACAGAGGCTAAAACTAAATTTAGTGAGGTGCCTCCCACGTAGTCTAATGCGTTAAGTTTGTGCAGGTACTGGTACCTGCGCTCAGCCACTCAGTTCCGCTTCTCATCTGCAGCTAGCATAAAAGTATCTCAGTGATAACAACACAACACTTGGTTGCACTGAAAGTGTAGTTAATTTACTCTATCTTAATCTCAGACTGTCATCAACTTCCAGACAATTCCGCCGATCTATGACTCGTGACCGTGAACAAAAGAATAGTTGTCGTTTCGTCATCTCTAATTGCGAAACTTATGGCATCCCTTCCTTTCCTCTGTCGAAGCTCATTTTTCACGAATTAAGGTGGCTGGAAAACGTTCTGTTTTAGAACAAATTTTAACGATAATTATTAACAATCCTTATTACTGAGTTCTTATTCGCTATAGATTCCTTTCCAATCTCTTCATTCACTCGTTAGAGTTTTATTGACTGTTCACATACAGATTATTCTGAAGTTCCTTCAAACACAATGTAGTTTTACCGGCACAGCGAAATTTCGAAGTCACAATTTATCTTAACGTCATAACTGTTTTATCTGTTTAAGCTGACTCTTGTTGCCGTATTTTCATTCAATGTTTGACTACCCAGCTAGATAACTTTTTAAGATCCCTCTGTAGCTGTTCACAGTCCTTTCCAGTTTAAATCCTATTATTTAATATTATATCATCTGCAACACGATTTAACTTCCGACTTCACCCACCAACTCAATCATTCATTAGAATGGTTCCAAAACTATACCTTGTGGCACTCCCACTTTCACTTACACCTCTTTTGACACTGCATCTCCTCTTTGCTTTGTAACTCTAATGAATTCTATCACCCAGCTAGTCACTTTTCCATAAATTCCATTAGCTTTACTCTTATCTACCACCATCTTATGGCTGTCAAATGTTTTGGAGAAATCCAATGCTACACTATCAACCTGAAATATTTTGCGTATATCCCGCTAACTGTTCACATGAGCGTCCTTTCTTAAACCCGTTCCTAATGTGGTTGCATACTCATCTTTCTATTAATTACTCCCTCCTCCCCCTCTATTGCGGTCCATAATTTTCCTGTTTTTGTCACACCCACTTTTGTGGACCAGTACTACTAAGGTTCATTTACACTCCTCTTATAAGCAGCAAGACTCCGAAATAATTATAAATAGTATTACATGAATAGGTACGATATCATATCCTTCTATCTATAACACATCCGTAGAAATATTATACACTGGAGCCCCTTCATGCTTTTTTAGCTTTCTTAGTTCCGCCGTAAGCCCGCCCCATATACTCAGTTGGAAATGCACCGTGATGGTGTACAGCGTTGATACGGGATTGTCTTGGAAGAAATTTTCCTTACCATGTCTTGGCCGGCAGGGTAGGAGAGGTGATGGCGCACAATTGCTAATCACCAGACTGATTGATTTTTTTTTATCTGCTTAACGTCTCTCTAACAGCGAGGTCTTTGGAGACGGGAAAGGATGGGGGGCAAGGAATGGGAAGGAATTCGGCCATGGTCTTTTGAAGGACGCATCCCGGCATTTGCCTGGAGTGATTTGGGAAACCATGGAAAACCCAAATCTGGATTCCCGGACGGGGATTCGAACCGCCGTCCTGCCGAATGCGAGGCCAAAACGCTAGCCTTTACACCACCACGCTCGGTCACCATATGGAGCGCCGAAACCCAAGGTTAAATCGAAAAACTCACCGCAGTTCGTATCGAGTGAGGACATATGACACTTTGACTTGTCCACCGGATGGGATCATAATTCTCTTTCGGAAGTGTAGGCCTGAATGCACAGGCACAGGGTTTTACCTTCTTCCTTCTCTCATCTCTCATCCACATCACAAGACACAATCATTACTGAACACACCCATTATCGCAGTCATCCACACATACAATAACACGAACATTGTCACACTGGTGAAGGTAGCGATAAACCATCCTGGTTCATATTCCCAGACGCTGCCGTCGATGAGCAAGCATCTTACGCTTGACACAGACAAGGCTTTCATAAGAAGTACCTCATGACTTGTATCCAGTTTATTAGGCTCTTCATGACTGTTTATTCAGAGATGCTAGTCTTCTGATTTTTCCCCTCGTATTTGAGAATGATTTTCTTCAATGGCTTCATAAAGGGAATAACTTACTCCTCTCAAATTATTTTCGTTGACTTAGAATCCTCTTTAGTGAATATTTCGTTATGAAAGAAAATATCGTCTTAAATTCATGCTGTGACTGAAACAGAAAAATCATCTTGGGACAGCAAGATCACTGTACTGTGTATTGTTTCCGCGTTTGGCCCTACCTGTACTTAAGTTCAACCATCAGCTGCCGACTACTTGGCTTGGGTTCAAGTTGACGCCAATCAGATTGAATTTCATGAATTTTTACGCGTTATAAATCCACAGTTTTCTGTACAACATCATATACTTTATTTATTACAAAATATACCATACGTGGACAGGTATGTGCATTAATTTCTGCAATTATTATAAGGCACTGGTTGATTTTAAATCAAATGCATATTAATTATAGTCTGATGAATATTCACTGAAGAAATGAGAGGTGACATGTTAGAGGAAGAAGAAGGATAAGTATCGAAGTGGAATAAAACTGCATCAGATTTTAAGTGGATTTGGTGATTTTGCCAGAAGAAAAGATTCAAATACTCATAAGGTAAGAAAGAAGACAACAAGAATACGGTAAGAAAGTAAATGCAGGAAGAACAACAGTAGTTAAAACAAATTAGGGAGATAATTTCATATCCGCGATAAGACATATGCCGATCTCGATAACTTCAATAATTTTTTTGGTAAAGCGGATCTAATAAACTGAAACCAATTTTGAATCAGAAAAGCCCGCTGCTGTGACGCACCACTGCAGTTTTAATTCCCGACTTGTGCCGTATCATAGATGAGCGATATTACATTGACTTCGGTTTACTATATTTAAAAAAAAGATACTAAACTTCATAGCTACGACATGCCTAGATACGTGCAACGATGCAACGAACCCTCCACCACCCACTTTACGAATTAGTATTAATAGTAATAGTAGAGAATGTGTAAAAGATCAAATATTTGGAGACTTTACTACACATTTTAGGTGTGGATTGGATTTAAAATACAAACTAAGGGGAAAAGATCCCTTTTATATAAAGTGATGCGTGATATTTAGGAAAGTGATTCTTCAACTAAAAATAAGAATGATGAAACGATTTCGATTGAGTGTCGTATTACACGAATATGAAAAACTTGTAGTATTAGAAAAATAGACAAGGAAAAGACAAAAGCTTTTAAGATATGAAGAAAGATGGAAAACGTTAAGATGTTTGGCGAGAAACCAATGAAGAGGTGCTGAAAAAAGGAACAGAGGGTTCACCTGGAAACAATACAGAAGATGAAAGCAAAGTGAATTGGATATGTGCTTAGGTGAAAATTTATGCATGCAACTGCTCGTGGATATACTGTAGTAGAGGATAAAAGAAGAGGAAATTGTCCTTTCTTAAAATATGTATGTATATATATCGGCTTGCGGTCATGTTAGCATGCAGCCAGTGTATCTTTGTCTCCTCTTACTCTTCAATATGAACGACATAGGACAGACAAAACACTTAATTAAAATCACCCATGCTCTCGGACGGACTCGAACCGGCAACCCTTGCAATGCGAATCCAGCTCGCTAGCCCTTACGCTACAATGATAAAGGCAGTGCGTTTCCACAGCTTTCAAGTCGTATTTCCATAGGATTAAGTGAGGCAGAGCTCCACATTCCAATTTCCTGACGGAAGGCGAGACCGTCCGGCCCTTTTTCTTTAACTTCCTGCGGAATTTGCTCCAAGATAATCATTTGTTGGAGGCTGGATAGACGTGGGGAGCCGTTCCGAACCCTAGGAAATATCCTCCTCTTCGTCGGGGATCTAACCCCGTTCATCCGTGGTCATAAATGAATGGGGACCTGCCAACTGGCGTAATGCAATATTGTGATGAAAAATGATATATGAATAGCTATGTTTCCATACGCCCTTCTTTGGAGAAATGGGCCCGATGTTGTTTACAGATGAAGGTGCAGAATGTGTTCCGATCATGCAGTGATTTCATTCTATCAGTTATAACTGTTATTGTGTTTGTATAAGTCATATTATTCACAAGCTGCTTCATAAGTCTCAAAGTCAGAAAAAATCAAATTGCTGAGATGAAATGATCAATATAATTGCTATCATAGTTAGAAGGAAAAATCTAATAAAATCTTTACCTATGAATCTTTAGTACGTAAACTATGCTATTTTCAATAAAATTGTAAAGAAGTTGTGCCAGCAAATACAATTTATTTCAAAACTGAGTAATTGAAATGGGCATCACTGATGACAGAGATGCTCAAACCGTAAAGTTTTGAATTTATCTTTGTCTTTCTGTTTGCAAAGATTAATTGATGGATTTTAAGGAATCTGTACATAATAAGAGATTATGTCACCAGTAAGGATTGCGGAACGAGACAGAGATTAGAATATATGAAGCAGACAATTGAGTAAGTGAATTGTAAGGGGTATAACAATTTTTTTTTTAATCAAGATTATTAACATATTTTCGACACAGTTGCCAAAACAATAAATTTGAAATTTTTTATTGTAATGATGCTTTAAAACTATTATGAATGTTTTGTTTCGTATTATGTGTTATTTAGAAGGAAATGTATCATGATCGAGGTAGCTAACTCACACTTGTCTTTTCGCGCATCACGGGAAACTATAGATTGATTTTAAGGAACCAGTACAGAGAGATATTTTATGTCTTAACTTTCCATATAATAAATTTTATATTCAGATTAATAAATTACCTCCAGATGATACACAAGCTAATATAATCAATTTATGAAACTTTTTGTCACTATATGCGATACGTTTTATTCTAATAAGTTTCAAAGTTTCCGATAATACAGACGCCAAAATCGAAAATTTTGGTATTTTTGTCTGAATGGGCACAGACCAAGCCAAATCTAAGGAACTGATATTAACAAAACTACACATAGTGATACCCTATATCATGGGTTAATATACAGGATACTTTATGTGCAAGTAAGTTACATTACTGTCAAAGAATACACAAAAAAATTGTATCTCAAAGCATTATAAGAGTTTTAATGAAGTGCAACACATTGAGGGTTTAACAAGTTCCCATAGTGATTCAATGAAGAAAAAGAAAAATTAGTCACGTTTTGACCTTCGTGTAGGAGGGTATAGTTATCAAATATTACGAAATAGTCCACTTACTTCCTAATAGATGGTGACATTGTATTTTTATAAACAGTGACGGACTGTTAAAATTATACAAAATAAAACGGGTTGACTTTGTAGTTCCTTTTACGGATTTTATATGATAGTCTAAGCGCACAAAAATAAAACAATCAGCCCAACCACTTCAAGTATTTCTTTCAGAGTAGCTTTGTGAACAATACTGACGATTCTGTGGATCATCCACAATCACCAAATCTTCCGTATTAGAAACAGTTTCAAGGAGTGTTTTAACATTCAGATACTACCTAAATTCATAATAATAGGAAGAAATACCAGAAAGAAGAAAAAATTTATCTTCTCGGCTTTTTCCTTGTCAGAAAGAGTTATTTGATAGTTTATGTGTAAATTAACAGCACAAATTACAAATTCAACATGGATGAAGTCAGATAGCTTTTATTAAAAGTCGTTTTCTTTTTACTCCTAGGAAATTAAGTCGAAGATATCACGAATGGAACTAATTCCAGTACGTGAGTAATGTTTTAAACATAACGATCGGCCAAGTTCTATACATCGATTGTTTTAATTAATTTCGGAAAAAAATAAACCTTCACTACTCATTTTCTAACTCGAGAGAAAAAAGGTAATATTGGATGGCACCGGTAACAAATGTTCGGGGCATATTAAAATAACTGCTAATATTAGGTGAAGGAATTGATTTAATCTTAACGATTTTAATTTCACAAAGATACCACGTGTATATAGATAGATAGATAGATAGATAGATAGATAGATAGATAGATATGTTCACTTTGATCCCATGTGAGAATAATCTCGGGGATGTGGAACAGTACATACACTTATCAGTAATGTCAATATTATCATATAATTGATAATATTATATATTTACAAGAAGTTAGTTACGACCCATTAGTATAACCAATATTTCCTGTAATCTACAAATACAATCCCGAGTTAGTTAATACTTATTATGTGGAACAGTGTATAAACTTGTTACCAGCATCTAACAAACAGTTATTTTCTTACCAACCAGTTACCACAACTCATAAGCAGTCAATTACTTAAAAACCTGTTAGTATCACAAATTTTTACAGCAGTTTTTGAGTGCATGCTATCCCATGTTAGTTACTATATATGAGTGAAATTTTGTAAACAGTGTAATTACTTCATTTGTCAAAAGTTTATATATAGGAAAAAAACATGGGATGTTAGACGCCTCTAATGACCTAGAATTCGACGAGGCGTAAAGCAAAGCCATAAAAAAGGATTGTTTGAGGATCGTTAACATTGGTTACGGTGCCCTTCTCAGGACTGTCGAATCAAGGACGTAGTGAATTTCGCCAAACTGCAAAATATCCGGGTTACGTTCTCGTCTAAGTGTGTCTTTATGGTGCTGCTGTAAAACCTGTGTGCGCCAAATGTGGTGGACATAATGGATGTCATTACGATAGCTGTAAACAAGGGAAGTTATCACGGATTTGGGATTGATGCCAAAGGAATTAAGGGCTTTGTTTGATTCTTGTTGCGGTTAAATTGCCCTTTTCACTAAGTTTCATTGCGACTCCTAATTCGTACACAAGACAAAGTAGGACAATGCATAGTGACTATTTTGTATGGAGACACTACGTCGTGTGCGGAAAACTTTATGATAGGGTTTTTGTTACTTTTACATTATTTAATTTCATTTAATTGTTAATTTGTTTGGTGAATTATGCTTCGTGATTGAACAGTTTGGTACCACGTGAGTAAGTGAATTAATACTACACCTCGCTTAACAAATTTGTTTAACACGAAATAATTACTGCATCAATCTATAATTGACTTTTTTCACTTGAAGAATGCATTAAGGTTAAATTAGTTTATCAATAGACTACAGCAAACAAAAATTTACTGAAGGTCTAAACAAATTCATTCTGAATTCGGATATCACAAGGAACCAATAACATTTAATTGGTTAAGTGAATCTTGTACAGCTAATGGTTACATGAGACATAGGATTGGGAAATGATAATTAGACTAGGAGATAACTATAATAGAAATGATTAGCATTAAAATCATAAATAGTATGAAATTCTGAATATTGATTTATTATCATTTAAAGCAAACCCCATCTAGTAAAAAATATTTGAAGTTCTGAGCATAGAATTATCTGAATTGAAAGGCATTTATCAATTAAAACTTTGAAATGCGAATGATTTCAACAGAAAATATTTCAGTTAGTAGCTATTTTAGGGATGCCTGTGGCGACTAATATATTTTGGCCAATTTATCAGTAAGAACTGTTTATTGATTTAAAGTAATATAATTTTTTTTTGTAACAATTTTTCGTGTTTTCATTTTCTGAATTACAGTAGGGCACTGATTATCCAAATACTAATCAAACGAAACATCTTTTAACCAAAAACGTTTACCGGATTTAACGGCACGAAGAACATTGATATCCATTGCCAAAAAACTGAAAATTTTGGACTTTTTCTAAATTACAGTACCAGTCAACTTCTGTGACCATTTGAACTTGTCGAACAAACTTAGAACTGCTTTGTGTTATCATATTAGGAAGAGATGAGCTACCCAATACAGTGCGTAATATATGAATATATATAGTACAAAATTTTGATTACTGAAAAATAACAATTTATTGTGGTGAGAATTACGTAATGATTTCATTTTTTATGTGAATAATGTTAAAAGCTCAGCGCGAAACATAAAAGCTTAGCAAATTAATGAATATGATAATTTGGGCACCAGTGGGTTCAATCAATACACCTTAATATTTTTAAATATAAAATGGTGAATCATACATAATAATGGTTAACGTTATCAACATTAGAAAAACCAAAAATCCAAGAATTTACAAAAATATATTAATGTCTTAATTTTCTTACAAACTGTTCAAAATGAATGAACTTTTATTTTTTTATAAAAGATCAAATGACAGTAAGATGAATGTAAATATTAGTAATTCATGTTTGTGTAATACAGTGGAGGGCCTAAAAACTGGGTTCTGGATTCAAAAAATAAAATTCTCCTGGCACGAATTAAGTTCTTTGTCCGTTCTTAGGTGGGAGTGGTCAAAACTGTTGTTCGTCATGAGCAAATTTCCACTGCGTTATCTTGGCTCTGCGAATCTGCGACAGCTGCTGTGCAGGCGTGGTATTGCGTCTCACACGGCACTGTGTGTGACGTCATGAGGGGTCGTCGTGTTCAACAGTAAACAGCAGTGAAGCGCTGCTGTTGCCGTCCCCGGCAGCGTAGGGGCAGCGTGCCTGCTTCGTGTTGCAGCGGTCGCCGGTTCGAGTCCGGCCGAGGGCATGGGTTGTTTTAATTAAATGTTGTGTTTGTCTTGTGTCGTCCTTACAGAAGATGGAAAATATTCATACTGAAATGAAATGTATACATTGTAAGAGAAACACACACGTTGAGCTGGCTGTATGGCTAACATGGCCAAATGCCATTAAATTGTTTGCAGCAGCTTGAAGTCGAAACCAAAGATCAAATCCACATCTGGCTTCGTCCAGTCCTCAACAAGACTTCCTTTGCCTCGTCGCCCGAGTCGTCGTCCAACTATTTCTTCCAAGGCAGCTCGAGACCTGCTAGGCAGAAATTGTCCAGTACAACGTAATTCCAGCTTGGCCTCGTCTTATCTACTGTTTAATTTCTTAAGGTCATTCACCTCGATAGCTATTAGCTGGAGAATCCTGTCACGTGTTAGCCTTCGCTCACGAAACAGCGACCAGTGATACCATTAGAAGAAATTCGTGCTTATGTCTACAATGTAATAGCTAAGCAACTGCTACCAAATCAATTGGCATAATATATTCTTTAAGTTTGCTTTTCATAGCGTTTCATAGTTAAATTTTTTAAATAAATTTTGCTACTGAAAAAACGTGTATCTGCTTTTCAGTAACATGTTACTAATTAAAGCAGCTATAAAAACTTTAAAAAAATAATAATTACTCATAGTCTCTGCTGTAACCACGAATGCCAATTGTCATTTCGGCTTTGGATAAGTTTCAGTTTAATTACAACTTTTCTGATGTTGTTGCATGACCAAAATTTACATTACGGTTTATTTGCTTTTTAGGCATTTTACTGACCACTTTCGTTAATGGTATTTGTTCATGTTCGCTGCACCCGAGTTATTGGGTTGCTTAAAGAGGACATCAGACCAAATGTGTCACTGAATCGACTATTCTGGCAACTCATTTCTGCGGAGTTGCATAATATGGAATGTGTATTAAGTTCTCCGGCCGTCACAGATACTATGATGAATGTTTTTTTAGTGTTTGCCTGGTCTCAAAAATAAACAACGTGATGACATCCAAGCAAACAGGATTTTTTTTCTAAAAAAAATTTGCAGACTAAACTTTAAGGGTCAAATACAAATCAAGTTCGTATTTAAGCAAGTTCGAGTGACCTTTGAAACAGTTAAACGATAACGCGATCGTTCCTGTTCGTGTTTAATACCTACCTCTATTAATGCTTCTGAGTTCTTCAAGCTCAAGAGATTTTATTCACCCTGAAACACTGGTCAAGTTTATATTTGGTCGAATCAAGTCAACCTGTGATAATCTTTCATCCTAAAAACTGGAACTATTCTAGACCTGTGACGATACACAAAAATACGGTCACGGGCTTACACTAGTTTGCTAATAATTTTCATTCGCGCTCACTCAACATTTGCACGTTTTAGATTTGCCAAGCTCTCTCTATATTCCTATAGTACGTGACTGTGACTTTTAAAAAATATGCAATAATATCTGTACCGTCAGCAAGTGGCAATAAATCGTATCTGCTGTGTCTATTCATCTTTTCATTCAAAACGTCACTGGGCCTTTCACAGGCTTAAGGCGCATTCCCATGATCCCTTATAGGCGAGGCGAGACGGGACGGAACCTTATTAGCTGAAGTGTAGGGACGACCGCGGGCCGCAGGTTACTCCTAGCTTACCTTGCCACCACCTCCGCACGACGTTGCCTAGTGTCTTACTTTACAGCAACAGAAGGGGCGCGCACCGTTGCTGCAAACCGATGGCAACAGCGCACCGCTACACACGCCTGTGATGTCTGCCGACTCAGTGTGGGTAGCTGCGTCTCGTCTCCGCTAGCAGAGGCGGCCCTATTCCCATGGCGTCCCGTCCCGTCTCGCCTCCGTTTACAAGGGATCGTGGGAATGCAGCTTTAGAGAGGTACATTCGTTTCCTGTCCAGTCCCACGGGACTAGGAGGTTTACTGTAAGGTAGGTAGGTACCTGCCCTCTCCTGTTGTCAAGTGTAACATCCAGACTTGGCTTCCTCTGATCCCCCGCCCTCCCCCCCCTCTCCCGCAAGTAGCCTGACGTGGCTTTTGCCTCTACACCCCTTTCCCCGCATTGATTGCAGAAGACATTTTGTACTGTTTTATCTTGTCAGATTATCGTAAATTACATATGAGGTAATTAAATGAAGGAAATAAATATTCACAGGCCATTGTGTGTTGTTCTGTACCTTATTTTAATTGTGACAAATAATATGAATGAAAACCTAAGTGGCTTGCCTCCGAACCATCCCCCCCCCCCCCCTCAAGTAACCTAGCGTAGCTTTCAACCTAATCTCTCTTCCCTCACAAAACTGAGCTCCGTAGTTTATGGACGCTCCCTGTGTAGTGTTCGAGAATTTTCGTCATGCGTAAATGTAATGGTGCACTTCGAAAAAAACGCAGTCATCAAAATTCTCTTCGTAGGAAAGGTGCAGTATAGCTGTATACAAATAGTTTTTGTGCCTTGGATTCATTAAGGATAAGTTTGATGCATTGTTTTCAATACGGTTTTCTAAATAATCTGTGCTATATAACAGAGTTTAGAAAGTTTTATTCACATTTGCAATTTTTAATTATAATAATTATAATGCTTTTAAAGCATCGTTATCATAAAAAAAATAATAAAATTACGATTAAACAGAAATACGCTACAAATCAGATTAATGATGAAAAGAAGAGAAATGTTAACTTATTTCTTGAGGAAAGCAAATAATCAGTAGATTTTTCTTCCTTTGTTCCTTTGAAAATTTCTGACTTTTCTGAAAACGCTTGTAACAGTTGTTCCATTCTTCTTTCCTACATGAGGATTTTCAGAAGCTTACGGTGAGATATGAATATTATGTTTGTTCCGTGGTTGTGCTGAATGGTGTGGAATGACTAATTGTCATTTCTGGACCAACTCATGTTTGCAAACGGAAACAGGTAATACCAGCGCAAACAAAAACAAGCTACACCGCCACCAGACAGTAAACAGTAGCTCACAAATACCTGAATGTGCAAACAATGCCCGCTCGCTCAGCAGCAGTATATCAAACAACTCTACGAGCAGTTAATTAAAGACTCAGTTGCAATTTTAATTAAGAATACTCTATCCTCCATTCCTGCAAACTGTTTTCCTTGTAATGAAAACTAATTTTTTTGTTTTTATAATCTCACCACCCTGACAAGGCATTAACTGAGCCGTAAATTTTAACAGTTGTAGCAACAGACTTGGAAACCCTAATTTTGTGATATATATCCATGTACATTATAGAGGTTACTAACCGAGGGCGCGATGACATGTTGGGGGAACGGGGAAGAGGGGGGGAGGTGTTGAGGTAGCTTCGCCATCCGCGTGGACTATACTATGTCAACAGCGTCGGAAGAAATATGTGCCCATCACTGCCTCTCAGAGTTGATAAACTTTATTCTAACATCACCGTATTTAGTGATTTTTCTCTGAAATATAATTGTTAGCAGGGAGAAGAAGGCATTTATTTTGCGACGAACAAAATTTTGGCCTGGGGAGGAGGAAATTTTCTTTTGGCGGAAGTGGAGCGTTGTAAGAAAAACTTTGGGAACCTAGAATGTACAATATGATTCTCAATAATAATAATAATAATAATAATTACAATATTTTACTTCGGATATGAATTTGGGGAATGTTTTATTCAGTAAAGAGTCGAGTCATCCTGTTACCTGGGAATTTGTGGTTTAATACACATTTAATTCTCTTGAATCTTCGTTACAGTTGTTTAATAAGAGGCAGTACTAAAAGATTTGATTAAAAGTTTGATATTTCTAATAGGTGCTTTAAAAGATTTACATGCTAAAAGCAAATGACTTATTTCCCAGCGCGAAGGTTGGTTGGATGCTCCCGAATATTTTTTTTTAACTCCTTAACGTCTCTATAGAGATGTGAAATGATGGGGAGGAGGGGCCAAGGAATGGGAAGGTATTCGGCGATGACATTTTGAAGGAAGCACACCGGCAATTGCCTGGAGTGATTTGTGAAACCATGGAAAACCCGAATCTGGATGCCCGGACGGGGATTCGAACCGGCGTCCTCCCGAATACGAGGCCAGATCGTTAACCGTTACACCACCATTCTCGGTGATACTCCGGAAGGAGGAATCCTAAGCCATTGTGTCAGAATTAGGACGACCAGTTCCTGTCTTCTTGGGTCTACAGTTTAACGTGTAATGCGAACCACGGAACTTCCTGGCATAGCTTATATACTATTGAATATGTTAATATATATTACGGATTGTTGGTTTATTTTATTCTTCTTGAGATCAAAATACATTGGTAACACGTCATATGTATGGGCGAAACCAGATTAATATTAACTTAATGAATTCTGAAATAGCAGTTAAAGCTGTATAATTCAGACAAAATTTATATAAATTTTCGAGTTATTTTGATCAATAAAAAACCACTCAGAAATTTAATATCTTTCAAATTTGAATGTGGACCATTTCCATTGAAATTTTATTGAGTTAAAGTGCGTAAATTCTTCACATCAATAAACAACTCTCCAAAATTTACTGTCTTAAGTTCATATTGATATGCACATTCCTTACATATTACAAGGATAAAAAATAATTTTATAAATAGCTAAAGTTTCCTTTGGCGTTTGTTTATTGGTTTCTTACACATTCACCACACCAACAGGTATTTAGTAAGTTGTGCAACAGAAATCCCCCTGCCAATAAAAGAAGCGAAATAAATATTACAACCAACGAGAGACTATGGTAAGATAAGAGCGGTCTGTTAATTAATAAAACCACACGTTTGTTCTTGGTTCTTGATGCGTTTCTTCTTTCATAACATCAGGCAACTTTAAGCTTTACTAAAATTACTGCTTTTTAATAAGTGTATCGTGATAGTGTTTCTTTTATACCTAAAACAGCATATCTGTGAGGGACGTGACCATTCTCTTGAATTAGAGGTGGGCAGCCAACTGCACTGCTGTTAATGGTCGCTGTTAATTAACTTCTGGCTTGTAGCCAGGGCTGGCGCACTATGTGGCCCGATAAACGCACCACACACCACATTGAATAAGGACGGCCTCATCGGCGATAATCAGGTTAGAGAGCTGCGAGGGAGCCGAGCATGGGAAGCTACGACTGACTCATCGTTATTAAATAACTGTGCTGCAATTACAAAATTGTCTCATATTTAATTATATATTTAAAAATGGATGTTGCTATATATATATATATATATATATATATACAGGGCGTTCGCCGGGAAACGCAACCCACTGTTAGCGCTACAAGGAAGAAACTGCTCCCGGCGAGCGAGCGGTCAGCTTCCGGCATTGTTCGACCGTCGGCCGCGGACTATTTCATAATAATTACGCTTCATAAACTTGTATGTGCTAAGCATTTAAATGTGACGTAATTCATTAGCTTACCTTATAAAAGATGCTGGAAGTGTTGACCCTCTTGTGTAATGCACATTTCACATCTTCTGAACATATTTCGAGACACACGTTGCCCTAACTGACTTAATGATTTTTTTGGTGACTGTTCCAGTCGAAAAGCGATATCGTCAATTTTCTCCTCTGTGAGAATACGGTTGACCGACAGTCTCTTTTTGTTAAAAAACGAACCCGTTTCTCTTACTTTTTCTAACCAGACGCAGAATTGTTGATTTAGCTGGCAGTAAAGCGCCAGGAAATTCGCGACGAAATTTACTGCGACACTTTTTAAACGACTTCTTCTTCATATATGTATCGTAGAGAAATATTCTTTGTTGCAAACTGTAACGTACCATAATTTTACTCACACTCAAACACGGTACAGATTAGTAAGAGTATGAAGCCCCAAACCAGCCAAACCGCAAAGAAACGTTTATTCACAACACTGATTAATAAGAGACTGAAGTCACAAACTAGCTACAATGCAAAGAAACCGTTCTTAACAATGTAAGGGTCCCATTATACTGCGTCACTGCACTGTTGGGGCAGCGGAGGTGTTAAACAGTGCGGTGATTCACGGTGCCGTGTGGCGGGAGTTGCTGGCTCCACTGACCGAGCAAGTTGCCGACGGCAACAGACTGGGAGGGTAGCGTTTTCCGGCGAACGCCCTGTATATATGTATCCGAGGGTAATAGACTTCGACACTGTTTGACTGATCACCATAATACACGTATTTTTCTTGGAGAAGGTTACTGATCAAAAAATAAAAATAAAAAAACTACCCCCTCTCACCCTTCAATTTAATTTAATTTAATTTTTAATTGTAACGGAGCACACGCTCCGGTGGTAATTTCCCTACATACCCATCTTCCTCCTATCCTGCATCCACCTACATTTTCCATCTACAAACTTTAAATTCTTTTAAAGTTATTCATCATTTCCCTTGGTAACTCATTACAATCCCTGACACCCTTACCTAAAAAAAGAGAATCTTCCCACACCCGTGTGCATTCAAACACATTAATTCTTATACAAATCCATGTTTTTTATCCGATATCGATGGAACTTTGCACACATACACTTTAAAACAAAGAGAAAAATACTGTAAACATTTGGTTTGCAAAAATCCAACCCCCTCCCCCTTCCTACTCCTTAATTATGATCAACGTTCTTTATTCATAGCTATAGTCGACACATTCATGAAGGTTGGTCCATGTATGTATTTTTTCATGGAGAAGGTTTCTGACCAAAATATAAAAATTCGAAAGCACACTCTCTCCCCCTTTTCACCTCCTTAATTTTTGCCAGTGATCTTTATTCATACACATAGTTTTTAACCGATATCGAGCGGTCTGGTGGCTCAGTGGTTAAGGTGTCTGATTGGATATTGAAAGGTCACCGGTTCGAATCCATGTCTCGGCAGGGAATTCCAAAGTCCCTTAACCCTACCTTCAACTCTAGTACATCTTGATGTGTAATGTGAAGTTCGCTAGAACACTTCCGTGGTTCAGATCCTTCGTTAAGCTGAAGGTTCCCTGCAAATGGTAGGATTGCCTGGTTAGGTTAAGGTGGCTACGACAGGGGCGGGAACCGCAGTCAATAGGAACCCTGTCACCAGGTTATTACGACAACACGGAATTATTGCATTCTAACTGAGGTATCCGGCTTCCCTCAGGGAGTTGATATGAGATTGTGTGGTAGTTGGAATAAAAGGATTAACTTTAAAATCTAAGAGGTAATCATTTTTTATTGAAAACATATTCTAACTTTTGCAATACTTGTTTTTAAACAACATTTTTCATTAATATATTTTTCTCGGGCTTCCAGCCGTGTTAATATATCATATTTGCGGGACGTTTCGAAGGCGTCCATCTCTGCCTCCATTCTCAACCAAATGTCAGTGTATAACTGTTTGTTTATTCAGCCGCTGCTACGGAAACGGTGGAAAACAAAAACCAACACAACGCGATTGCGTCATCCGCTCTTCTGCTCGTTACCGGCGCGTAACTGTTTCAGCATTTTAATCGCCGGGTTCCAGGCCGCACTGAGTTGATAACCAGTGTCCCTGTTGACTAATAAATCAGTTAATCTTATTTCTACAGCCTCTGTAATAACGCTGGCCCAAAAATCTTTGACCCGGGCTAAAATGGTTGTTTTTTCAAATTCAAAAGTGAAAAATTACGATCCTACAACATTTTTCATTTTGTTATCCGGGGTATATATGCACAATTTTTTAGAATTTCCCATTTCGTTCATTTCGTTTAATTCATTTAGTATAGTTGACCATGAGTGAAGCAGGAGTCTTTGGGGTTGATGCCACATTGTTTTAAAGTTTGTCCTTGCACTTTGTTAATTGTAAAACTATAGGCTAATTTGATTGGAAATTGCAGTCTTTTAAATTGGAATGGCAGTTCAGTAGAGATCAGGGGTATTCGGAGGATTAATAATATGCGTTTCGATACTGGAGTTTTCCCGGTCATGTAGAAATTCGTATGGAGGTGCTTCAAAGTAATGGTGATCGAATTTTTCCATTCATGCCACAGAATGCTGGTGTTTCTCCACCGAATTTTTACGGGTTGCAAAATTGGTAGATGTTATCCATTTCTCCGATTACGACATGGTTGTTTTTGTCATATTGTTTTATCGGGTCGAAGTGGAATGCTTCGTTTACGGGTTGCAAAATTGGTAGATGTTATCCATTACTCCGATTACGAAATGGTTGTTTTTGTCATATTGTTTTGTCGGGTCGAAGTGGAATGCGTCGTTTGTCGGATTATACTGTTTCCTTATCCTCGTCCGCGCTTCTCGTAGGGTCATATTTTCATGGGCGGATTGCAATCGCAGTCTTCTATTATAAGATTGTATCACAATTCTTGATTCTTTAATTCGTTCATTTAGTAGCCTGGATCAAAATGTAAACGGATATACCGTATCACAGCATCCAATTCACTCTAATCTGGGAAGTGTTCGATTATATCAATACTTAGTTCACTTCTTGCCAAATTAATTAAACATAGTACATATGATTCACTTAGGAAATGTAAAAATAGTGTACAGATAGGGGAACCCGGGGTACAACAAGGTACCGGGGCGGAATAATGTTCAATGTTTTTCGATCTCAAGGAGGTATTGCGAGCGGCAATAAGTAGAACTAGATGAACCTATTGCGGCTCAACTACGACAGCCATGCTAGTCTAGTTTTCTCGAGCGTTAGTCTGTGAAGTTTTCGTTGTGTGATTTTCTTCTCCTGAATTGCAACTTCTGATGTTTTTGTAACCAAGATCAATTATACATACTTGTTTACATTACACATAAAGTTAGCGCATGCTTGAAGTACGTTTAATTGCCTTTAGTTTCGTGCAGTTAAATATTTGTCTATATATTTTTCTCGAGTGACTTTACCTCAGTAACCTAAATCGTGTACTTGGGGCGGAACGGGTGGGGTGGAATGGGGAACTACCTCATTCTGCCCCTTGTGGGTGCTCTTGCATGGCAGCTGATAGCAGGGCTTCTTCATTTTATGTTTCTCCCGATATTCTAATGCCTATTACAAAAATGAAATAAAGCACGAATATGGCGAACATTTTATGTTTCATCTGACATCGTGATGCTTATTTCAATAGTTAAAGAAACCACGAAAAAGATTGAATCTGAAGAGGTGGAAGGCCTATGTTTTAGCAGATTCCCCATAAAAAAAGAGAGAATGATATCAGTACTAAGGAAAAGAGGGAAGGAACTTTGCAAAATAAGAAAAAGCAAGGATAAAACTATTTAAGAAAGAGAATAAAATGAACAATATAAAGAAACGTACAAATGTGCACGAAAATAAATTGAAAAAAGGAGCTCAAAAGAGAATCCAAAAGTAATGAGAATAATTCTGAGGATTGTTCTGACCGTGATTGTCTATACTACCGTGAATTTTGTTCAAAGTCAGTTGAAGGTTCCATGTCCAAAAAGTCTGGAACACAATTTCTGGGCGGCGAAAATGACGAGACTGTCCTAATATGTGAATAGGCTTAAGAAAAGGGCACAATCAATGAAAATTGCAGTTAAACCTTTACAGTCACTTAAAACTAAACAAATATAAAGTAGACTTCCATTTTTCGTCATTTCAACTAGTTTTATATGTTTTTATAATTATTTTTTTGTACCACCCCTTTCTGCCCCGGGGGGCAAATCGAAAAAATGTTATGTTTTGGAAAATACAAACATTTTTCTTTAGTTTTCTCACAATATTATTATATTTTTGTAATTATTACATTATAATATGTTCCTAGAAAAAATTACAGCTCCAACCCTTTTGTATTTTTAAAACATATTTTCAACTTAGTATCCCGTTCTGCCCCGGGTTCACCTAAATCAATGCCGATTAGACCGGGAAACGCCGGGTCCTCTGTTAGTGTATTATAAAGTTTCTCTTGTCCATATGACAAAGGCTGTGGTTGTGTCATTCCCAGGCGAAAATAACAAAAGTAGAGGGCAGATAGTAGTGTGCATTAACATTAATGCGTCGTTCTTCAGCGTAATGGCCCGTGAAATAACATTATTATGTTGTTGATAACGTAAGAGTTTGGTAAGGTACACACTACGATCAAGTCGTATACTTCTAGACCAACATAAAAGTATTGTCTACATTTAGTTTACGATAGCCCAATCTGTTTTCCCTTTACTTCCAACACTTTAAATTTCCAATGACCAGGTAGTTAAATGATAAACATTTTATTTAGGTACACAAGGGAAACTACTAGTCAGCTACACCACGTGCTAAACGATACGTTTATTCAAGTAAAAAAAGTCAAGGGCGATCGACTATAATATCAATGTGCATATCTAGGCAATCCAACTCCATCGCAGGAGATTATACTGCTGTTACACCCTCCCCCGCTACTGTGAACCAGCCGAGGTAGTGATACTACGTGGCTTTCTCTCGCTGGACTTTGTTGCTCAAGTTTCTCATATCCGAGAGGGTTTGCTTCTATTTCTGTCACTTATGCCATTTCTATTTTCAAAGCATTACAATTATGACAAGAATTCTTCTCGTGTATTCTGCCGGATAAGTTCTTCTGTTCATAACGTTTCGGTAGCAACCTCCGCTGCCTTCATCAGGTGAGATGTCATAGCGAAGCCACTGCGATGACACAACACCGATTGTAATACAGTCGGTGCTGTGTCGTCGCAGTGGTAGCTTCGTTATGACATCTCACCTGATGAAGGAAGCGGAGGTTGCTACCGAAACGTTGTGGACAGAAGAACTTATTCTCCGGCAGAATACGCCGGGAAAAACTTAATTCTCACATTACAATATTTTCGAAATTTGTAAAATTGTCTTCAGTTGTGTATTTCATACGAAACAATATTATTTTGTCTCAAATCGCACGAAAAATGTGCAGGGCGTGCTCTCTTAGGCCAGTCGACGTGAACTTATTCGCCGTTTAGTTAGGGGGCACCCATAAACTAAGTGACGTGTTTTTCCGGATTTACGGATCTCCTCGCAACTTTTTGAGTCATTTTTTTTAGGTCTCACCCTCCGAAAGCCCACACTTTCCGACGACGAAATACCCCCCTAAAATCGACTTCCGTTTCATTTATAGACTTTTTTTTTTTTTAAAAAAAAAAAAAAAAAAAAAAAGCTCTACCTGCTTGGACCGATTCTGAGCGGGGGGGGGGGAGACGTTAAACTGGCCAGGAGCCACGTCCTGGCTAGAGGAAGGTTATCACAGTATCAGACGGAAGATAGCTCAGCCAGTCAAAGAATTTTTCAGTAACAAGCATTGTTGTAAACTATATTCTGTTGCATGATGGACGAATGGAGAGAAAGCGGAGGTTTTCCGGCTCTGTCGTATAGCAGACTGGGCAACCGGCGGTTTCATGGTGGGGAGAAGGAGAGGACTTCTCTCCTGTTTGCGACTGCGGGGACGGTTGTTCCCACAACTTAGTAGCCCTCTGTCAACTGGGAAGACGACTACACACGCCACATCAAACTGGTCTGTTTGATGTCACGGCGCGTTGTGGCCGTGCTAACACAGAAAGCTGGGAGAATTACTTATTTCCTTTTACAATGGACATCATGACAAGAAACTATTCGTCTTATGTAACATTCAGATCTCATTCAATTGAACGTTCGAGCAATGCTAAAATAGACCAAAAATTTGTTATGTCTCATGCTTTATATCAATACAGTTTTACTGCAATTTTACCAAGTTTTTTTTTATATATTCCAAATAAATAAACCAAAGGATTCGTAAAGTTGAATTACGTTGAACGATCTGTAAATATTACAAATTTTGAGCTATACAATCATTGTTTTGTGCGATATTTAATTAATTCAAAAAATTACTCACAGTTATCCCAAGATTTAAAATTTGTCATCTTAATGCCATTAGATTTGAAAGGGAAATTAATTTATACCCCCCCCCCCCCTGGTACATTTCAACTTGTTTCTGAAGTTCGGCTTCAAACAAGAATGTTTGGATATTTTCTATTTAGAGCATTTGAAATTTGTCTTTCCAGATCTTCTTTTAATCCTTACTTGTTTTAATCCTAATTTATATTTCAAGGCAGAAAATTTTTTTGGAGGCAAAATTCATTAGTGTGACTAAATCCCATATTTCATTTACTTTTCTATATTTGCGGTTTCCCTCCGATCATTTTGAACTATACCAGACACATTATAAATTCACCCACATACCTTAATCCACGTGGGTGCTGTGAGCAAATCATAGTGATTAATAATTACGATAAGCATTGCAAAGCAACGAGCGTATAGATCTGTATATTAATTAAAACATAGTGTGATGAAGTTTAAAATACGAAAAGATTTATTAAAATATATATAAACCTATAGATAGTAACTAATAGTTTGGAAATGGCGAATTTTTTTAAAAAATAGTATTTCCTAGTAAATAATTTTTTAAACTATCAAGAAAAAAGTAATTGTAATATTTAAGTTCAAGAAGAAGGAAATCTTTCTCTATTTTTGTACGCGGTTCTGGAAACATTCGTACACTTGCTATGATCCTGTACTTTGAGTTTCACCAACGAAATGGTAAGAATCAAAGATGGAACATGAAGAATTTTAGTAGTATCAGTCGAATCCGTTTCTTTTGTTTTGTCGATGTTAATCATTCAAAACTAACGCATAAATTTGTGAGACCAACTTATCCTTTTTTTTTTTTTTTTTTTTTTTTTTGCTGTCGTCAGTCTTTAGACTGGTTTGATGCAATCCTCCATCCCTCCCTATCCTGTGCTAACCTCTTCATTTCTACATACCCCTTACAATCCACGTCCTCAATTATCTGCTTCATATATTCTAATCTCTGTCTACCTCTGCAGTTCTTACCTTCAACTGTTCCCTCCACTAACAAATTAACCAATCCAGCATGTCTCAAAATATGACCTACCAGCCTGTCTCTTCTTCCTGTAAGCTTCTTCCATAAACTTCTTTTCTCACCCATCATTTCTAAAACTCGTTCATTTCTTACTTTGTCTGTCCACCTAATTTTCAGCATTCTTCTGTAGCACCACATTTCAAATGCTTCAAGTTTCTTTCTTTCCGGTATTCCTAAAGTCCATGTTTCGCTACCGTAAAGTACTGTGCTCCACACATAGAGTTTTAAGAAGTTCTTTCTAATTCCTAGATCAATATTTGAAACTAAAAGGTTTCTCTTTTTCATGAAAGCTCTTTTTCTTAAATAATTCAAAATAATCGAAAACTTTATTTTATACTTAAACTAAAACTTATTAATGGCTGATAACTGTTACGAGTAGTAAGAATTTGAAATTTTTTAGTTTCAGTTAGAAGCATGAACCTCTGTGGAGCTGAGTCAAGCCTCTTCGACATCCCCCCTCCCCCTTCTGCTCGCGCGCTGCCTTGTGGGAAGGATGCCTGTTAACGTTCTCCTCGCAGGACCTACAAGGACAACCTGATTGGGAGGTGGCGTCCCAACATCGTGAGGACGTCCTCAAGAGACACGACTTCTCGTTACGAAGCAGAAGGGCATTGGCCAACAAAGTCCGCGAATTCACTTGCATCAGTGTGCTGAAGTTAAAAAATGTTCACGTTTCAGATTAATTGCTCCTTCAATGTTACAAACGTACAGAATATCAGTAAAGTTGTCTGTAAGTGTTATTATGCTTGAGCAGTAATAATATGAGCCTAGCGCCCCTTACGTCATCTTTATCTGCAGTTATTTATGCATCTTTGCAAATAAGTTTCGGTACTGGCGTTGTTATATTACAACAAAAAGAACACCTTTTTGGTTATATAATTAGTTAACATCTGAGTGAAAACATAAAAAAAGTTTTTATATTTTTTTAAATCTGAAAATGTTATATTTGTATAAAAAGATCATGTTTAAACGTGCTTTAATTGTTGAAAATACATTGCAGATTCGCGCAGAGTCACAGATAATGTTTTCACATTACGTATTCAATGCAATTATGAACAACAGTATATTGTATTCGCAAGAGAAGTTCAGTACATGCTTCTCTCATACTTAGATCAAAAAAGTGAACTATTGAGTAGGAAATGTCCCACAATATTTTATATTTGTAAAATAGATAGCTAATAATGGAAGCAAACTGTCTCCAACAACTTCGAATTTATGAGCGGGCGAACTCATTTCACAGGTGTTTTCGGGCTGATGTGGTCCGACTATAAACTGTTAGTCTTATTATGTTATGAGATATAATATGAGATATAAGTCTTTCTCGGCGTATCTTCGATATAAACTCTTCTCGGGTTTGCCGCCGAATCACATTTTCTAATGTCGAGCTTTCGGCGACTTCCACTGCCGCCATCATCAGGACTGTTGTATCTGAAGGAACAACAGAAACTGGACTGAATAGCGGAACCGAACGAGACAGGAACGTTGTCGTCTTCCGATTGGCTGACTCCAATGACGTTACCATTCTGTGACTGCGATTGGTCGGTTGCGGAACTAAGCGTAGATATACATCAGCGTTGTACTGATAGTTGGCAGTTCCGAGTTGGCATTCGCGGAGTGAGGATGTGCGATGAGGAAAGTGCTCGCCGCGCTGTCGCGCCAGGCGGGCCGAGTACCCCACCGCACTCGGCTTTGCCGGCGGCAGTAGCGGCCACGTTGACGACCCAGCTAACGGAAACGGACTTGGCAACGGATATGAATAGGACGGCTACGCAAGATGATACGACAACCTGGCAACCGAACTCGGATTCGAATATGGATACTACTGGGACCATCCACACAACGCAATCGACAACCGGGCCTGCCCACGGACTTGACTCCCGCGCAACTAAGCGATGCACCTCACCGCTCCTCGGTGGTAAAGCGAAGATGTCGAGGAGTGAGAAGAGAGCCAGCCATAGAAAACTCAGTATCCCTGTGTCGCAGCTCGCCACGACCAGCAAAGACAAGAAGGCGGGAAAGAAGAAAGTCATCGGTGCCTTCAGTTTCCCGGAACCATCCGCCACTTTCCCGTTTCGCGGTAAATCCACGAACAAGAACAGAAAAACAAGTTCAGCTGGGGACCAAACAGACGGTGCAGGGTTCACGGAGGCGCGTCGCACCTGTAAACCTCCGCCTACTCTAGACCCTGGCAGAATTGAACTCAGCAACCCATATGACGTGCTGATCCAGGAAGAACCAGAGCAGCATCATCAACAACAACAGCAGCAGCAACAAACACAGCCACAGCAGAAGCTCCAGCAGCAACAACAGCAGCTACGGCAGCAACACCAGCAGCCACAGCAGCAACAACAGCAGCCACAGCAGCAACAGCAGCAACAACAGAAGCCGCAGCAGCAACAACAGCAGCCGCATCAGCAGCCGCAGCAACAACAACAGCAGCAGCAGAGCTCCAAACAGCAGATCCCGCCCATCGTGGTACAGTACCCCAACACATACAAGGAACTGTACCAGATGGTGAAAGGAACACTGAACGGGCGGCCTTTCCAAGCCAAGTCCGCCGGTGGAGATAAAGTCAAACTGACATTATCCAACACTGAAGATTACCTGGACGTCACCGCAGTGCTGCAGCGGAGGAAAATACCTTATTATACATTCCCGTCCGCGGCGGAAAAGTTACTGAAGATCGTCGTCCGTGGCATGCCCTCGAACATGCCACCGGAAGATATCAAGGAAGAATTAGAGGAGCTGGGACTCGACATAAGAACAGTAACACAACTAAAGAGACCTGGCGGCTCTGAAGTAATGCCTCTTTTCCTTGTGGTGCTTCCAGATCGGCCTCAGAACAGGAAAGTGTTTGAACTGGAAGTACTGATGTCCCTACGGATTAAAGTAGAAAAATTGAGGTCCTCCAATGGCCCAGTTCAATGTTATAACTGTCAGGCCCTGGGGCATGTTGCGAGACATTGCAACATGCCCCCAGTGTGCGTCAAGTGCGCAGGGGCGCACCTGTCCAACGCTTGCACCATGAGGAAGGGTGAAAACGCCCCGACATGCGCTAACTGCAAAGGCAGCCATGTCGCGAGCTATAAGGGGTGTCCAGCGTTCAAACGCGCCCGAGATAGACAACGGGGTGTCACCTCTACCCAGACAAACAAGGAGCAGAAGAAGACGAACGCAGAGAAGAAGGCGGAAGAAACACCTGCCCAGGAATCACCAGCTACCAACCAACACAGGCGCCAACGAGAAGATAAGAATAACGCCCAGAACCCACCTCAGAAGAATGGCAAAGGCCAGCAAAAAGGAAGCAAGAAGAGTGAGGCACAAATGCCAATCGACCACTCGGAAATCACCTCCTTTGCTGAAGCCGTCACTGGTCAAAGTCAACCCAAGGGAAACAAAAAACCTGCAGCCAACAAGAGCAGCCATCCCAAACCTGGCCAACAATGCCAAAATTGTAACCACAACAGAAATTCTTCTGATTCTGCGAATGGAGGGACGATGGACCAAATGCTAACAATAGTAGGCAACCTTTTCAACATGGTGACAACGCTTCTCACTAAATTCGACCAACTAGCCGCGGACATAGCAACCGCAGTTAAGACGGCCCTAACAACCGACAACCCTGGCAACCTTTCTCCCCACAATGGCTAGAACGCATATACAAGGACTAACCATGTGCATTTGGAATGCTGACGGCATCCACTCACAAATTGGTGAGTTCAGACAATTTCTACGAGACGAGGATATAGACATATGCCTCGTGTCTGAGACACATCTCAATCATGGCCTCAGAGCCACAGTTGCCAACTACTGCTGCTACCGGCAAGATCGACCAACAGCCGGAGGCGGTGTTGCAATTTACATCAAACACGGCATCCCTCATCATGAGCTGCTTTCGCCCCAGACAGAGCAGCTGGAAACAAAGGCTATCGAGGTGCAAACCAGTAGCGGGCCAGTCACGGTGGTCTCTGCCTACAGACCACCGAGCAGAAGACTAATCGAAGATGACTTCACCCAAATATTAAACTTTCGAGGCAAACTCCTCATAGGGGGAGACTTAAATTCTAAACACACTGACTGGAACTCCAGAGTGACCAACACTGCAGGGCAGCAACTACACAGAATTGCACGTCGGCACAACCTACTAGTCTGGGGACCAGAGCAGCCTACACATCATCCTTGGAATGGTGGTAGACCGGACGTCCTGGACATCGTTATGACACGAGGAATCACTGGTTACGTCTCCACCACCACGATGAACAGGCTATCCTCAGACCACTCGCCGGTCATAATTGAAATCGACCTCGGCCCCTGGAGACCAGCCACTATAAATCATCCCAATTACAAATCAACCAACTGGGACAGCTTCCGAGCAGATGTAGCGGAATCCATGATAAGACTGCGACCTATTGACGCCATGAACCTTGAGTCAGCCATCAAACAGGTCACAAAAACCATCTTAGACACTGCAAACAGAGCCACGACTCCAGCGGTCGACAGAAGTCAATCGCGCCAACTACCTCCACATCTATTGGCGCAGATCCGACACAAAAACAGAGTTGCCAGAGAATGGCACCTAACCAGACGTCCCGACACCAGACGCCTACTCAATCGGCTGCAGCGAGAGCTGAAGGCGGCGATCCAAGATCACCGCAACAGAGAATGGTCCGCACGCTTAGCCACCCTCCAAATTAGTGACGGTACCTTATGGAAAGAAACAAGGCGTTTCACCAAGAGGAAAACAAAAATACCACCGCTGCACGGTGAAAGGGGCATAGTGTTTAGCGACCAGGACAAAGCAAATGCACTGGCAGATCATTTTGAGCGGCAATTCAGATCCGCTCAGGACTATGATGAGGATGAAATTGCGGACATCCGTCGTCGACTGACCAGATTCCTCTCAGTTGATGATGAAGACTACACCATAGACGAAATAACACCTGAAGAAGTTCGCAGCATTATAAACCGGCTTCATCCTAGGAAGGCTCCTGGGATCGACAATATTAGTAACCAACTATTGAAAAATCTTCCCCAACAAGTCGTCGACCACATCACTGATATATTCAACATTATCATAAGCAGCCAGCTCTTCCCTCGCTGTTGGAAACGGGCCACGGTGGTTGCAGTACCAAAGCCGGGGAAAAACACCCTCTTCCCCCAAAATTATCGACCAATCTGTTTGCTTTCGTCAATTAGTAAGGTACTAGAACGACTTGTACTCAAGAGACTGGAGGCCCACATTAACAGGGAGCATATAATCCCTGATTATCAATTTGGATTCCAAAGGGGTCACTCTGCAACACAGCAAATCATGAGAATCGTCGAGCGTGCGACCGCGGCCTATAACCACAGAGGTTATTGCCCGCTAGTTCTTCTGGACGTGGCCCGTGCGTTCGATTCAGTTTGGCACAGTGGGCTGTTATTCAAGCTTTACACACAGGGCATCCCCGGCCCTCTGGTAAAGCTCATCAAAAGCTACATTTCTGGGAGATCCTTCCAAGTACGAGTCGGCAGCGGCATCTCATCTCGTAGACCCATCAACGCCGGTGTACCACAGGGGTCGGTACTCGGCCCAGTGTTATACAACCTATACACTGCCGACATACCAGCCCCTGCCACAGTTCGCACAGCCCTCTACGCCGACGACACGGCATTCTTCACCGCACACAGGTGCAAGGTCGCAGCAATTAGGAGGCTCCAGGAGGTCCTTCAACAAACAGAAGCTTGGGCCAGGAGATGGAGAATCTTGCTTAACACCGCCAAGACGCAGGCAATATTATTCACGAGACGCCTGGGGAAGCGTGATCGAGAGAGAAACCATACACCAAACCTGCACCTCAACGGGGAAGATATCGTATGGTCACCTACAGTTAAATACCTCGGCGTAGTCCTTGACTCTCGCCTGACGTGGCAAAGACACACGCAAGAGGTAAGAAGGAAAGTGGCAACTAGGCTTCAAGAACTCTACCCCCTGCTGAACAGGGACAGTGCCTTGTCAGCCAGCACCGGCGTCAACATCTATTGCAGTCTCGTACGCCCAATCCTTGAGTATGCATGCCCAGTGTGGGGGTATGCTTCCAAGACTAGCATCAAACGGCTGCAAATAATGCAAAACCGCGCACTTCGGCGTGCACTACATGTGCCATGCCGGTTCCCTACAGCCCCCTTGCATGAAGCCGCAGGGATACCATTACTCTCGGAGCGAATCCTCAAAGTAACAAGAACATTCTACAGAGCCGCCAGAAAATCACTGAATCCCATCATAGCCAATTTGGGACAGTACTCGACCACGTTTGACAAGCACAAAAGGCCCCTTTCAATAGTGACAGACAATTAAAATATCTCAGAGCGAAAACAAAGACACACCAACAGTAATGATACGCATCTTGTAACATTGAAGGAAATGTCAAAAGACAAAAACTTCACCAAAACTGCAAAATAAAGTAATTTTGCAGAAAATGCTCGGGTGTGTGTGTGTGTGTGATAGTTGGCTCCACAGCGAAACCAAAGCCGAAGTTGTTAAAAATAGAAAGACGATTGATTACCTACGTCAATGTTCGCATAACGTCACTGTTCATATTGAATCACCGTTTACATTATTCACCACTATTAATCATGATGTCAAATTCGATAATCCTTAGGGAGCCAAGCGGTATTCTGATTGGCTGACACAATAACTGTTCTCATAGCGTCATCGTTCACATTATTCTCACACAGAAAAATCCAAAGACTTCTTTAATGAAAGACCCCACATTATATATTCTTAACAACATTTACTATCATTAATTTTGATGTTTAACTCGAGAAATGCATAGGGAGCCATATAGTCTTCCGATTGGCTGACTATAACCCCGGTTCTGTAATATTTGTCTGTGATTGGTCGGCCACAGGATCAGCTGCAGATGTAGTCGGACCGATACGCCGTGCTCCACTCTCCACTCTCCTATCGTCCGTCAGTGAGACACTTGGTTGTTTAAGAATGGCAAAAACTGGCTTCCATGCGTCACTGAGCCATACACCCAAGTCCCTGTTCATATTATTATTATCAAGACGTATCTCGATAGCTTCTTTGATTACAGATTCCCAGAAGAAGGAACACTTGGCTAAAACTCTCACCTTATCGAAATCCATAATGTGACCGTTTTCGATAACGTGTTGTGCCACAGCAGACTTTTCTAGTTGGAACAACCGGATGTTGCGTTGGTGTTCAGTCATACGGGTCTGGATAGTGCGGATGGTTTGACCAATATAATTCTTACCACATTGGCACGGTATGCTGTACACTCCCGGTGTTTTTAAACCCAAATCGTCTTTCACTGGACGTAGTAAATCCCGTATTTTGGCAGGAGGGCGGAAAATGCACTTGATTCCATGTCGTTTTAATATCCTGCCGATTTTCCCAGAGATGCTACCTGCGTACGGGATGAAGGCAAGTTCTTTAGGCTGTTCTTCTTCCTCAATAGTACGTATATCTGCCTTTTTCTTTCGAAATGCCCGTTCTATCAATTGGATCGGGTATCCATTCCGCATGAAGGTATGGCGGAGATGTTCAAGTTCGTCTTGCAGATTGTCAGCGTCTGAAATTGCCTTTGCTCTATGTACAAGCGTGTATAACACCGTGTTCTTCTGCGCCGGATGGTGGAAACTATCGGCATGTAAATAACGGTCCGTGTGCGTTATTTTCCTGTACACACTATGTGACAGGGTACCATCAGGTCTCCGCTGGATTAAAATATCTAGAAAGGGCAATCTACCATCTTTCTCTATCTCCATAGTGAATCTGATGTTTTCATGAATGCTATTGAGATGGTCCATGAATTCATAAAGGCCCTGGATCCCATGGGGCCAAACAACAAATGTATCGTCCACATAACGATAGAAGTATGTTGGTTTAAGGACGGAAGTTTCAATTGCTCGATCTTCAAAGTGTTCCATAAACAGATCGGCTACTACAGGAGATAATGGAGACCCCATTGCCACACCATCAGTCTGTTCATAAAAACTCCCACCATAGGTAAAATAAGTAGAAGTTAGAACTAGTTCGAACAGATCCACCAAGGTAGGTTCAAAAAGACCTTGTAACAGCTGCAGTGTGTCTCTCAAAGGAACCTTGGTGAAGAGCGAGACAACATCAAAGCTGACCATAATATCAGACTCTGACAACCGCATCTTTCGGAGCGTATCGACAAACTGTGTACGTGTATGGCTCAGTGACGCATGGAAGCCAGTTTTTGCCATTCTTAAACAACCAAGTGTCTCACTGACGGACGATAGGAGAGTGGAGAGTGGAGCACGGCGTATCGGTCCGACTACATCTGCAGCTGATCCTGTGGCCGACCAATCACAGACAAATATTACAGAACCGGGGTTATAGTCAGCCAATCGGAAGACTATATGGCTCCCTATGCATTTCTCGAGTTAAACATCAAAATTAATGATAGTAAATGTTGTTAAGAATATATAATGTGGGGTCTTTCATTAAAGAAGTCTTTGGATTTTTTCTGTGTGAGAATAATGTGAACGATGACGCTATGAGAACAGTTATTGTGTCAGCCAATCAGAATACCGCTTGGCTCCCAAGGATTATCGAATTTGACATCATGATTAATAGTGGTGAATAATGTAAACGGTGATTCAATATGAACAGTGACGTTATGCGAACATTGACGTAGGTAATCAATCGTCTTTCTATTTTTAACAACTTCGGCTTTGGTTTCGCTGTGGAGCCAACTATCAGTACAACGCTGAGTATATCTACGCTTAGTTCCGCAACCGACCAATCGCAGTCACAGAATGGTAACGTCATTGGAGTCAGCCAATCGGAAGACGACAACGTTCCTGTCTCGTTCGGTTCCGCTATTCAGTCCAGTTTCTGTTGTTCCTTCAGATACAACAGTCCTGATGATGGCGGCAGTGGAAGTCGCCGAAAGCTCGACATTAGAAAATGTGATTCGGCGGCAAACCCGAGAAGAGTTTATATCTTATTATGTTGGTATTGATTTCTGATTCCTGAAATTCCATTCTGCAGTTGTCGAAGCGTTTTTTTTTTGTTTTTTTTTACTTAGCATCACTGTTTACTTTTTTGTTTCTAACTTCGTATGGTCGGGCGCGATATTAAAAGTTCCCAAGATTAGTCGAGGCTAGAGAGAAATCTCACAAGTATTTGCTGTACAACGAGCCTAAAAATCCTGAATAACTATCATTGCTTTGAAAATAACTCGATGATAGAACTAGTTTGATACTGTAGTGCCATTACAACGACATGAATAACTGGAATAATAAAATATTTAAACACTGTGTAAGGTTTTAATAAAGTTAAGAAATGTAAAACCTTCTGATGCTTACTAGTATTGTTGTCAGTTCACAATTAACTTCAAAGCTCTATTAATTCAAGATATGGTGATAACATTTAAGCCATTCGAGCAAACTGACGTGGTAAACCACTTAGAAACAATTCGCATGACCAATCCACGTAACTTACTTTTGGCGATGTTTAGAACATGTTTATATTTCTTTTAAATGCATTAACCACAATCTAGCATATAGAAGACCTGATACAAATTATCGCATGATAATTCTTACTGTGTGTGAATCTGCAATGTATTGTGAACAATTAAAACACGTTTATACCAAGTAAACGTAACCTAATCTATTTTATTAAGTGCCTTTTGGTTTAGAATAGACAGGATATTTAAGCACTTAGCGTAAAACATTGTTGCCAATGCAAGTTAAGTGCTGCCCTTCAACAACCCATAACATTGCGAACTAACTGTTAGCGGTATTTTTCGGGGGGATTTAGGTAAGTTTTTACTGTATACTACGTATGTTAAATGTTAACATTAGCGATGTAACGGATTTCCGCATCCGCAAGCGCGGAACTTTCACGTGAAATCATACATACGCTTTTGCATCCGCAATTTTTAATGCGGATGTATAGCGGATTTTTTGTTTTCATTGGGGAATTTACAAGCTTGAACTTGCATGTAAAGTAAAGCGGCCTATTTATGGTCCAACTTATAGGACATCCGTGTAGAAATACTGTAAGATGCGCTCAACCATTCAGGCCAATAGAAGGGCTCCAACAAAATGTTCACAGCAATCCTTTCCACTCAGACTTTCTCGCTGCACACCATGTGTCCTTATCGCACACTCGTAGAATGTTTCCTCCAATGGCTTCCTCCAATATCTACAGCTTATTGGACAGCAAGGACCCTTTTTGAATCCCAGGGAGGCCAACAACATCAAACATGTCCTACGTGTAGTCCTGTAACCTCTTGCAAGGACCATCAAGAGTTCTTTACTGAAAATCGGATCATCATAGGTCCTACAAGTTATACTGTGAATTCGACACTGGAGCGGTGGGAAGGCGGGTGGCTGACACTGAACCGAGCGTTAACGCTCTGGCCTCGCATTCCGGGCTCGAATCCCCGTCCAGGCATCCAAATTTTGGTTTTCCATGGTTTCCCCAAATTGCTCCAGGCGAATGCTTCCTTTAAAAAAATGCCATGGCTGAAGTCCTGCCCGTTCCTAGTCCTGACCCTTTCACGCTTCCACGTCGTTGAGGCGTACAGTAAAAAAATAAATAGATAAAATGCGAACATGTAGATGTGCGACGGCGTGGACTTGTGCTCTACGCTTGAATTAGTCGAGTCAGGAACTCTGCAAATTTCATACAACAAATATTAGTTTTTAGACGCTTGCTTTGTTATGTAAATACTTAAGCTCGTCGACAGGCGGGATGGGAGTGGGGGCCTTTTGAAGGAAGCATCCCGGCACGTTTTTTGTTGCTGAAAGATGAGGCAAAAACAAATCAGTATGGCAGTATTATATGGAAATAGACTTTACTTATGAAAATGATAGAATTTGGAATAAAATATATACTTATTTTGATTTTAAATTTATTTTTGATAAAAATAATAATAAATTTATTTTTCCACCTCCGCATCCGCAAAGATGACTTCCCTTACAACCCTAGTGTATAAGACTGTAATGAGTATGTGAAACTAGCATCCCAGTTCAACGGAAGAATCCCCTACAGTTACTACGTTCTCATTAATTACTCTTGCGGAAAGCTCTGCAACTTAATTCAAAGATTTGGTGCATAATATAGTTATTATTGTTTGAGCACAATGACTTCTCTTATCTTCGTAGCCGAATGAAGAAAATGAACTCAGTGCTGGGTATAGAACCAGTTAAATCCATATAGCGTGAAACACTAAGATATGGCGCATCAATCACTGCGAAAAAATGGCACACTTAATACATTTTACATAAAAATATTTAGAAAGTACGTTAAAATTTCTGTTCGATCCTCTGTAGGAAGTTATACTTTGTAGTAAGCTTACTGAAACTACTTTTAACAGTGCCCTTGAAACTTCAATATTTCACGAAAATTAAGTGGTCAAGACTGTCAACAAAAAACTATCGTTCCTAACCCCGATCCTTTCACGCCTCCACGTCGACGAATGTAGACTAACTTAATAACGCACAAAAACGATTAGAACTTTTCGGGCCATACATGTATTTCGTTTAAAATTCACCAGTTTCCTATAATACTGCAAGCGGACAGCAGAAGTAAAATGCCACGAGGACATAAAATTGTAAGATGCTAGTCTACGAAAACGTTTAGGATAATCGATACTGCCCTGAAGCTAACGGATTGCACGCCGTAAGATAAGCCAAGAAGAAAAGTTTACCATACAGAGTAAAACTGTGTCATCTGCAGAAAGGACACTCTTTATAAAAATTAATGGGATCCTTGTTGATGCTGGCATTGTTTAAGAATTCAGTATGTTTCACTATGGCTCTAGGATTCAGAATGTTTCGCTAAGTAATTTAATTACAAACAATTAGTCAGTTGGCTTAAAGCTGGCATCTAGCAAAAGAGACTGCAGAGTTCAGAATGAACACAACACTGAAGGTCCAAACCAAACAGCGCGACAGAAAAAAATTTTTTTGGCTCTAATACCTGCAATAATTTAACAAATTCTAAGGTAACTTTTGTTCATAAATTCCAGAAAATAACTTCGGGTTTTCTGTATCAGGTCTAGTTTTTTACAGTACTCATTTACAATTGACTCCATTTCTTTGTAAAACATACAGGGTGTACCAGAATTATCTTTAGAACATTGACATTGAATAAATTATGTTTGGAACGAGATATCACAATGCAATATTTCCAACAGTGATATTAGTACGTTTTAGGAGAAATAAACAAATCTACTTCTTTAATATAAGAGGAAAGTAATATTCAATGATAAACTATGCGTGACCCATAAACAAAACACAAACACACAAAATTGAGAACACAAAGATTTCTCCTGAAAATTATAGGAATAAATTTACGCTTTCCTTTGAGTATAAAATGTTGAACAACTGGTTTATTTCCTATTTAACACCAGCAATAACTAACTGCAGTGATCTTGCAGATTCTTGATAGCAAGATACGTTTACCTTATGAAGACAACAGAAGACGTTGTCATCGTTGTATGAAAATATCCAGCTGCAAACCCGTGAAGACTAAGTTTATACGCAGTCAAAATCTCCGTTCGCCTATAAGATCATTGTAATTTTCACTTTTGTGTATCCCAAGGGAAATTTTGTACTATTTCTACAAAGGCTTTCCAAGCTAAAGCTCCATTTTCGTGCATCGTTTTCGCCAAATTTGTGTCTTTTATGAGCTTTCGGATCATTGGTCCATTTATTTTCTCTCTCTCTCTTTTTCTTTCAATCTTAAGATGAGGGGGCAGGCTGCTGCATCACTCTTCTCAGCTATAGCTACAATATTTATATTTTTTCTTTAGTTTTCCTTTATTTACATTTTCCTCATTTAGACAATTTATTATTTCAATTTTATCACTATACTATATTTTTCTTAGTACTTAATTACAATTTTTATAAAAACTAAAATAAAAAGGTAAAGGCAGTGTGTTTTCAGAGCTTTCAAGCTGTATTCCCATAAGATTAGCGGAGGTCGAGCTCCGTATTCCTATTTCCTGACCGTAGGCACTAGAGTGGACGTGTCATGGTCAGCGACACGGTCTGTCCCTTTTTCTTTTCCCCCACAGTTCTAATTAGAAAGCAGGCTGAGTGAGCCTGGGGGACCTTTGCGGACATTCAGCTTTCAGGAGAAATCCTCGGTTTCGTCCGAGCCCTGGATGATGCTCTACCGCTCAAAAACTAAAATACTTAAATAATACAAGAATACATACAATTCTTATATATAATAATACACATAAATAAACATACAAACATACAATGGACACTTTGTCAGTATACTTTAGCTTTATCCTGTAACTACGATATTTAAATAGAATATAACAAGAATTATTTATACCATTACATCCTTCTGCTTGTTCTTTTCAATTATATAGAGTTTATTTGTTGTTGCGTGTTTTGTGTTACTGTGTTAGTGTGATCGGCAGCTATACGGTAGGTTTTCCCCCCACCCCCTTTTGTCTTCTCCTTGTAGTCTGTTTCTGCTTCTACCCGCCACGGTGTTTCGTGGAGGTTTGTCAGTATTTGTTCGTTGTACGTTAGTTTATTGTGTGTGTCGTGATCGTCTACCTTGCTGTAAGTCTTCTCTCAATTTAGTGCTATAATTTTCGGCGGATAGATATGTTTGTGTTTTGTTTCCTCGTCATTACTGGTCTCGTTGTTAGTAGGCTTTGCATGTCAGGTCAGTGTGTCATAAGTCTTTGTCTGTAGTTGGCCAGTGTTGTCTGTCAAAAACCGATGCTTTAACATTTTCAAATATCTTTTCTGCAAACAAACTGCAAACATATTTGAAGCACTCCAAACGTTTGCCTATAATTTTGACAAATTGTTTTATCAATCCGAGTTTGGTATGCAAAGATGGGGGAGATGATTTTTTTCTCATTCACTAGATGTTCTTCTAATAATATTGGTAGCTCTACTTGCTGCCATTTCTATTCAAGGAGACAGCCTTTCTTAACATTATCAGGGTCTGTACTATCCCACATGCAAAGGAAAGATGGGTATTTAATATAACCCGATTGCTGTCTTAAGAGAAAATTCATGAAACGCAATGTTGGCGCCTGATAGGTTTATAATAAATTAAAATTACAAAAAGTTGACAAATAAACGCAGTAGACGTAAAAACACAGTGACCTTGAAAACAGTGATTGAGCTCTTCGAATAGTGATGGTTTAAACGCAGCATCTGTGGTAAATCACTAAGAAAAATGAATTCCAGACATGCAGCGAAATTAAACAGGACTCCAATCGAACACCACGCGTGTTATTTTTCCATGTTAGTATGAAGAGAAACAGATGGGCTGTCACTCACACTCATACACTTATAAATATCATTTACTTTGACTAACACCTCATAAATAATAGAGGGATGTTACGTAGCTTGAAAATATATATCTGATAGGTAAAAATGATTGTCATATTTGGAATAAGGGCACCAATTTCGTACAAAAATTGTTTTTATTTCCTAAACACCAAAAGCGTTGTTACCCACTGAAATAAACACATATGTGGGAATTAATGTAAACAAGAACGTAATACTCGGTCAGCTACTTTACGCTTTAATTTCTACTCAAATAATAGCATTTTAAGTAATAACATCACCTACTAAATTATGTATAATATATGAACCAGTAGAAGTCTCTAGTAATTTTCTTTAAATGTTATTGAATGTTAGAAAAATGTTAATTTTCTGAACGGTAATTTAGAAAAATAATCAATTTATTGCACAATAAGAAGTAGGAATTGAGAATTGGTGTAAAGCTAAGAGAGTAGCCTCAGATTCGCTTCTCATTAATACTAAAGCCAACAGTAGAGGAAGGTTAAATAAGTCTATTCGGATAGAAAAACAGTACGGCATACGTATCAAACATCGTTTGCCTGCGTACCACAAAGTACTAACGCTTTTTCAGTGTTTACCCGGTGCAGGAAGTGTAATATCATCTTCACTTGGCCATTCAGGCTGGCTATTTATCCTGCGACATTAAAATCACTTCACAGTCATCTAAAACACGACACTGTATCCACAAAGGAACTTCTAAAGTCAACAGCAACAAATTAAGGGAATATCACAAACTTCTGTGTAATCTCAGCTAATTCGGAAGTTTAAACGGAAAGTCTGCCGCCGTTTAGATATTATCGAGCCGAAGAACTTTCAGCAATATCTGATGGCAAGTGAGGAATTCATTTTCTTCTGGAAGCGAGCAAAGTTCGCTGCGGATGCTACTTATTAAAGAATTTATCGAAATCCTGTTGAAACGTATCCAATTAAATGTTTAAAGGAAGCATCTCTCTCGTATTTACTGTGGTTACCACTGGCCTTATACTCAAGCTTTATCTGCCGATTTCTTAATGAAGGAATTAGGGACGAAGGTTAAGGAAGGATAGAACTCTATCAAACAGCTCAGTAACGTGTCATGAATATTTAGTGAGTTTGCTCTCATAAGAGTCACAGAAAGATAACAGTTTTCATGATTTTTTAATCTCCTGGTTAATTTTGCTATCATGCTCTGATTGGACCACATATGTCTGGTTTGTTGACGTAAATTTCACAAAATAGGCCTACTTTGATACGAAAGAATTATTGGAAAATATTTTCTGATTGACTAGGAAGAGTTATCTAAGACATTTACTCAGTGAGTTAGTTTTATATCAAACCGAATTCTTATAAATAGTGATTAGTAAATTCCTAATAAAACACTATTTCCATTGAAATTCAGCTGCCTTATTTAAATCTAAACGTATTACTTCATTTTATTACTCGTATTAAGTTAAGCCCACTCCGGAACGCTTACCTTAAACTGGAAGAGAATAATTAAAAAACATTATTTTCAACTAAACAGTTTCAATAATTTCTAATTAGTTTTAGTTATGGGTTTTGTTAATATGTTTAAGATAGAAACCTAAAGGAAAATGAAGATGAAATTAGTATAGAGATTAGGTATTTTTGTATCTTTTCTTCCTTGTGCTTCTAAAAATGAGAAAATCATAAGCAGTTCAATTACTAGTTGACTAAACAGTATCGCAAAAATTGCCCAGAACGATGGCTGTAGAAACTATTTTAAAATTTTCACGAAGTATAGGCTGTGAAGGATCGTCCGATAAGTTCTTACACTGAGGCATATGAGTTAAAAGAAACTAAGCGTTCTTTTGCTGAACATAATCCACTGTGAGAGCAGCCCACTTTATCCAACATCATTCCAATAAGGATTTATCACCGGTGTAAAAATATCAGACGGCAGCACATTTGCTGCCATAATCTTGTCTGAAATGAGTGGCACACAGAACGTTTTGAAATTTGGAAACAATAACAGTGCTGATTGTCAATGTTGTTGCGATGCCAACCAACATCCAGATTCACGTTGCAAATGTGACTGCTCCTTTTTCGGATTAAATAGAACCTTTTTTTAACAACTTGCTTCTTCTCTATTCCTAGGCAGAGGCTCGAAGATGTTCTAACTATTAAGAGTAATACGTCTCCGTAATTTTTTCACCCCTTTCGGGAATTCTAGCAGCCATACAGAGAGAGAAAAAAAAAACAAAAAAAAAAAAAAAACGCCGTTATGTTGAATACAAAAGGAACAGCGTAGGTGTCGATGCAATGCACTAACTGTTGCTTTTTTGTGTTGTAAAGGAATGGTCTATCTTTCATGCGTAGCGACTAATCCTTCAACAAATTCTGTCTACGTATCTTCGAAGATAATTAGATTTTCTACAAGGACCTTCCATGTTGAAACACACCTGACAAGCAAAAAAGTTTCTCATGTCTGAGTTCTTTATCAAAATATGACTTACTGTTATTCATTAAATGTTTAGCATCTTTTCAGTCTGACAAACTATTGCCTCTATGTTTATCTTTAACATTATTAAGAGCTTCCTCAACGTGTGAATGGAGACTTTCCGGGCGTTCTTATGCAAAGTAATCCTCTTAGATGTCCAGATGGATAGTGTTGTATAAACACAACGTTTCGACAGATAGTTCTGCTGTCTTCATCAGGTGTCAGGTCTCTTCTAGCTGTCGCAAGCTGGCTGTCAATGCGATGACGGTGAAGGCACTATCCACTTGCTGACCCTGTACCATTTTGAACTGCATTTAGTACCATCTCCTTCTTGCGCAATTATTTGATGACAACACTTATTTCTTCCATTTCGGATTGGCACTTCACCTCATCCAATTTCAGTTTCTGTTACAAAATACATTTTCGTCTTACGATGTTATAACCTTGCATAACATTGTACGCACACACACATACACACACAAATCTGTAATTATAAATCTACGATAAGTAATTCCAATTCCTTACGACGCATTTGATTTTTTTCGATCGTTTGATTGTTTTTGTCATATGCATTTCACAGCAGGTTATGTTCTGCTTATGGTTTATTTACGACACAGTTATTCCCCACGAGGCGGTCGCGTAGCTCAGGCGCTAGAGCGATAAACAGCGACCGTGCGACTAGTACCACCGGTGTTCGACCAGTAATGATGCCGAAGATTTTTCCTCGAAGCTTAATGTCCGGAACTGCCCTTCAGGTCCACTCGTCTGCTAGCCAATGGGTATCGTGGATGAAACTCCACGAGAAGATAAAGAATTAACGGAGCGTGTCAAAGACACCTCACTTTCCTTCTGGTAGTTCCATTTTTATTATTATTTTTTTAAGTGCTTAACGTCTCTCTAACAGCGAGGTCTTTAGAGACGGGATAGGATGGGGGGCAAGGAATGGGAAGGAATTCGGCCATGGCCTTTTGAAGGAAGCATCCCGGCATTTGCCTGGAGTGATTTGGGAAACCATGGAAAACCCAAATCTGGATGCCCGGACGGGAATTCGAACCGCCGTCCTTCCGAATGCGAGGCCAGAACGCTAGCCGTTACACCACCAACCTCGGTGGGTAGTTCCAAAAGTTGTCACGTCAATGAGGTCCTTTACCTCTAAGTATGAACCCTGAGGGGAGCGAAGAACTCAAGGAACATCGTAGCCTTTACCTTATTCACTACACTGCATTTTATAGTTTTGTTTTCCTTTGGACAGTATAATCCTGTGTGATGCTGCATTCTTTCCTGACTACATTCTGTATGTTTGTTGTACTAAAACTAAGCTGAAATCACTGATCGCGGGAGTAAAACAAACAATGTTAGTAGAAAACGAGAAATAACTGAAGATATTTCTGTTAGATAACAGGAATGCATTCGGTAAAACAAATAAACGAACAAAAACATCTACTGAATTGATAGTAAAGTTTTTAGCTTATATTTATAATTATTACCTGGAATTGAGAAAAATGATCCAAAACTTCCAGTTATCACATTCAATTTTGCCAAAAAAGTATGATTTTGTTTGCTGGTGGGCCATGGACTAATGAAGCGATATATGGTTAATGGCTCAGTACATCTAAAAACATACATCCTCATCACACACATTTGTGATATTCAACATTTAAGTTTTTTATCACTAGAGTGCTACTTATTTTGTGCATCAATTTCCCGTTTATTATTTCTGTCACGCAACAATATTTCATTACGTACAATAGCATTGATTTGTCTGGTCTTCGTCACAGTCTCAAAACTTCTTGCATTCACAGTAAAATTGTTCACTTCGTAAAAGACCCAACAGTTATTACAATTAGGTAATAAGGTAACTCTTTACCAATAAACATCATGCTATCAGTAGCTCTGTAAAGAAAATGTCGAACCATCTATCAAAAAATTTCTCAAATGAAGTTCCTATTACTGATTGTTTTGCAAATTCTCAAAATCAGTTTCTTGTCTTGTCTTTAAACCAACTGATTGTTCAGTTTCGGCTGTAATCAACACATTTATTCCCTTCATATTGTTCCAGTATTAATATTACCTTTGAATATCCATTTACGAAAAGGGACTGCTGAACATTAGGTAGATAGGCGAACGCGAATGGCTAAATATGTTACTAAGTAGTTAAGTAGTCTTTACCATATACTACAAAATTTATAACTAGATTTAATTTTCATGTGACATGAATTACTGCTATGTTCAATGCAAATTTCTTAATCACCTGGAGCAACTAATGAACGTAAAGGTAATAAGACAAAAAATCTCAACTTCTCAATACTTGATATGAACTGTCATTTTCTTCAGAAATTTCACTTAGTTATTATAACTACATTACAAACGTAGAAAGTTTTGTTGTAAGACGCTCCAAATTAATTTCCTGTAGACATAGTTTGTGCAATTTTAACAGACCAATTACGTATTTCCGTTAGTAACAACACCATTTTTGTGTTATGCACGGGCAACTTACGTAATAGGAAGTGAGGGGAGAGGACAGGTATGATAGAGTATGACTGATTGATCTCATACGATATGTTCGATCAATAAATTCAATTTGGCTGGAACACTGACTGATACCAGGAAGCAATAGAGTGACGGGTGGAAATTCTCTGCGGGTTTTGATGTTAATTTGCTTCATTTCCTTTCCTCTCATATGAGTCAAGTTTGCTATTACCACTAATTGGCTTCACAATCTTTTCTGCTGCTTGTTTTTGATATTTCCTACCATCAGCTTAATTGATTCAGGATTTTTATATCGCCATCTTGCGCAAGGAAACCAAGGATCAGATATATCCATGGGATATCTTGCGACGAAGAAAAGAAAAATATTTCAATCACACTCCAAATTTTCTTTTGATTTTCTTTTCTCGTGGTTTTGTGACCACTTTTCACTTCTTCCTATCAAAATTATGTGCTGCTGTGAAGTGAAGAATCTCTGTTGGTTAAGCAACAAATATTTTTTAGACTGTTTCAGAATCATCGAATTAACTAGCACTTCATATGTTCTTGGAACATTACCATCAAACTTTGTTCTTCACTTGTTTATTAATGTTTCTGTCGTCCTAATGGAAACAACAATCCTCTCCCCATTCATTCATATGCCCTATAGACGGAACTAATCATTGCTCATTTTGTAATTGTGTGCCATACTCTACATACGAACGCAAACTGCTACTATGGTGGTCATTGCCACTCAGTAGCAATTGCCTGGGGTGATGATAGAGAAATGATTACCGTTTGACTTACCGAATGTGAAAGAGTTCATAAGTTTTGCTACACTCGTGAATGACTACGATGGTGAGTGTGATGTTTGTAGAGAGCTGTTTTCGCAGGGGTCGATGGATTAGGAGATAGAGATGGGTAGGTCCGGATGGATGCAGTTCCGCGGACCCGTATCACTTGCGCTAGGGGTGAATGTACATCCGAGCGCTTGTCGGATCTGTATCCAGCCGGACCTGTAACAGCGCCACAGTTCTCGCGTGGCCGGAGGTTGAACCACGGCCGGACCTACAACGCGGAGCTGGAACGCAATTTTTCATTTCAGTTCCGATTTGAAATGTATGTTCTGAAGAGTTTAATGTCATTTACTGTACGATTCGATTACAGTTCTGTTTAAAGATAAGATTAAAGATGAAAAACTATTTCTTAATAGCTGACTACTAGTAGATAATTACAATAACTATTAAATGTCAATGGGTAGCTAAAACCCGGTAGTACTTTGTTATCGGCCAGGTTCATGCTTGTAAGGTGAGGAGTGTTTTACGTGCTAAATAAGAATGGACTTATAATTTAACTTGTGATTTTAATGCGTTGCAGTCTTATTAAACTTTTAACGTGCAGTTTGATTAATCACAAAGTCTCTAGAATTTTAACTTTCTCAATTCTGATGGCTTAAAGACAAATTAGATAATACATTTAACATCTCTTTATTGCAGAAACACGGTTCGTAGTGTTTCCAAGGAACATTATATATATCTATACTAATATTATAAATGTGAAAGTAACTCTGTCTGTCTTTATGTCTGTTTGTTACATTTCTTGTGCTAAACGGATATTCCGATTGTGATGAAATTTGACATGGAGATGCTGTTTGACATTAGGATCGAGATGGGATACTATATTATGTATTGATAAGAACATATTGTCATTAAATTATGAAGACTATCTAACTATGAAAGACAAATGCATAATATCTAAGTGTATTTGTAATGCGCAGCAGTCTGCAGCTATGATAAGATAGCGTAGTGGTAACGCGCTTGTGTATTAAGTTAATTTCAGTGTGGGTTTGGGTTGAAATCCCACTGGCCGCATATATTTTTATGAATTGTTTTTCATAGTTTGAGCCAAGCCTAGGATTTTATAGTAAGGATACCATGTTCTGGCAAGCCTTTGGCGGTAGAATAGTGCCCTAAGCGTTTACTTTATTTACGGTATACTGGTTCCACAGTTAGTTTTTGTGTGATCTAAACTAATAATATCGTATATGCGAAAGTGAGTTTCCATCTTTTTTTGCGTTTTGACGACTATATGTGCATACCGGTGGCAAGGAAATACTTTGTATATTTAGGAACGAAATAGGATACTTTTTTCCGATATGAATAAGTTTTAGTAATGAGACAGGTTCGAAGGTAGAATGGTATATCGATGGCGTTCCCGTTATATTATGCCGACTCAGTGTTGTTTGGGACATCTTAGATAATTTTCAGCTTTGTATATCCAATTCTAGCAATCAAATCCTAAATCCACGCGTACGATGTCGCGGGTAACAGCTAGTAATGTATATATAAATATGATTATGTGGCATTATTGCGAGCGACTCTGCTGACCGCTTTTACAGCAATATTTTATAATCCAACATTGATAAAAAAAACAAAAAAAACTCACATCCAGCCGTTTCTAGAACGTCTAACAATGGCTCAAACAATCGGTTATTATTACCAAGAATTAAATATTGCTTAAAAATACTTTAAACTAAATTGGAAATAAAATTGCTAAGAAATTAAAAGTTTTTGAAATTGCACAAAATAAAATAAAGATTTTGAAAGCACCAAAAACACGTAAATATCACTAATTAATTAAAATGCATTGTATCGCACTCGATTTAGCACTCACGACAATGTTTTATTTACTCAATCAAAACAGTTTCACAAAGTATACAGAGGAAAACACTATACATAATATAAGAACAAATCTCACATAATTTCTCGCTCACAATTTAAAATAAGTTATACTTGCAATTTTGTTTTTTGCTCATTTATAATACACTGTTTCTTAAGCTGGTATATTGTGGAAAGGCAATAATTATCTCAAAATGTTGAGTCTTGAATAATTTAATTTTTAGTAAAAAAACAAAAAAAAAAAAACAAAAAAAAAACAAAAAAAATAACAAAGAATTTCGATTTAAAAAAAAAAAAAAATTAGTAGTATTTAAACATTATTAAGAAATTATTTCATTTTATTCTTATAGAAGCCCACAGAAATTTTAGATGAACACGATATAACTCATCCTGCAGTTCTTGGTCGGATTTGTATCCACCATACGCTCGATTGTAGGTTCGGACCCATACAGCTCCGCCGTACACTCCGCCCGCCCGATTGTAGATCCGGACCCATGCAGTTCCGCCGGACACGTAATGGATGCAGGTCCGTACACATCCAGTTCCCCCGTACACTCCGCCCGCCCGATTGCAGAGCCGGACCCATACAGGTCCGCCGGACACGGAACCTGGATGCAGATCCGCAGCGCTGGATGTACACCCGGACCCGAATCCTTTAAAATCTCGGACCTGCCCATCTCTATTAGGAGAAGGAAGATGCCGAACGCTGCTGCTGGTTCGTACAGGACCGCCCCATTTGACAGACGAACCACTCACTATACGCGCATTGCATATGCTTCGCGGAGGGGTTTAAGTTGTAAGCAAGGTGTCTTGTGGCTAGTATTTGGAGACCACAATCTCTTCTACACTGGTGGCCACGATCTGGAGAGTCAAAATTCCTTTCACCACTAGGACTTTAATCAGCTAAGCCTTACAGGATAACGGAGTCCTTGTGACCTTGGAGACAGACTCAGTAACAATAATTAAAAGTTCACATTCAGAATCTAGTTAGACATTAGTTATTATTAAATTTCATGAAACTTTTACACTGTTTCTACTATGTGAATTATTATAAAACTGTCTCAAATCATGGCTATAAAAAATGAGCAACTTATACATAGAAAGCTCTAAATCTCAACCAGTCAATTCCCTATTATGATTATAGCATTATTTAAATTTAAACAATTGAGATGACGTATCCTCTCAAATACAGCTTTAAAAGATAATTGAGTAGAATCATAAGTCCTATCATAATATTGGACGGAGTAAAATCCTACCTGCTATGGACCAAACTCTCTTCAACAATTTAAACTTCAGAAAGAGATAAACCTTACAGATACTGCTAAATTTAATGACAACACATGATTCACTTCTACATTATTGATAAAAGCTTTAATAATGTCCAAATTAGTAACAACCAAATCTGTTGATGTAAACCAGTTCATAATAATCAAAGTATCTCTTTTTTTCTTCGTTGTTGATGTAGAACAGTTCATAACAGATCATAGTTTCTTTTGTATTCTTCGTATCAGTCAATAGTAAACCATATTTTGTTTAGGATATAGAAGCAGGACAAATGATGTTAATGTCAGGTTTAGATTACTTAATTAATTTTTAAGTCCTTCCAGCCACAACCTGCCTACATTAGCTCCACGTTATCTCTGATCTGTCGGTTTCCGATTTTCCTAGTTCCATCAAAATCTTCTTCCTGATTTAAAAAAATTATTTCGTTGTGGCGGAATACAACTTCACTACAGGTATCAACGGACTATCTACAACTTGTTTTATTATTATTATTATTACTGTTTCGTAGAATGGGGGAATGAGATAAAGTTAAGGAACTGAAAGTAATTCGTCCATGGCCTTTTTAAGGGAACCATCCTGGAATTCTCCCTTAGTAATTCTGGAAAACTGTGGAAAGCCCAAATCTGGTTGACCTGAAGTGGATTTGATTTCATACGAAATTTTGTTCATATGATTTTATATCATCAAAGATATTTAAAAGGACAGTCATACCCAGAAATTAAAATATATGTATAGTCATCGTACATAAAATATTGTGCAAATTGATACTAGTTTTTCCTAAATTTACTCTAAGCGAATTCTGGGATGTCTTTTTGAAGCGACCACGACAGAATTCATTTCCAGTCCCTTGCCGCTTGTAAATACCTCGACGTTTTCATCAGTAGCTCATGTTTTAATCATTTTTGATGTCTAAATCCTCTGAATGTTCCAAAAATATTTTCAGTAGCCCTTCGAGGACGACCAGCGTTTTCATTATGCGGAGGATTTTCCAGGCAACTCCAAACTCCTCACCCTACTGCATAATTTTTGCTGAGTGTATAATAAATCTGCGGATCGTTTATGCTCTGTTCCGTAAGCACATGGCGCTGCGTTTCGCAGAGCTGTGCACTCACCGGCGGCAAATATTGACCGTTCTGCTAAGTAGGAGGCTGTGCAAGTGTTTACCCAGAGCGGAACATTTACGAGCGCTGCTACGGCAAGTTGGCAGAGTCATTATGAGCGGGTAATGCGCCAGCGCGCTCAGGAGTGATTCCGACAGCTACCACACTCACTGGTATCGGTGACCTCAGCAGCGACCACAGCAAAGTGACCTACCTACCTGCTACCGAAGTGGTGAGCAGTGATTGAGTTTCGAGCTGCAGGTCGATATTTGCATGTTTCCTGAATATGCCCCACGTGCATGAAGAGACAATTACGAAGCTTTTTACTTGTGACCTATTGATAATTAGTTGATACAATAACTTGCAATATTTCATCATATCATTATGCTAGATAACTTTTTTTGCTTATTAAACACCTTTAACGTTTTATTTATTACTTGCGATCGTCCCACGTTACGTCAAGACGATAAGGAGATAATATTGTCAGATATCACATTGAAAAATGTTACCTTCAAATTTATAAGTACGTTTTAATTCGTCATCGTCATTATGGTTGAGCACAATATCCAGTTTTCCGGCTGTGATTTACGATCCTTCTAGAGTTCCCGTCTTGATGGTTTAGACGACAGTATCCAATTTAATTACACAGCACGAAATTCATACATTAACTGCTCCAGTTCGTCAATATTCACCACAATCCAAAGAAATATTTGAATTACATATAATTTTTAGAAAATTTGAAAATTGTGAGTCACACGCAATAAAATGAAGTCACACTACAAGTTACACAAGAATACGCTGTTAAATAAACACTTCTCGCTCAAGGTTTTCGTTCAAAACTGTTATTAATGGAAACATTTTTGTGTACAAGAGCTTGTCACGGTTACATTTTGAAAAATGTTGTCTATTCACAGTTTACGTTTTCTCCCCGTGTTGCAACATTACAGCAAGTTATTTTTTGCGCAAACGGTTCAAGAATATTTCCATGAACACGGTGTATCCAATTTCACCATATCTAATAATACCAAAAAATGTTTCTATCGGAATAAAAATCCTCGGTAACGTCATAGGCCTTTCTAATTCAGTACAGTCTTCAGTTGAAACTTCTGCGCTAAAGAATGTACGAAGGGTTACAAAAACATATTAAAACGGAACAAAATCTAATTTGGAATTCAAGATGTAGTCAGAAATTTCAGGAAATTTATAATTTTATTGCTATTTCACTAATCTTGAAGAGAAATGTGGACGGGAATACATACATCATTGTGCCTGCAGTTAAAACAATTCATGAGCTGTGAGATCTACTAAAATCTAGAAGATGAGATTTTATACTGATGAAACATCTTCCATAAGATATCGTGTTGGCAGTAAACAAGAAATCGCTCGCAATTGCCGAGAATAACATGGATATATTGTTTGCTGGATGCAGATTTCCGAAACGGGCTGCTTTATGGTTAGATTTCAGCAAGTTGTATCTCATAGACCAAATTGATAAAAGAAACATTACTTCAGTTTTAGATTTAATATCTTAAGTGTCGCTAGCTCATTTGAATCGATTTTTAAACTTCTTTTTCACGCTTGCTACTACCTGCTGAATAGGCAGGCAGGTTTACACCTGTGTCAGATTGGTTACATACATTCAGGACGGCTGTCGTTTGAACAAACGCTTCAAATAGCTTCCTACGTAAAGTATTTGCGTTGTTGTTGTCATTATTATTATTATTGGGGCTTTAGGATGCGTCGATGGCGGATTCATTAGTGCCCTAAAAGTCTTTGTGGTTGCAACAAACAATTTGATGTAACATAGTATTTCATTATTAAATACTTGATAGACATAATCCAACAGTGCTACGTTACTCAGATTGAGGAATATCAGTGGTTGTTAGCTGCTGTATGGCATAAAACTAACACCAAACAATTTGTCTAGAAAAGAAAAATTGGTCAGCTGTAATTACTTTGACCTTTGTTTATTTCTCTCTGTTCATTGCATTGTCTCTGTTTTAAAAATACAGTAACTCATACCTTATAGCTGAATGGCAATTTTCATTATGTTTTAAATTTATCTGTTCAATAGAAAGATGTTGAAAACTTCAAATTTTGCGCATGAAATTTCATTACTTCAGTTAGGACATATTTTTTCAAGCTAGTTAACTTCATTAGCTAACATATCAGATACGTGATTTGGTATTGCAAGCAGACGGAAACGGTATTGTAGGATGTCTTGAAAAGTTACTTATTAAATACGTGCAACAGTTGATGCTTAATTTTCCACTTGGAGTAAGTTGTTATAACAACTTCAATGGTAACCACATATATTTATCATGATTCACAGAAACTTGCATGACAAACTTTGATTTGCAGCAAAATATGCGCCTTCTTGGTAATTTCAGTTTTTAATAAAAGGAGTGAAGAGAAAACACTGACCTCATACATAACATCATTTTAATCCAAGAATGTTTTTATGAAATGTATTTAATTGTAGCCTTCCCTGCGGCGGAATTTATGTCCCAATTCCATTTCATATGCTTCGCATTTGTTATGTACAAATATTTTGCAAGTAAACCGCTCTAATTATTGAAATACTACATTTTCCCCTTCTTTTATCATGTATACTGTATATTGACTCGCACTTTTTACAATTTTAATATTCTGCTGTTAATAGCGTTGTATTAAAATAACAAATATCTATTGATTGATGTATAAATTTTCAACGTAACTTCCTACTGTCTTTCAGACAGTAGACGAGTCTTAAACTACTATATGCAGTCTTCAAGACGGTGTTAGAAAATAGGAGGACACTTCTTTGCACAACAGCCTGCATAACGTTCAAATGACGTTCTACTAATCTCCATTTTTGAAATCAAATATCTGTTAACCAATCTATCGCGAATAATGTGTATGCTGAAATATTTTTGAAGACATAACTGTATTGTACTATGTCAAACGGTTTTTAAAAATCCCAGAAAATTAAACACTTAGGACTTCAGTCACAATTTTCCACATTTACCTAGAATATTCAGATTCTTTAATTTATAGATATTATTTGCTATACAGATATTCCACATATTTAATTTGAAATTCTTAATAGCATGTCTTATTTACCGAATTTAGACAGAATATTATTTGTTTCTTGTTGACTGCTTCCGAACATTATAAATAACATTTTTAAAAAAAATCAAGATAAATTGTATTAAAGAAACACGGAGGTGTGGAGTTTATCTCAAATAAATGTGATTTAAAAATAATTTTTAAATAAAAAAAATTGCAGTCAAAGTTTTCGAAAAATACCTATTTGACTCCCGAAATATCTCGCATTGAGGACAACTGTGAAACAAGTGTACGCAAGAGGGGCACACTCATCTGCAGGTCATTCAACACCTAAGTCAGCACCACTGCTACCGGGTGGCGGGTACATATCAATAATAATCTATTTCCATTCTCTTTGCATTCGGGCGCCAATAAGGTGATCGCGTGGAGAGTGTTATGATTATTGTTTTCTGCCTTACTACCATTTGCCCATAACTTCGTCCATCTTGACGAAGTCATCCATCCTGATCATTTTTAGTTTATTTGCAAATTATCATTATTAATTTTTTGACATTTGGCACATATTATGTGATGAATCTACAGTTTAGGAGGTACTAAACTAAGTAAAAGCCAGCGAAATAATGTCTGGAAGTAAACAACTTTCCGTGATTGCTGTTGATTAATTAGTGGAGCTAATTTAAGCAAAAATGTGATTATTATTTTTTCACAAATAAATAGCTCTTTTTCTAATCTATTTACTTTACTCTTTAGGCGACTACTTGTTACTGGTGATATTTAAATGCCGAAACAAAACATTAACGTTAAGAGATATACCTGTATGTCTCTTCGGCACTTACAAAATTGATGATAGTTTCATTTTTGTTTGTTCTTGTATTTACTACTTTCTAGTTTTTAGTAAAGAAAAAAACAAGTTGAGAACAATTGTTACTGTCGCAGAGTAGAGTTCAAAATCACTATCAAATGGAGAATCTCCCCGATTATTTCTTTTTCTCATATAATTTTTTGGCTTCTGGCGTAGATAATCTGCTAAAATTGGTATTCGGACAGAACAATGCTTTATAACGTTACTATTTAGGACTGCGAGTCCCGTCGATAAGCCGTAACGCTAGGGCCTGGCATTCGGGAGGAAGTGGGTTCGAAACCCTGTTCTGCTATCCAGGTTTCGGTTTACCATAGTTTCCCGAAATCACTCGAGGAAAATGCGGAGATAGTTTCACCAAATGATTTCGGCCGTATTCACTATAGTTTTCTTTTTTTGCCCTGTCCCCTACCTCCTCTAATGAAATCAACGTTGACAAGGCACAAAGCCCAGACCAACGATGAAAATAACTTTTGTTTCATGTTAGGCAACTACTGAAGAACATAACAACTGGCGATTTCAAATCAATTTTGGGAAACCGTATAGTTATATCATTAAGAAATTTCAAATATTCTGTGAACTGAATGCTAGTACATCACGCCCTATCAGGAATTTTCTTATCGTGGCAACTTTTTGTACATTATGGAAAATATGGTCTAGAGCTACAACTTCAGATAGGTGGAGAAAGAATAGACATTGTCTATCAACAGAAAATTAGTTGAAAATAGAAGAGTTTTTCAAAACAATTGAAAGACACATTTGCTCAGTTCTGACTAATGAAAATTAAATGGTCTTAACCCAGACGCTTGTTTAGGTACCAAAAGGTCCCCGTATGAAATACGTGTTTGGCCCAAACTTTAGCGGTCATTAAATTGATTTTAGATATCTGGAGTGTTGACTTGAAGCACGTGTGCACATTACTCACATTCTGAGTAAAATTATAGGATCCATCGCACCCAGTGGTACTAACTGACTGGATAAAGTGGTCACAAAAGATGCATATTCAGCAGCAAATTTAAACTCGATCAGCTTGGTGACCTAATACCTTTTTATTTATCTTTACTGCATTAAGTACATAAACGTTTTCAGGTAAAGAGGTTAGAGGAGTGATACATTATTTCAGCAGACGGAAAATAAAAGCAAAATTTTAGTTCTGTGTGCTAAGTCTTCGTTGCTGAAAAAAGTCTTTGCGCAGGAGTTAGGTTGCAAATACTAATCTTAGGAGGGACTGTGAAAGTCTTACGACCAAAGCGACGCACCAAGTTTACAGTGTTGAGACTGCAACACAGTAGTACTTCTCATGAATATATGCATGAGTTCGCCAGCTTGAAGCAGTAGGTGTGACTACTCTCTTTTCTAGTCCAGATGAATCCATCGATATCGAGTTGGAATACTCCACGCAGTATCCTAAGGGTGCTGTGTTCAGCATGGAATAATGATTCAGCTAATAAGCGCATAACGCCAAGAACTCTTCAGTCATGTATAAGTTCAGACGAACAACCTGCAATAAAACATGGAAACGTGTTGAACAAATACTTCAAACAGTGATAAAATTCGTGTGATACAAAAACACATATAAGCAACCACCTGGCCAAAAGCTCTATCGCTATAATAAAAATCGGATTTATCAAAGATTTAAACACTAACATACTACTTTTTGAGCGATGTTATAAACCAGGGATGGCGAACCTTTATTGATCTACGTGCCATTTTTTCTAAAGAAGTGTAGAATGAACCCATGACGAGCCATCAAAAATCATGACCTAATAATTAATTGGAAAAAGAAATAAAATGAAACTAGTGCCAGTTCTGTTGTTGCAAATTAGATTCCAAGTAATTTATATTAGGTTCATACTTTGTTAATTTTAGCAGCATGCAAGGTGAAGTGGAATCGTCTCACACACGGTTTGGAAGCGAGTCTTTAATATTATTCTGGTTCGCTTTTTTGACAAAGTGATTTGTTTCACAGTGCTCTTTTACAGATTATGTTCTACACACTGTTCCAGAACACAGAACACATAACGCTGTATCATCTTCATTAATCATACCATATTTCTCAGTCAGCCAAGGCTGAACTTCTCTATTACACTTATCTTGCAACTTTTTTTTTACCAAATTAGCCACGATGAACAGTTGTACATATAACTGAAACAAACATCAACAAGGTGCTGTGTTAAAGAAATTAGTTCTTAAAAATGCAGGAACTATACGTGATTGGTAAAAGCAGTCAACGATGCCAACAAAAACAAATAAGTGGATAAGTAAGCTTAGCGCCTCTCCCGCCGCCGCGCCGCTTGCGCTAGCTCACTCAGTCCGTTCGGTCAGAAATTCGCGCGTAATCCACCTCTTTTGGAGTTGTTACGGCACTGGCAGTTTCGTTCACATTGAACTTTGTTACTATGATCTTAAACTATCTACTTAAGTATCTACTTAATTAACGCCGTGCCCAAAAAAAATAGGAAACCGAAAGATAGATAGCAGGAGCGACGGTCGATCCTGAATGCCAGAACGCTTAGCCATCAGGCCGGCCAGTGTCCTATCGCAAGACGGCAGGGTAGATAAGGTTGTTACATCTATATCTGGTAGAATTTCAGCGCTCTAAATCTTTCTGGCCAAAGTCAATTGTAGAAGAGGAGACCAAATTATATCTGAATAGCGTAGTCGCCTTCTATTTTCAATTTTTGCTTGCAACACATGACTAGTCATAGCGCAAACAGTAAACAGACTGAATATGTTCAATTAAAATAATCTGTGCTGAATTCAGGGAGTCCTTTGGTGTGATCCAAACAGAGGTATACAAACTGCAGAAGGTTTATATGCAATCGACTCTTTACTGTAAATTATCCTCGATAAATTCGTGCTATTTTGTACGTTGCTATAGGCCTAATAAGCAAATTAACAGTAATGATGTCACTGCATGTTGCTGAAAAAAGAGAATAACTACTTTTTTTCAGTGGTGGTCTTAAGCAGTATTATGAACCCATGCGAAGGACTGGGGGAAGTATCTGATTCTACCACAGACCGCACGTCTGGGCCGGGAACTTTCTATGATTGGCAGCGCCTAAAGTTGTTTGCGTCGTACAAGAAAACTGCCCTGGTAATCCCGTTAGGAGAGCCGGGCGGTGAAATGTGACTGGGAGTTCGATCAGCCCTGCAGGCGAGGTCAGCCGTAAAACTGAGTTAGGCCCGATCGCATGGCACAATCATCGCAATTCACTCTTCTGGTTCGCTACAGATATTATCCTAACCTCAACATACTCTCTCACGGAAGAATAATATAGACCATTTCTAACGATTTTTTTACTCGTCTTATTAGAGTTTTCATTGCATTATCATATTTTTAATTCGTAAATACTGTAATTATTACTTTAAATACACGAATTATTCTTAATTATAGAATTTATTTTCTTGTAACTTTTTTATTTAAAAACTTAAACTCGTCTTGCACCCATAAACATACTACAGCATTTTAATTAATTTAGGTTGTTTTGAATGATAAATTAGTGTAATAATCTACTCAGTAGTTAGATGTAATAAAATGGAAGCATAATATGCAAACGGATGTTTTTTCCTTCGTGTAAATGCAACATAGTTTTGCCGGTTTTGCAGCCCCCGGACACTGTCATAAAAAGATCGCTTCTACATTGTTTTCTGCTGTCTTCATCAGATATTTTACTATCGAGAATCTAGATGTCCGACAGTGAACTTCTAGATTACCGGTATTAAGATACCTAATGAAGACAATAGAGAATTTTGTCGAAACGTTGTCATCTTTTTATGACGCTATCCGGCTGTAAACACTGGAAGACTATGTTGGAAGTATAATGTAAATGCCTAGAGAAATATGTCTGTGTTTTTCGAATCATGTTATTTGATGCAAGCATGTATTTCTCCCTCTGGATAGATATTCATTTAATTCGTCATACTAATTAATTTTCAAGTATTTTTAAGTTTATTTAATAACTGATTTTTGTATCCTATTCACTCACATCTTACTTTTTCATAATATTGACGATCGTGTGACGATGGCAATCATGGAGTTAGCAGAAATCCAATATTGTCACGAATTGCCAGTAATAAAGTAATCCATCCCCTACACAACTCCTTCCACTCATTTTCTGCATTGAAGAAAGCTACAACAAAATAAGTAAAATTTTATTTCAATTTAAACCTATTTATTGCCTTCATTTTTGGTTTATCAAGGATTTATGAAAATGTTTAATTCTTTTCAATGTTAACTATGGTTATTTACAATGCTTGACTAGAGTCATTACCATTCAATTACTTCGTCTTTATAATCTATAACAACCAAAGATTTCGTGATTACTTATATCACGTCCCGTATATTATAGGGTGCCACAAATTATTTAATTATTACCATTGCAATATTTTGTATGCAATTACATGTGTAACAATCTAGCTGCATATATTTTTCCAACAAAAATACATCTAAAATAAAAATAAATATACATAAAACAACTTTTTGTTACAGTGCCACAATGTATGGTGTACGGTAAGAAAAAGTCTATCATCCCTCTGTTTACATGTAATAGATATTTACCCTATTTTTTAAGTATTTTCTCCTGAGGGAAGAAAACCTAATTATTTTTCGTATTTGTCTACGTTTACTCGACTGTAACGCAGACGGATTTAGGTGAAATGACTACCCACTGTGCGCACACATTTGTCATTTTTTCCTGTTAGGTAATCCTCTAGTTTCTATTGTCTTTGCTTCCTCCTACAACCCACCCCTTCTACGAGTAGGTTGGAAATCTTATGATTCGGGACACAGGTTCATTCTTCAAATACACCACTTTTCAGCTTACGATAGTCACTTACTTCATATGCGTAAATTCTCCTCAGTACGAAATGAATAATTGTTTTTAACACCCTGGGATGGAAATATTATAATCAAGGACCTTTGCTCATCACAATACAAGAGGGATGGCTCAAGAAAAACAAAGATACTTTTATAATATTTTCTAACTAACAAAGTGATTTTGATTATCTCATTTGGGACAAGAAGTTCAAATTTTTAAAGATGTAATAACAACAAAATCCAAATAAAAGATAAATTTATAATCTATTTAGGAATCAGGTGATTTAATTACTATTTATCGTATGATATTTAACAAGATATACAATAGGTGACGACAAATGTTCATATCACAAGCTTGTACAATTTCACATCTCTAGATGTAATGATTTAACCAGTCAAGTGCACAGATCGACGTATCGTGTATTTCCGCCAGTGTTTTCTTGTAGGCCAGTCAGTCAGAAACGATGTGATGAATTGTCTGTAAGGTGGCTCCACAGTCACAATTTGCAGAATCTACCCAGCCCCATTTGTGTAATAAGCAGTGCAGTTCGAATCCAATTAATGATTATCCATTGTTGTCTGAGTAGATCGAATCCTTGTAACCGTATTGCAGGGTACTCAACTATATTTTTATTTGTTACCGACGACTGCTCCCACTGAGCTATCTACAGCTTGTTGATGTTGAAAGATGACTCAGTAAGGTTGATTGCTGTGCGCCACGGCGGTTTTCTTGACTTCAAGCGTTGGTGTTATGCTTGAATAATGTCTTGATGTATAGACAGCTGAGGGTTCTTCTGGATTTTTTTCTTGACCTTTAAGAGAGCTTCTGATCTTCTTGACTAATAAAATAAGAGACATGAACAAGTTCAAAAGGCTTTGAGAAAATATTGTAGTCTTCCTCATTAACGTTCACCTGCTCATGGAGGAAGGAATAAAGAAAGTAAAAGAAAAATTTGAATGTTGTGTAAGTGTTCCAGGGGAACAATCAGTAGTACACGATTTACTGATGATATTGTCCTGTTTGTAGAACAGTGTGAAGAAACTGAGAAATTACTGAACGACATGAACCGTATACTGAGTGTAGAATTCGTATGAAAAGAAAGGATTATAGATTAAAATGGGGTCAGAAGTGATAGGAGAATTAACTGAAATATGTTATATTCGATATAAAATAACTGATTGCCGAAGCAGAATTATTCTGTGTGGAGGTGGAAAAATGGGAACCTAAAACACAGAAGCCTATGAAGTTAAATAGTGGCGAAGAATTTGCGATGGCAGAATGTCTTACAGTTCAGTGAACCAAGTGACAGAACTGATGCAGGGGCGCATCTAGCAAGCTCCGGAAAAGTCTGCACCACCAATTGTGCGAGTATCTTGTCGCAGAAACGTTTCTCGCTGATTAGGTATGTCGCTGGCTCTGTCTTTCTACTCAGTCAACACGTCTGTTGGTCTAAGTTCGCGGGTTAAGTTACGTGGCTCATCGGTGACGTCAGCGTCGCTGCCGGCTAATCAGCTAGAGTGGATAGAAGCGCCACCTGTCTTATTCGAAACTCGCGTAAAACTGTCTGTAACTGACGCAGTGTCCCTTCAAAGCCTACAGACACATCTTCCACTGTCAGGAAGTGTGAAATGTAGACCATGTACTACCGAGATTTTGTCATACACACAACAGTAATATCAAGCTAAGATGAAGATCGCTATATTGGACAAAAATAATAGTAAACCACCTTCAACCAGAAAACAGATCTTTAAAGATGTCAAGTGGTCTTGGAGGTTATTCACTCAAGCATGAATAACTTAGAATGCTTTTGAAAGGAAAACAATTCAGTTTTAGGCTGTACGCATATTACATCATTTCGTAAATTCTATGATCAGTACATGTAGATTGTTTGAATTATTTATTTGAATATATATGATAGTTTTTCAGTAACATAAATATTTCGTAGATGACTTACAATTTAGAGGTTAATACATTAGTGTATTTAGCTCTTCGTTTGCAGTAAGTTGCTCGTTCGCCCGGTTGTGAATTTCGTATCTTCTTCTTCACAATTTTTGAGCAAATTAATGTTCAATCGATAAAATTGTAAACACTCTTAATTTGACAAGGGTTTCATCTAATTTTGATGAAATTAACATGATGCGGAAGGCTGTTCTTTATCAGCGCCGTTGGAGTTTTGTTCAGTTTCCCCGGATGTTTATTTATTTACTTTCTTATGAGCTAAATTTTCCATCATTAACTTTTCTACTTCTTATTCAGGTTAGCATGGTTATGCATTGTCGATTGGTTTTGCTCACGTTTTAAGGCGATTTAAGCACCTTTATTTTCAAAAGTAACGCATTTTCTGATTCAAGTGCCTATAATGTTATCAAATTGTTTAGCGGAGAACCCTATTTTGTATTTTATTGTAGCCACTCTGCCTATCTTCCATTCATTATAACCTGTCAGCCCACTGTCACAGAGTTAGCAACCTTCTCATAGAATGTTCGTATCGTATAAATGTTTTTAATTTTAATATTTATGCGCCATGATGTTAACACTGACCGGAAGTAGTGGGAAGAAAACTGCAAGTTATGTTACAAGCTAACATCCCTTATCTATAAATTGACATACAAACTGATACCTTTTATGAGGATGTTTACGAGTTATAACAATTTATATCTACAGTACATTGATTTCGTAGCGGTTGTTTTTGCTAGAATGTAACCATATTTTTTTTGATTGCGAATATTTGACCCATGTTAAAAATTGTCTCTCGTCTAGATAGTATGAGGAGATTATTATCATTACGTATATCAAAAAATAAAAATAATAAAAGTTTTGATTTGGAGGACATGAATAGTTATACACTCCTGGAAATTGAAATAAGAACACATTGACGCCGGTGTGTAAGACCCACCATACTTGCTCTGGACACTACGAGAGGGCTGTACAAGCAATGATCAAACGCACGGCACAGCGGACACACCAGGAACAGCAGTGTTGGCCGTCGAAGGGCGTTAGCTGCGCAGTGGTTGGGCACCGCCGCAGTCAGTGTCAGCCAGTTTGCCGTGGCATACGGAGCTCCATCTCAGTCTTTAACACTGGTAGCATGCCGCGACAGCGTGTACGTGAACCGTATGTGCAGTTGACGGACTTTGAGCGAGGGCGTATAGTGGGCATGCGGGAGGCCGGGTGGACGTACCGCCGAATTGCTCAACATGTGGGGCGCGAGGTCTCCACAGTACATCGATGTTGTCGCCAGTGGTCGGCGGAAGGTGCACGTGCCCGTCGACCTGGGTCCGGACAGCAGGGACGCACGGACGCACGCCAAGACCGTCGCATACTACGCAGTGCCGTAGGGGACCGCACCGCCACTTCCCGGCAAATTAGGGACACTGTTGCTCCTGGGGTATCAGAGAGGACCATTCGCAACCGTCTCCATGAAGCTGGGCTACGGTCCCGCGCACCGTTAGGTCGTCTTCCGCTCACGCCCCAACATCGTGCAGCCCCCCTCCAGTGGTGTCGGGACAGGCGTGTATGGAGGGACGAATGGAGACGTGTCGTCTTCAGTGATGAGAGTCGCTTCTGCCTTGGAGCCAATGATGGTCGTATGCATGTTTGGCGACGTGCAGGTGAGCGCCACAATCAGGACTGCATACGACCGAGGCACACAGGGCCAACACCCGGCATCATGGTGTGGGGAGCGATCTCCTACACTGGCCATACACCTCTGGTGATCGTCGAGGGGACACTGAACAGTGCACGGTACATTCAAACCGTCATCGAACCCATCGTTCTACCATTCCTAGACCGGCAAGGGAACATGCTGTTCCAACAGGACAATGCACGTCCACATGTATCCCTTGCCACCCAACGTGCTCTAGAAGGTGTAAGTCAACTACCCTGGCCAGCGAGATCTCCGGATCTGTCCCCCATTGAGCATGTTTGGGACTGGATGAAACGTCGTCTCGCGCGGTCTTCACGTCCAGCACGAACGCTGGTCCAGCTGAGGCGCCAGGTGGAAATGGCTTGGCATGCCGTTCCATAGGACTACATCCAGCACCTCTACGATCGTCTCCATGGGAGAATTGCAGCCTGCATTGCTGCGAAAGGAGGATATACACGGTACTAGTGCCGACATTGTGCATGGTCTGTTGCCTGTGTCTATGTGCCTATGGTTCTGTCTGTGTGATCATGTGTTGTATCTGACCCCAGGAATGTGTATATAAAGTTTCCCATTCCTGGGACAATGAATTCACGGTGTTCTTATTTCAATTTCCAGGAGTGTATGAGTCATTGACGAAAGTGAAATGTGTAATTTTTAGATTAAATGAAACCTGTAATATAAAAACGGAGCAAACTCAGGTGACATTGAAGTTTTTCTTTCTTCCACTGAACATGAATAACAAATAGAGTTCATCTGTACAACCAATAAAATACCTTACAAAACCAATGAAACAAAGACGATCATAGTAATCATGTCCAAAGAGATAGCGCTTGGAATCTCTAAAATTTAGACACATTCCGGAAAAGGGTACAAATGTTTCTTACCGAGCATGTTGGGTGAATGGTTGATGTTCTGGCCTTGCATTCGGGAGGACGTGGGTTCGAATCCCCGTCCGGGCATACAGATTTGGGTTTTCCATAATTTCCCCAAATCACTAGTCCCATCCCACCTCTAATGATCTTAGCCGTTGACAAGGCTAAATGCCATAAGCAAAAAAAAAAAAAAAAAAAAAAAAATCTTTAGTCATTGTGGAATTCGATTCTGAAAACTATTGAGGAAGATGAAAATGGTGAGTATGTTAATCATAAAAATAGGCAATAAATGTTTTACAAAAGAACAAGTGATATATCTGTCGACGTTGAGTGGGGAATTAAAGACTCAGTTCCTGAGAGAAGACAAACGAAATATTTTGTTTAAAAAGAATTACTTTAAAAATAGTGAATGTTCTAATGTTAGTCCTAGAGGGTTTCTGAAGAGAACAATAAAATTGAGTTTATGGCGTTCGTCGGAGCATCAATATCTCTGTTCTGTCACATTGGTTACAACTTCCTGTGAGATATGTCACTTTAGCACCAGACACCTCGTACAGTTCCTTGCCTCCACTGGCATTGTACTTCTGTAAGATGCTGTCGCCCATTCATCCGTGATCCGACAGGAATTTTATGACACTTGTCGACTATCTTTTTCACACGTCACGTCGCGATCTCTCTGCGAGGGATCGATAGTGTTTCAACCCTCGCAGGACATTCAACTTTTGGAAATTGTGGCTTTACGCACTTTATCAATTCGTGCTTCGTCACCACCTGTTTCTTATCTTATATTTCATAATTATAGCAACAGTTGTTTATTTTCGATACATTACAGTAGCAAGAAATATTCTACATATTATCATTTATTCATTCAGTTAACGAAATGTAAAAGAATCAGGTAATCTATTTTCAATCTAGAAAAGTCTAACTTTATGTTTTTTTTTTTTTTTTTTTTTTTTTTTTTTTTTTTTTTTTTTTTTTTTTTTTTTTTTTTTTTTACAATGAAAAATCTTTTATAAATATTCACATCCCAAACACTGGAGCGCAAGTATTGCAGAGAAGATATTCGTGATTCTAATTTGTAGTCTCCCATGTGGGTGTATACACTTCTTCCTAGTGGATCAAGGAAAATATTCGAACTGTTCCACTAAGGTCTAATACACTAATAGTTATCTCGTTGAAATGAAATAATTAGTCCCAGAAGGATCACTTTCAAGACATCGGACTTCATACAAAGATACTATGTACAAATGTAAACAAATGCTTCAGCGAATATAACTTGAAATACCATCAAAACTAAACTTTTTCAAAACTAAATTCAACTAACTAACTTGTCTCTGCCGATCGCTTACACTCCAGGTGAATGCCGGGATGCTTCCTTCAAAAGGCTATGTCCGAATTCCTTCCCGTTCCTTGTCCCCAATCCCATCCCGCGCCTAACGACCTCGACGTCGACGAGGCGCAAATCCATAAGTAAAAAAAAAAAAAAAAAAAAAAAGAAAACGTTCGCTTATATAGGTGTTACAGAAAATTCTAATAATTCAAAGACTTACGACCGACGTTTCTCGAATTCTAACAATACTTAAACAATTAAAATCACATTAAAACAATCATAATTAGTAAAACAAAATCATTCGCAATCATTATGGAACGCACAGAAATTAAAATTAAAGATATTTACAAACAAAATTATCTACATAAACCATTCCAAATCATCGCAAATTGTCCTCTAAAAATCGTAGCTAAACATTAGTACTTAGAATTACAAACTTTTACTCAAGGTTTCGTGTATAATATTGTTTTTGAACATATCACATAGCATTTAAATAATTTATCTCCATAAAAAATGATCATTTACACAAAATCACAGTTGATTACAAGAAGTTATACAAAACCATATTTAATCATCTCCCAGATGGCTACACATAATTAGTAAAATAAAAATTCATTCAAGGCTGGGTTAAGGGCCGTTATAACACCCCTAATAAGCTAAGGACACAGTCACTAATATAGATATGTAGGGTCTATTATATTATATTAGTCTGCCTATTAAGAATATAAATTGTTTTTCTATCTAAATAGCTGCGTTATTTATATAAACTTATCCTTTGGTAGAGAAATGTTGAAATATATTATCAGGTTATTTATGAAAGTCGTCCGCTCTAGAAACGTACTCCTATTCATTTCATTCTTTTCACGGGAGTGAATTAAATTCTGGGAGACTAGGAAGAATTATATTTACCCACTAAACGGTAGAAGAGTTGTTTTTCCATAGAAGCAGGTGAAACTGTTTCTAGTAAACGGTACAAACAATCCAGGTGATGTTACGAAAGATGGATATCCGTTTTAGGCAAAGTAAAACAAGAAAAAGGTCACCAAACTCTCCAAAATGAATCATCGTCCTTGCTGAGTGAGGTGAAGTATGCTATTGTGACGTATATCAATCTTTACGCGGATCGTGAGAATGAAACGTTGGTGGGTATCTGTCTTGAAATAGTTCACTATTTGTCTCGCGCACGCAATCGCAAGCGAAAGCATTAGTCAGTGATTTAGACAATGTTACTGTTTCCGTATCTAATCTGTCAGAGTATCTCCGCTGTTGTGCTACTCTTTTTACTATCTCCCCGTTTTCTAATCTTCGATGAAGAAAGTGCGTATGAAACCTCTGGTCGAGAAGCACTGTGCGTGGTAAAAAATACATGACTGCAAGAATTTTGTTGTTGTTGAATTAATAAGATATAATTCTTGATGACAAAAGGGCAGATAAGTTATTCATTAAGGTAGACTTAAGAAAGTAAATGTTTTCGAAGAACCGATTTTTGGCATCACCGACAACATAAGAGAGTGAGTTCGCAGAGATAATATACGTGCTAACGTACTTTTTGTTTTGTAAAAAAAAAAGGTTGCTGTTCATTAATCAAGAACAGACGAAGCTGCGATTAAGTCTGACTTACCAGCTATACTTCTTAAAACTCATTTTTATGTATTCATCAAAGGCAAATGCTGGCTCGACTTACAATATACTCACAACGTAATATACGTATGTATTAAATACCACATCAGAAACTTAGTCTTCAAAGCTGGATAATTAACTCATAAATATTCGACATTTCTGTTGGTTATTACAAACTTAGAGAATATTACTCATTTCACAGATTGTAAATTAGAATTTTATACAATTAACTCAGTGAGATTAACGTCTTTAGGGATTATGAAAACAACCAAATGCTTCTAGAAGATAGATAGACATTGAATTGTCTCAGCTTGACTAAACAATCATTTGTTCACATCTCGCTGTGTCTAAATTATCAAACGATTTGCTGCCTAAAACTTAGTAATTAATAAGTCTCTTCAGTAATACTCAAACAATAATGCTTGTTGCTACCAAAAGAACCACTTCATATGTTTTCTGTAAACATGACAACTAAAGCGTGAATGATCAGTGTCTTCAGAGCAATGTTGTAATCGGGTATCCCAATTGCTGTGATATGAACTGAGAAGTGGGAGTTAGATTGTTGCTATAAAAGCCTCACCGTTCCACAACTGCACCCAGAAAAGTAACAGGGTTAATTCTCGTACCTAACCTGGTGTGGAACTTGTCTTCAGTGTTTCTGTACTGTTCGATAATTTTGATGGTGAGTTCGTGAATGAGAGATGAAAGAAGAGAGCGAGTGAACCTGTGCTCTGGTACATTCAGTACTTCCCTTCCAAATGACACTAGGGGCCGTCCAGTTTGACATTCCAAGATGACGGACTACCAATGCCATACTTCCAAACCCAATATGCACAGCAGAGGAGTTTTTGTTTTTATTCAGGACTCTGGTACACAAACTTTAGTTCCGTGATGGTTAAGTATCAAATGTTGCAAATTCCTTCTTCCACCAGACTTCCGAGTGTAGAAAGACAGCATCACTGCGTCTCAGTGATCTGTAACACAGATTCGAGCTTACGAACGTTAGACTTATGAATTTTTAATTTCAAGTCAAGTATGCTACAACGCTAAAAAGCATATTTGTAAAAGTACTGGTGGTTCTTAATTCTACTGGACCTAACTTTTTATAGTTATTTGATACAGTATGTACGTAATACCTTCTTTATGGTAACAGTATTCTTTTCTAAATATTAAGCACTGGAATTGATTGTAATATAAATCGGTGTCAACGAATTCTTATGCAAAGAAATTTTTAAAATGTAGAAAAGTATGGAGGTGATGCAAACAGCAGCAAGGAAAAAACTGTAATATGAGACACGAGGCCATAAACGTATCGTGACACATTCATTTCGTTTCAGAGTATCTCCTTGAGAAATACCTACACCAACACAGACGTGGCTGCGATATGTATGCTAACTGCGGGCAGCAATTTCAGCGTGGAGCCGCGAAGAGCCGCCAATTTTGAGCTGAGTGGTTGATATTACTGTCTGCCTCTGGCGGTATGCGAGCGAGGCGACATTACGAGGCGAAGGCTCGCAGTCGCTATAGCCGAGATGATTGTACTGCTGGTAGCAGGGTCGTCAGGGGCGCACGTGGCTTGCATGCTGCAGAGTGAATCCCAAGCGTTGCTCTCACTAAACGCAACGTCTGGAACGTGGTGGTGTAAAGTTGTCGACTCTGTTATTTTTAAAACACAGTAAACAGTCACAAATACAGCACGTGTGGATCTGTACTCGGTTAAAGTAAATTAAGACTGACGATTTGGTAATGATATAAGTATAAAGGATGAATGGAAATCTATTCATATTCTACCAATAAACAGGCAGAGGGTGGAGAACATCCAGCCAGAAAATTAAATAAAATGATAAATTCTATTCTGAAGTAGGCAGATATATAAGCTGAATTTGTTTAAAAATATAAAATTTGTCTTAGTAGTGGGAGGCAGTTAAGAATTAACTTTTTCTCCTAAAAAATTTATGGATGAATACTCAAAGCTTTCGAGCAAAATTAAATGAACCTGAAACAGATATTGAAGCCTGCTATTCACAATTGTGGATTTAATTCTTGTTTACCTATAATGTACTGGATGAATGTGTGACGTTTTACAATAAAAAAATGGCAGAGGTCAGAAATTTAATATTGTGATACTAAATTTCGCAGTACATCTACTGATCTGACGTTCATTAGAGTCTGTAGGACAACAGCGATATTTGCCTTACATAATCATCATTACTTCTAATTGGATGCCTTTTTATGTTGAGTAAATGTCACTATTGTCGTATGTTTTAATTTAGTTTCGTGGATTCGCTGTTATACTGGTGCCATTAAATGTACACAGCTAGTTTATCAACGTTATTAATTTGTACTTAATTATAAGTGATATTTACATAAATACACTTTCAAACTGCTTTGTTTTTGTAAATAACATTATCCGACCCTTTAAATATGAGTTTAAACACTTATTTTAACTTGTAATATCTGTGGAAACGTTCGTGAAAGCTTCCGTTTAATTTGGTGGTTCAATTTTTTGAAACAAGGTTCAGGTCAGATTTTTTCTTCAAAGGTCTTTCAAAATCAAGCTTATGATTATATCATTTATTTGCAATTCTAGAGGCTTTATTTACACTCCTTCGGGCTGTGATAAGCAATTACTGTATTGCATTTACTACTGATCACGTTTTGCCGTCTTTGGATCTGGTAACTGTTATTAATTCGCTTATGTATTTGTGAAAATATCAAAGATAAAGTGAATTTGCTTTCCTTTATAAAATTCCACTGTTTGTTTATTGTTGCTTCCAAAGCAGGAGTAACATTAGCTGAAGGGCAATCAGCTAGTTGAATAATCATCAGTTTTTTCATATCCTCCGAGAATGTATGAAAATAAGCAACTAAACGATTAAATGACTGCACACTGTGGTTTATAAAGTTTTCGTTTTAATGTATGTAAAACTAATATTTTAAAGCGAAAAACAAGGTACACATCAGATTACTTTCTGAATGCGGAGAAGCGCTTATTTTGTTTACCGAAATACTGGCTAACGCAAGTATTGTCTGACTTTTTTAACGTAAACAACAACTGAAAATAATTTCGTGGATCTTATAATGTAAACTGTGGAGAAATTACAGTAAAAGAATTGGAGGTAACTTTGAGCAAGTGTAGCATATGTGTCTGTCTCTTTTATTATGAAAATTTACCTTTTAGATAAATAAACAAATACTCAAAATTGATAGCATTGCTTGGTCTTTGATTCGACATCAAACAATTACTAGTTGATAGATTTTCTTGGGGTTTCAGTTTGAAAGCTTAGAGTACGACTTAAAATCAAAGTTATATCTCACCCCACAACTTACCTGGCGTTCAGGAGAAAATTAAAATCTCTTCTGATGGTCAAATAAGTTTAAATGTAGCCTGGTATAACCTAAAAACTGCCGAACACATGAGGATTTAGGTTGTGCAGTTTTAAACCATAGGGCTTGACTTAAAGTTAGAGCGGTCTAGTGGCTACGTAGTAAACGAGCCTGAATGTCTAGGGCGAGGATTTTCATATGCACTTAACCCGACCTTCACCTCCAGCACAATTTGTTGTGTAATGTGAAGTACGCCATAACGCTTCCATGGTTCGGATTCAACGTTAAACTGTAGGTCCCCTAAACCTGGAAGGATCGCCGGGTAAGGGGTGGAATGCACAGTCAATAGAAATCACGACCACATGGAATTATAATTATTATTATACCTAAAGTTCATGATCCATATCCTAACTTTACCTGAATTGGGGAATGGACAGAACATTAAAATCTGATCAAAGCAATTACAAAGAAATGAGTCCACCCCAACAAACTCTAATGGTAGATTATAAAAATATCAGGTTCTCAGGCTTCGAATGCAATAGATGTTAGCATTGTAGCGGTGCCATCTGGTTTGATAAAATTATAACGAACTTATAGATTCTCTTTAAAAAATTAAAATGCTGCCTTTCCTTACGAACAATTTAGAATCTGAAGACAGAATTTTCGTGTAAGGACATTAGCGAGAGCTGTAATGAACAAATTACATGTATCAAAAATAATTTAACCAATTCCTCACCAAGAATCACGTTACCTGCAAATAGGACAGAAAAGTGTAGACGTCTTAATGTTAATATTAGTCGTTAAACGAAAATATTTTTAATTATAATGTTTCACAACTAGCTGGTACTGCGAGTAATGTTTATCACTGTACAATTATGTTGAACAGGACTCTTCTAAAAATACAAGCAGTCTAAATTATATACATTTTAACAGATCTCAAATATATATAAATTCTTAATTAAATAAAAAATTTATATTTACTATTTTATTTATACTTAATTCCACTGATTCATCAAAAGAAATGGTTCACGTAAACAAAGTCAAGAGAAATCCTAGTAAAGAATATATAGTATTCTAAATTAGAAGGTCTTTGGAATTTTATTCTCTAAAGTCGTAAATTTAGGCTCACGGAATATCCACATCCAAACTAGTTGAAAATGGTAACGGAAAAATATTTTCATAACGATGCAAGTCGTACGACCTGCTGATGTTTGTTAGTAACTAACACATTACTAACTTCAAACTGAATTCCTATTCACATAAAGTATATTTTCCCAGATCGATTAATCATTGGGTGCGAAATATGCTTAGTTGTAATTTTATCGGGCACGTGAGCGGAGTTCTTAACTGCATACCGTTTTTATCCCATAGTTTTTTTAGGATATTTAAATTAAGTAAACACTTGACCATGGAATCAAAAACACAGAGTAAATACACAAAGTTCACAATCACTCAGTTTCAGATATGAGTATCGTTCTGGAATTGTCCATCTGGACCACAGCGTATATCGACCTTAACAATCCACCCACCACTTTTCCGCCATGCGTGTAGAGGCTATCGGGACGTGGTACACAGAATGCAATTTAATTTTAACGACCGCTGGAAGTTATGCACTCCCTCGTAAACGGGAATTTATATTTCATCCAAAGTTTATTGGTGTTGGCCTTGACAGCGAATTATGACAAAGCTGCGAGTGTCGTTCCGGTTTACGTAACGTTGTAAACGAACCGTGGTGTGGAGGCAGGCAATGCGAGCTTTATGCGCTGCTCTATAATCTCAACCAACTGCTCGCTTCCTCGCCGTCAGTGCCTTATTTCACATCCGAACACAGTTAATGGCACAATCTTATTTTGATCTGTCATCTATTTCAAAAGAACACGACACTCCTGAGTGTATCGTATGACGATATTACTCTACTGATGCATAGTAAAGTGTTGCATTTGCATCTACTGTGTTATCATTAAAAAAGTGGGAAAATTTTCTCACTGACTCTTAGCGTGAAAGCTCGGGGGTGATCTAGCTAGTGAAGACTTACTGAAATACAGGGCATTCAACCTGACCTTGACAATTCAATACAAGCTAATTCAAGAATTTCTTTTAAGGATTTCAATTTGTTTACCTAACTATTATCAACTTTCATTGAATTTTATATCACAAATTTTCTGGTTATCTGCAAAATAAAAAACCCATAGACCTTGACAAATACATCTAATTCAAGAATTTCTTTTAAGGATTTCAATCTGTTTACCTAACAATTATCCACTTTCATTGAATTTTATATCACAAATTTTCTGGTTATCACCAAAATAAATACCCCATAGAGAAAAACCAAGAGCACATTTCTTTTCTCTAAAAAAAAAAAAAATTTTGACACTATATTACAATTATGCAAAGTACACTACCATGATTTTCAGACAATACTGGTGACCACACACAACCTTTTTCTATAACTTATTCAAATTATTGCATATGAACCGTTTCTTGCTTTCTCTCTCTGTCTACGGCAAATAATCAGGAATGGGTAAGATTCTAAAAATAAGACGATTATTAAAAGAAACAGTGAAATGAAAATAAATTAAGGAAATTTTACAGACACTGAGTGCGAGAACTTTGTCCACTTTGTCCACACCTATTTGTATAACAGAATCCTTCCGTGACCTAGACATTTCTTCGAGAGCAGACCTGTTATCAATACTTTCTCACCGACTAGAGCTGCCAGAACTAGTTATTTGTGTAAATGAATTATTGTTCATTGCATAGTGAATAACATATCCTACGTCTCTGAGACTAGGAGTAACTGATCGATCATTGTTGTGATTGCTACTGTTCCATGTCTGCTTCATAACGTATTCACGCCTCCAGTTGTGTGGTTCTTATATTGCATTCCCATCGGAAGTTTAAGAGCGAGGTTAACTCCTTGCACAGCCACAGTCCGGGACAATATAGCAAGGCCCACCCGTCCACCGTTCACCCCTTTAAATTAAGTCCTTCAATAGCTGATTTTCATTCCTGTATTTCCCGTATTACTATTTTAAATGTCGCATCAAATTTCTTTACCACTAAAACATTTATTGATTTGATACTTTCAATCTACTAGGCCTATTCTAATTCCTTATACTTCTGAATTCAGCCCACAGGTTGTTACCACCATAATGCGATCACAACATATAGCTTTTTTTTTTTTTTTTAATGCTTAACGTCTCTTAACAGCGAGGTCTTTAGAGAAGGGAAAGGATGGGGGGGGGGGGCAAGGAATTGGAAGGAATTCGGCCATGGCCCTTTGAAGGAAGCATCCCGGCATTCACCTGGAGTGATTTGGAGAAACCATGGAAAACCCAAATCTGGATGCCCGGACGGGGATTCGAACCACCGTCCTCCTGAATGCGAAGCCAGAACGCTAACCGTTACACCACCCCGCTCGTTAATATATATTTGCCACAGGATACACTTTATGGTCCACAATTTGGATTCAGAATCTAAAACTTGATATAAACTAGCTGATGCCCAGCTAATTCATAATGGAGATTGTCGGTCTATATTCTTCTTTGCTGATTCTGAAATTGCTTGATTGAAATTGTCAGTATTTCATAAAATATTAATACCACACTTCCTTGATCTGTTCTTGGAACTTTATGTAAAATATCTGAAACACTTTTCTTCTTTCTGCCCTTTTCTCTTGCTTCGGCATTTACAACTCATCGAGGTCATTATGGTTGGGAGAGGATCAGCAACAAAGGTGGGAAGTAATACAGCCATGACCTTTTCAAGGGATTATCCCGGCAATCGCCTGGAGTAATTTTGGGGAATCATGAAAAACGAAATCCAGTTAACCGGACGGGAATTTTAACCCACTTCCTCCTGAACGTCCTTTACAGCTCACCCTATGAACTCTTCTTCTTTCCTTTTCTTACTACATTCGCAAACATTTGCTCCCAATTTTTGTACTTGATTAACTACTAGTTTCACACTTTTTTTTTACACATTTCACCATAGTGTCTCTGCAAAAATTGCGTACGTATTTCTACAAGAGCGTACAGTGCGTGATGTATAGGTTGGAAAGTAGATTATTACCAAGATATGTGACTAGAGTAGTACAAAAGAATAATGATGTACATAATTATAAGGCAAAGCAGGAAAATTATTTCCATTCGACTTATAATAAAAGTAGTAAAGCACAGAAAACAGTGTTGCACAAAGGTTTAAAAATATTTAACAAATTACCTGAAGAAATAAAAAGGACCAAAACTAAAGCTGGGTAAATGGTTAGAGGAAAGAGATTGTAATATTTTCTCATGAATGAGTTCATTGAAATTAACACTTTGTTTATATTTGTTTTTTCTGTTTTATGTTTAATATGATGTATGAATTGTAATTGGATTTGAAAATAAATAAATAAATAAAATAACTAATATCACCAACAATATCATTCTATTACTAAAGTGTTTGTGGTAACAGATCCACCTCCTCGTTTCATATTCACTTAGTTATCAAGTTGAAAGTTCATGGAAAAAATATTTTTTATTTATCTTTCCAGAGCTAAAAAGTAAAACGCTTCTCAAGTAAAGCACTCATTGAATAAATAATAATAATAAAAAAGTCAAGTCAAGAAAATTTAAATACAACAAAGTCTCCATTATAGAGGCCTTAGTTATCCGTCAGAAAGAATTTAATCAATGCTGACCTCAAAACTTACATGAATCAGTGGCGTACATCAGCCAAAGGCTGCAAAACCTAAAACATGGAGTGAAAAATTAATTAATAATTAAAAATACACAAATTTTAAACATTAAAGTTCATGTAGCCCAATGTAAACTAGAACTTCATCATGAAAGATCTGGTTTGATAGACTGAATAAAGAAGAAACCAAAAATATACAAACTAATTCTTTAGCAGTCACGTATTTATGGTTTTCATTAAAAAGTATGCTGGCTGAATAATGGACCAAGGGATTTTTTGTTGTTAGTTTGGAGGCTCATGGAAATCAAGCAGAAATGTCTGATCAATTGTATTATTAGTGGAAATTATGTTGAAATACTATCTAACAATATAATTTTTTTCAGGACGTTGTATATATTCTTCTGCGCTAAACTGGGACCGATATCTCCATGTATATCGACCCTACCGTAGCAGAGCAGCTTTCCGGTAAAGAGTTTTATTCTTCCTGGATTTTGTTAAGTCTAATCCTACTTTACTTACATTTGCTTCAAACACTGTGACTTATAACTTACGTCTATTCCTGAGAACTGTAGTTCACAAACTTTGCAATTGTTTGATTTGCAAGAAAAATTTCGGTATAAATCTCAGTAAAACGAATTTTTTTTGTAGTTTACGAGTTTCTGTCTTCTTCGTTCTGTGTTTACGCGTTGTCTCGTTCCGTGGCACTGGGAATAACGCCGTCTCCTCTACCAACAGCTGTGTGCACTTCTGTATTCAAATGCGTAAAGTCGGAGTGTGAAGAAACGACAGCTACAAAACCCTCCGAATTTATTTAAGGAACGAAATATCTGCGCGTAAAATGTGCAGTTAAGAGCGCGGAGTGATACAAGGTAAGGAGATGCTAAACTGTGAAAATTTTACTGCTGCGCCTTGTTGTGGGGAACTCGGAATGTTAAAGATTGTTTCAGAACATTTTAGGAGCGCTAGAAAACAGAATGGAACGACAAAATTATATACAACCGGCATGATTGAATCAGAGATAAACGAAAGTATTCTCTCATGAAAATTCAGATTTCGTTGTGAGCACGCTTAAAAGTAACCATCGGCCAAAAGGATTTATAATCTTTGCTCCTACTAGGCACACCTGAAATGAACAAAGTTATTTAATTTAAACAGAACTCAGCTTATTTATTTATATTATAACTTCAGTTATTATTTACAGAATCTTATAATGTAATTTCAAATGTGAGGTGATTCAAGACTGTATAAGTAGGCTTAAATACCATTTAATGAGGAGGTTTTTGATGTCAGAAAAATTAAAACTTTTGACTACTAATTATGGTTACGTAAGAATTACTTTTATTGACTTGTTATGAAACTGACATTTATTCTTTATTTGCTCTTATCTAGTACAATTATCCAATGCATTATAAAGGTAGTAGTACCAAAGTTAAATAATGATCTAATTGTGCATTTTTTCATGCTAAGCAAAATTGCACACTTTATGTTCGCAAATTCACATGAACGATACTACCAGACGCCTGATTAACCTTCATAATGAATATATTTTGAATCATTTTACACTATTTCAATATAATTAAACTGAATGGCATACTTTTAGACATGAGATGAGAGTGTAGAAAATCACTTTGCGATAGCTTGTTTATGACTTGCATATAATAATGTGCATATGAAGACCCTTCTAAACTATAGTCATTTGTTGTATACGGTACAATGCCATATCTACCTGATTTTAAAAAAAATCGAAATGAAGCGAACCACGTTCGAAGATGTAGCTCTTTATATGAACCTAAATATTGCTAGGTGTAAAGATTTGATTTCTTTAGCAACTGTTAAGTTAAGCCATTTGTTTTTAATTATGTGTCAATACTTTAAATTTGTTAATTACGGTATGTTTTCACCATTATTTGGTTGTTAGTGAATTAATAAGAATCTGATTTACAAGCACCTACGGCAAGTCTCATTAAGGAGGCCCTGTATATCATTTTTCCGGCTGGCGACTGTTTTATATGGCCCTGTAAGTAGTAGCTAGTTAATGTGAATGACAAGAAATATTTATTTCGTAATTTTTCTTATCGGTAACGGTTTTTTTTACTGTGATTTCATAATACAGTTTTATAGAGTTATATATTTGAATCGTGCGTGAACCATAAATTTTCTGAAACTATAATTAACAACCGTTATTCGTAATGAGACTTGAGAGTTAATATAATAAAGTAAGGATTCAAGCGAATCTTATGACTGAAATGCCATTTATAAGAATATTACTATAACAACAATTGTAACAGTCAATTCCCCAATTCTGAAAAATGTATTCAAATGCTCACAGACAGTAATGTATACAAGGAAGCGGCTAATCGTAAATACGATAGGCTGCAGCGACGCATCATAAACTTCAGAAAGAACTTCAGCCTCCTACAATTCAAATCATCAACACAGAAATAGTAAAGGTTTCTATTCCTTACGTACCTACATTAAACATCAGATAAGTTTATAATAGTATGAGACTTTATTTTAAACTGTCTCAGACAAGCCACTAACCGATATATAAATTTAAAGATAAATCATCAGAAGATTCCTCGCCGCCACAAAGGTCCAAAAAATTAACACTACATTTGAAATTTTCTATCATTTATTATTCTCAACAGTCAAATCAAAAAAATTACTCACTGCAACTTTCAGAAGCGTTATTAAATCAAAACAGTTCCCTTAAAAATTATTTTTACATTCCTTCCAGTTCTACATGTATCCTCGACACCATGTTAGTCTATTGCACAACTTGAAGCATCACACTTAACTGAAAGAAAACTTCTCAATGCAAATCTGTTTCGCTGGTCAATACTAAAATCGCTTGGCTGAATCGTCTCTACTTCGGGAGTTTCCCTTTCAAAACCAAAACACTCAATTTAACCTATGGGTTTGCAGTCAATTATTCGGAGCCCTTCTCTTAGGGACTTACGACTCTTAATTTACCACTCTGCCAAATCACTTGCTCCTCAATAAATGTTGAGCAGATTTTAATTACCAAACAACAAAAGCAATAATGTTTCCCTCCAGCTGAAGGATTGCAGGTTTTATCACCCCTCTCCTGGGGTCAGAACATACGCTCCTACTCACATTTGGCGATGCACAGCCACCATTCTCCCAGCACACCCCTACTGTAGTGTATCGCTACACTACCTAATAATATTCGCTATATGCTGGGCTACTGGCTCAGGCAGGTGGACAGTTCAGACAAAGAGTGACAGGGCTGCTTTGGAATGCGACCTTAAGCAGGTACCGAGGAGCCGTTAGGCGTGTGTGGAAAGGACAGTCGGCTGCGGGCAGTGCGATTGTGTGCGTGGCAGCCGAGCGATGAGAGAATGTGATGTGCAGCGGCTAATGTTAGCACGTGGTGCTGTGGTGCTCTGTGTTCCATGTCCATGTGATCTTCATAGCCACCCAGAGATGTGTCGTATTGATAACCAAACCTGCCACCCAAGAGATTCTCATTGTCCCGTTGTGCTTAGTGAAAGGACATCTGACAACCCCTGAGAACTGATATGTGGAAACTATTATATTATACGTGGATTGAATAATTGTAATTGAGAAGTAATTGTTATAATAAATGTTAATATCAAATGTAAGTGAAACGGGTTGCCAACCTGTACAGCAAAATCCCAATTCCACTTTTCATTAATTTCATTTAATACTAATGGTTTTGTTGATCAATTAATTCAATTTAAAAAGTAATTTAATTTTAAAAAGAAGGAGAACAAGTTGTAGGCTTCACTATTTATGACATCTCACAATTTCGGGATACTGTGCAACCGAGCCGACGCCTTCATAAAGAGCCGTTCTTTCACTAAGCCTCGATGGTGCAACGTTTTCCCCTCAAGCTTCTAAAATCATTGCGCCACCCTCTGAAACAGCATAATATGACTCACAAACGCTCAAATAAATATTTAAATAAACAACCATATAGGTTCACATTCTTTGCCTCTTTAAAATCTAAACATGTTGTAACTATTTATGCCACCGATAACACCTTATAAAACCCGTTTTTTTAATAAGTAAACAAGTAAATGGGAATGTCACCTTTGACGAGAGATATCAAATATTTGAAGACATTATTTGGTTGTTGTGATGCTTATAAAGACAACATGTTATACAGCAAACGTGAATGTAGCCGTTTAAAACTACTAGAAATTAGGTTACTTTGTGTGTGAAGAGAATTATTTTGAGACTCTATGCATCGTATAGTCCGTGAGATTGTACAATTACTAATGTATTGTAAAATTTTTAAAAAAATTAAAAAATACGACTTCTCCATTTTATTATAGAACACGTCAATTACAATACTTAATTAAATGTCCCAGGCCAGCAACCAGACTCCTATGCAACTTCAGACCAATTTATTTATCCCTAAGCTTCCGTCACCAGCATCATACAAGCAATGGACTGACGAAATTTCTCCTTTAATTTAATTTGTTTCAGGAAGTGTGGTTCTGAAACTATTCAAGATCCATAGAATAACGTAGCGTACGAGTTGATTCTGACCGAGCTAGGTGGGTGAGTGGTTAACGTTCTGGCTTCGCATTCGGGAGGACGCTGGTTCGAATCCACGTCCGGGCATCCAGATTTTGGGTTTTCTATGGTTTCCCCAAATCACTCCAGGCGAATGCGGGGATGCTTCTTTCAAAAGGCCATGGCCGAATTCCTTCCCGTTCCTTGTCCGCAGTCCCATCCCACCTCTAATGACTTCGACATCGACGCGGCGTACAGCCATAAGTAAAAAAAAAATTGATTCTGAATGTTGGTATCTCAAAACATTCATCGATTGCTTACATCAAATACGTGAGCAGCTGTGTTCTAGCTTTAGACAGCATAGAAAAGCATTTCTAGAAAACAGAGCTAGCTCGAGTGGCCTTCTGTCTCGACGACACAGAAGAAGGAACTGTTTCCTTGGGGTGTTAAGGCCCCACTCACTCCTGGGAAATATGGCGGGAGTGGATAGCGTCACTGACGCGGCGTTGAGAGATACGCGGAAAGTCGCCAAGAACTCTGCGCAAAACTGCCTCGCGGACGAGACGTCAAACTCTGCAGAGCGACGAAACTTATCACTACAGGAGGGCGGGTACAATATTATATTTTCTCTTTCACGCTCTGTACTACAGTCCACCCACCCAAATCAATTTCAAACTATACGTTTAAAGCATTCTTAACGAAGAGAGAAGGCATAATGACGCGTCTTGGACAACAGGGGAAACTTTGTTTTTAAATCCCGTAAACGCTCAAGGATTTCTGCTTTTAAAGGTATAACCAATCAAATTGAGATGTGTATGATGATGTTTTTTAAGTGAATCATCTTTAGGCGCGGTGGAGAGAATTTAGTTAGCGTTATGCATTACGTATTAAGTGCCCATGCGCTGCAATGTTCTGCGTGCTTGTAATGTTAAAGCTTAAATTGCTTTAATACTCACTGATAATCACAAGACGACCTCAGACGTTATATTTACATCAGGAGAAATTGCCATTATTGCACACTGATACACCCTCCAGTATTTATAGTTGATTTTTTGTTTATCGGTTACTTTTTGTTTATTTATATTTGTTTGATGTAGAGAGTGTCATTATTTCTCTAACCACTGATATACTAAGGAAAAAGAAAAATATGGACAGACTTTTATATGGTAATACAGTGAATGTATTAATGCGTGTGCGTTGAAAGTTTTCATTTTTGTGCAGCAACATTAGCATTCGTCTTTGCAGCAGACGGAATGAGTTATTCAAGCCGTTTAAAATATTGAAGATATGATCCAGGAATCTGTGCTCAACCTGACATTTTAACTAGCTTAGAAGGCAGTTAATAACGAATTTTTTTACACACTCATACATTCACCAATCTTTTTAGTTGTATTTTTTTAGCTATGATCCAGACATCTAGATTAAACCAATCACTTTTACGGGCTTAGAATCTAGTTATTAACTAAAATTATCAAATGATTTTCTCCAAGATGTACTCCGACATAAAAGAACTATAAACACAAAATACCGATTAAGGAAAAATGAAAAACTCTATTATCTGGCGAAATGAGCTTTATTATTTTAATAATTTATATCTGTACAAATTCAATATGGTAGCGTTTGTCCATCCTAGTTCGAAATTAAAAAAAAAAAAAAAAACACAACGAAATATACAGGTAAAATACAAGGAAATAACAAAGTTTCACATCTTACGCGTGTATTTACTGTTAAATGGATCAATTTTTTATGTAGGCTTTAACAGATCTATAATTCCTTCTCTCAGGAAAACCATTAAAGATGTTTGCCCAGTTCACGACACTAATATATCAGTTCTGGGTGACAGAAAGTGTTTAAGTAAGCATTTACATGCAGATTGCTGAAGACGTAATCACAAAGCTTTTTTCGCTCTTTAGAGCTTTGTTTATAAACAAGAACTCTCACGTGAATGTAAAATTACATTTCTTGAGAGTTGTTATATTAGAGCCAGACGTTTTAAAAAGATATAACAGCTTTGTTGAAAATCAAATAATTAATATCTTTAAGATGATCTAAAAAACCGATTTGGATGTATAAAAATATTAATTTAATTTTCATGACGTAATAAGTTTTTAATGAAGGTGTTGTACGCTGCTGTCACGGCAGAAAGTAAACCAACAAGAATTTAGCAAAGGGTACAATATACAGACTGATTACCGGGGCAGAAAATAAATTTTTAAAGAGATGACAGGTTTTCAAAAGCAATAAAATTTGAAGGTGGATCGAATTGAACAGACAAAAAACCGAATTAACGCTTTTACGAAAATTAGTATTGAAATATCACATGATAGTTAGCTGAATATACAATGCATTGTAATCTATATATCTATAAATGAGAAAACAAAGTTCGGATGTGTGTTTGGATGTACTTCTGCAGTCAATCACGCCTTAATAACTCAACATATTTAAATGAAATTTGGCATGAAGTCAGTTAATTGCGTGCGAAGTGACATAGGATTGATTTTATCCCGAACAAAAAAACGCATAGTTCTTTTACAAATTGCCATTAATATCAATTCGGAAACAACAAAGAGTTTCCTACTTCGTAGATAGTCGTGCCACGTTTACTCTTTGCTTTTTACGTATATCGCAAACACTACTTTTCAGAAATAAAAGCAAAAACTTTCTTACATATGCAAGTTTGTGTTTAGTTTAAAAGCCATAAAACCGACGCACTTGACAAATAATAGTTTGGAAGCAGGAAATATAAATCTGTACTTAACCTTAAGTTCAGGAAGAGAATTCTTCAGTTGCATACATGAATGGCATAACACCTCAGGTATCACACCGTAATTTCGTTCGTAAGCCTAATATATGCTTCATAATATATGTTAAAAATCAAAGTTAGAAAAAAATATTACATACTAAGAGTATACCAGCACAAAAGAGACCGTTTTTGTATGTTCGTGACGAATACGAAACAGTTTCTTTTCCACCTTGGTTCGGTTTATTGCCTTTATTTCTTTTTGTAATACGGTGATGACCCCATCTTACATAGCAACGAGCAACCAGAGATTCCATTGTAAACAAATACGGCTTTGCGCATAGCCAAAATTTCGTAATTTTTTTATCACTTGGTCCAGGCCGTATTTCAACCTAACCACGATTTCTATGACAAAACTAAACTGTTTAAGTTGAAATGATCCCTGCACCGATAATTTTTATGTTAATTTAGCAGTGTTGAAAGCATTTAGCAGTTGCTCAACCATTCATGTTTCGGCATTTTTATTTAAATTCCTGGCGACTTTTCCGGAATGTATGATCGCTAAACGTGAAGTGGACATGCTGACGAAGCGACTGATGTAAATTTCAACAGGATAGTACCAGTTTTTGGCAGGTACCGAAAGTGGTGCAGTTTCCCAGCTTTATTTATTACTCTAATAATTACCGGTACTAAATTCCAGCTGCCTGATGATATAACAAGAATATTCAGGTCCAGGTAGCATTTCAACCTAACCACTATCTACGCTGATATTTCCACTACAAAATCCAACGATATGGTCACACCTAACACATTAAACGAATCGGAACTAATTTCGAGTTGTAGCAACAGTTTCAATATGAGGTACTTTTCAGAAATAAAAGCAAAAACCTTCTTACATATGCAAGTTTGTGTTTAGTTTAAAAGCCATAAAACCGACGCACTTGACAAATAATAGATTGGAAGCAGGAAATATAAATCTGTACTTAACCTTAAAATTAAAAAAAAGGTAGGTACTGTTGTCAAGTTCGCCAGGAGATGTTTTCAATTGCGTACATAAAATAGTATGACATATCAAATAGTACACCATAATTTCGATCTTAATATATGCGTCATACAAAGTGTGAAAAATCAGAGCTTGGAAAAAAAAAAAAAAAAAAAAAAAAAACGTGTAATGCTATGAGTATACCAGAACGAAAGCCGTTTTTCTATAAGTGCAAAATGCCGGTGCCCGAAAGGTCGTATTTATAAAAATGTTAAGGATTCCATTCTATCTCGGTTTAATTTATTTCCTGTTTCTTTTTTGTTACTATACAGTCTCTGCATTACAAATTACTTTTGCCGAAATTTAAAACTTAACTAACCCTTTTTATTTTTCGTTCAGAATTTTTGTACAAATAGTACTGCTTTTTACTTACTGTTCAATATTCTGCAAATATCTATCGAATTCTGTATTCAATGGGCTAATGTATAAACTTATTGTTTCATGAAGTAACACTGGAAGTCGTTTACAACACAATACACCTCATTTGCACGGAGCATATGAAAGCTGATTACTTATTACTAATAATAACTAAATTCCTTCTGCTTTCTGCTGTAACAAAAACATTCTGGTCCAGGCAGCAATTCAACCAAACCACTATTTCTGCTAATATTGCCGCTAAAAAATCAAACGATACGAACACATCTCAGCACAGTAAATGCTCTGGACCTACATTTCGAGTAGTAACAGAATTTACTATATCAAAATTCCTAATTAGTATATCAGAATTTACTATCACAATTAATTTCATTATACACCTTACTAAATCACGAGCAATAAAAGTCACTTTATCGCAATGTAAATTTGACCAGCAATATTAACGACCGTAGAGAATTGTGGACTTTCCGTTGTACACTGTAAGTTAAAAGCATTTTAGTATATATTTTTTTAATTACGTTACCTCAATAACTGTCATGAATCTGACGACATAATTCATGCGGCTGAATGTAGTTTTAGTTGTATTCAATATTTAATTTACTGTGTTAATAATAAGTCAATTTTATTTCGCTATTCATGACGTCACTAACCTACAATATAGTGAATGTATTAATGTGCGAGTAATAGAAGCTTTGATTTTCTAGCGGTAATTTTAAAACGCAGCCTGGGCCAAAATGAGAACTGAAACATTATTAGTTATTTAAGCTTCTTTCATGAGCACCATTTTAGTGACATCATGTATCGCTTTGTAGCGATATTGTATCAAAAGATCTATAGTAAGCTTGGACGATTTAGCAGAACCATGCGGCGTTGCCCGAAGTAAATTTTTGAAATTTGTCAATGTTTTATTCAGATAATGGAGTGGCGGACAAGCGGAGTGGTAATTCGCCGGTTGTCATTCAATTCTGTTTGTAGAGTGAGAAACCAATTATGAAGAAACAATCTATTACTACTTTAACATTGAAATTTATATTTTAGCGCAGAATTAATGTTCGAAACGAATGAACTATAGTAAACTGGTCTACAGGAAATTCAGTTGTTTCCGCAGATAGAGAAACCATTACCACAATACCACTGATCATTATGGATAAAAGAATCAATTACTATTATACTTACTACTATAATATGTAAATTTCTGTTGATGGAACAAATATATCCTCAAAAAAAATCAATATTCAAAAAGCAAATTAAGTTCTCTTTTTTTAAAGATTTTTTTCAGATATCCAATGCAAATCAAAATATTGATTTTTAAAATCGCAATTTTACTAACGGAAATGAACGTCCTTGGACCACTTAAGTATTTATTTGTTGTTTAGATGTTAGTATTTTTTTTGTTGTTGATATTTAGTCGATTCCATCAATGTATTTCTAATATTTTGACGTTTTGAGCTTCCATTAATTAAATCTATATTTATTTTTTATTCGCGAGATGAAATAAGTAATTTTAAGAGATACTGGGTAAACGAAATTCAAATCTTTCAAAGAAATGTAAGAAAACTAGAGCTATGAAAATAGGCAAAACCTAGGAGACAAATCCTCAATATTGTATATACGGATATATTAAACTGAAAATACTCCTTACAAACAGAATATTTTTACTGTTTTAAAAATTTAATGAAGTGTGCAACATAAATAGATTTTCGTTATTTTATTGAAACATTTATTACTACTATTACTAATAAAAATAGCTCTAAAATAAATTGTATGGTCGTATTAACCTGGTGACAAGGCTTCTTTACGTCTCCGCAATCAGTCAATTTCGTAGCCTCTTAACGTAACCCAGTAATCCTACCGGACATAGAGGACCCGCAGTTCAACACGGAATCAGAACCAAGTGAGCATTGTGGCGTAATTCACGTCACACAACCTATACCAGATGTGAAGGTCGACCAAAGGACCTTTGAAAATCCTCTCCGAGACTGGGACTCAAGCTGGGAACTTTTCCATCTCCAGTTGGACGCCCTAACCACTGAGCAACCAAAGCTCGCAAGAAAATCTTATATTACAACACTCTTCAACGCGGACGAAGTCGCGGGTAACTGCTAGTATACAAATATAACGTATCTGCTGTGACGTACAAAAGCAAACTACAGGAAAGAATACGCATACTGAAAGTGGCAGCGTAATAAATTTTGTACTTAAAGATTGCAAAAAAGAGTAATAAAAAAAGTTGTTTACAGATTTTAATAGCCGTTCAATGATATTAATTTCTGTATTTTAATACTAGAAAAACCTGCAATGCGTTGTCCTGCCTTTCTATATTTATTTACATCTGTATATATAAATGAATGATCAGTATGTAATCTAGAATTTATAACTCGTTTTAGAAGAATTTGGAAAACTGAAAGATGACTCATACCGATGAGATTAAATTAATTTTATTGGTATTAATTGATGATTATCTATGTACATTTTTACTACTAATACGTGAATGAACAATATTTTTGACTTGTTCATTCGATATATAATTGAACCAACGTAAAATAATTTAAATAATGTTAACATTTAGCGTAAAGCTAGTCTGGAATGTCATTGGCCTATAAACGAAAGAAGAATAGAAAATTCTCGAATATCTATATAGACCAATAGAGCCATCTAGAATAATAATAATAGTAACAACACATTGCGTTACGGGTAGTTATCCTTATGACTTAAAACATTTCTACGGTTATAGGCTGATTTATATTTCCTGCTCCGGGGCTATTAGTTTATGAAGTGCATCTGTTTTCGCACTTCTAAACTGAATACGCTATTGAATATACCATAACTTTTTTGTTTTGGTTCCCTGAAAAGCAGTGTATGCGATTTACGTAAGAAGCAAGGAATATACGTGGCAGTACAGTCTGTGCATTAGGATCCTCTTTAGTATTAGTGAAATGCGAATTGATTATAACAGATGTCAAAGGAAATTTTCGTTTTTGAGGCAAGTTACAACGAAAATCTTCTCCACGTTAATGTACGTAATGTATCAATTTCATGGTGGTCGGCCAAACGGTATCAAGGTATATAGATCTCAATCATTTATATGTATACAGATTTCAAAACTCAATCTGCCTCATATGCTAAAAATTATCACATGAACGGTAGTCGCGCAATTTGGTACGTAAAAGTCCCGCTTTAGCTGCGAAAAGTAATTAGCGTATGACAAAGGGAAAATTCCGATTAACTTTATCAGAGAAACATTAAACTTGAAACGAATCCCTCACTAAAAATAAAGATGGTATTGGAATATAACGATATTGAATTAATTGGGATATGTATCTCTGAATTCCAGAGAAATTGTTAACATCTATCCTTTGATTTGTAATCGATATTAATATAACTCCTGTCGATATCGTCCACCCATAGTGAAGCACATTTATTAATTCATATTAAACCAATTTCGCTATATTTTGTCTGGATGCCATTTATCGAATTAATTGCCTGTTCCAAAAAATTAATACCTTTAAACGCCTTTAAAGGTATATTTGGTTTTACAGTAACGAGCTTGGTCTGTGAGCGGTGACGTTTGGGCTTGGAACTTGGGAAAGTACTAGATTCACACACCACCCAACCGAGAAACCAGTCAATTCATATAACATTAAAATTTTAGTCATTCATAGAAAAATGCATGAGCAAAATTGTAAAATAAAATGTATGATTACATTCTATAATCCCAATCTCTGATTATTTAATTGTAATGGGACTTACCACAGTAGAGTCGGGATAAATGTTATGCAAAACTGGAGGTATATACGTTGAACCAGAAATATTGGCTGAGTAAGAACTGGATTTGTTTATTTATTTAATATATTTGTACGGCTGACCATTCAGTACCCTGTGGTCAGTACAATTAAATCTAGGCAATGTAACTAACATTTTCTAGTTACTGTGAAACTCGATGATGGTATGGACCAATTTCTTACGATACGAAAATATAATTATTTAATATCATGTTTGATAAGTATTAATGGATTTTAGATCACTTTGAAGTTTTCCATGCCCCCGCAATACGAAATCCTATCTATGTTGATTAACAGCAAGACAATTGTGCATCATCATAATACAGTATAACTATCACATATTGCAATGCAAGCTATCGTGTTCGTATTACTATCTCAAAAATATTCCTGATACGTTCTATAATAAAAAGAAAACTGCATTAGCCCACTGAACTGAAAATGGGAAATGTTTCACATAACAATTATTTAATTGTATTGAGTAGCGATAAATCTTCTTAATTGATCTGCGATAATGGAATCGGGTCTGTAAATCTACTAATTTTTAACATGAAATCAAAACTGTGGTTTGTTTGACTCTGAGTTTAACGATGGGGAAACGTGAAATAATTAACTATTAATACATTACCTCCGTGTAGGCTGCCATGTAGGCAATCATGCTAGGTTGGTTGTATAACTTACAGCACTACGTTACCCATTACGGCTCGGCTACATGAAGGGTACTACGAACAGGAAGCAATTCACCTGGAGTGAAACCATGAAAATCTGGTTGGGAAAATGGTGAACCTGGCCCGGGCCCTCATGAATACCAGAGACAATCGTTAACCGCTAAGCTATAAAGTCTTCCTTTGATGTTTTTCAGTTATTCCCTTTCGATCATTAGGAATTTGTTTCATAATATCTGAGAGAAATTTTGCAAATTTCTACTTTAAATAAAGCACGGTTCATTAACATCGTAAGACTCGTTGGAACCGTTAATGTAGACTCTAGAGAAGACTATACCTGAAATATGGATACTGAAATACTAGACAATAAATACTCTGTCAACCAGTGTGACAGTTTAAAATACAGTTAACCACAGACAAGTCGATATTTTCACTGAAGAAATAATGATATATGTCAATGAACAGTTTTAATTCGGTTTACGAATAATCTACGATGAATTTCACCCTAAAATGCAATTTAAATATTAATTATATTTTTTGTAAGAGGAAAGTTTTTCATTGTTGTTAGGCACATCGAAAGATTAGGTGTGAACAGAGTAACGGAAATTGTGATGTGTCAGTTTGCGAAGTTATTTTATTGTAAGCAAGACTACTAATCAGTTTCGTGTGCTTATTCTCTAAACGCGACGGACAATCATTGATGGGAACAAAGTACATCATAATTTGTCACTGGCTCGTATGACAGTGTTCTTTCCCACAACGCTCACATAGATTCAAATGGACACAGACAAATCTCGCGATTTTTAATATATTTAAGCTGTAATGGGAGAACATTTGGTTTGGTTTGGTTTGTTAGATATCATAATACCGGAAAACACTATGATCTAACTTCAACTATTTTCATCTTAATTCATTAATAATTTGTGACGTGTAAAAAATAAAGAAACACTGCATATATATATATCAGCACTTAGTTAACAGTAAGAGCTTAATTGTTTCATAATAGGTTTTTCGAATCTAATTTTGTTTTTGATTACTTCATCATAGTTGGAATGGTGTGAAAGTTACCTTGTAAGTGTCATGATAAAGACAATGCTTTCAAAGTTGCTGCTTATTTAACTACATCCTTTTGATGGAGGTGATAATTTTGTCAACATAAAATAAACTGTTGTAAGAAAATTAAGTTGCTGGTGTTACTTCTTATACTTTTCGTTTGGTCTTTACTTTTTTTTTAAGTGGTTAAAATATATATATTATTTTTAAAAAAATAGAACTTGTTTCCATTATGGTGCATGTGAATAAGTTGGAATCAATCTCGTATATCAACAAAATCTTTCCTTCTTCTCCCTGTTTACCAATCCTTCACTCCACACCGCTTGTTTACTGGTGAGAGCTGGGGTACCTATTTGTCGACAGGTGTAGCACCTCGACCCAGCTCGCAGTCCTACGTTTATTGGTGGACCGATGAATCGAGACCATTACCGGGCCCTCAGTCCCCGCTATTCGATTCTGAGTGAGCTCTCGGCGTACGCAATTGTTCCGCTGTTTACAGACGTGTTAAACACACACCAGAGTCCACTGCGGTATTCCAGGTTCCCTTTTATCCCTTGACAGCCAAAACGGAACCCAGAGGTTTATTGCTTTGGTTATTTGTCTTTCTTTCAATTTATTTTAATCAATATTCGCTGAACAGATATGAATTGACTACACCGTATGCAACCAGATTTTTATCAACTCTTTACTGAGATCATTTCAAAATAGGTACGAAACAGACAGCCAATACTTTATGTTGTTCAGTTGTAATTCTTTTGTTGCCCAAAGCCTTCGAAATTATAGAAGTTATTTGCAGGTAATATGTGGATTTATGGGTATCAAATGAATTGATAATTATGAAATTTTCAATACTACGATTAGATTTGAATTTATACCAGAAAAATTTCTAAATCAAATCAGAATTTACAAATTTGCCTTGAAAGTCATTGAATTCTGGATTACATTTCCGTCACCATTCCAGAAAGCTAGTGTGTTACTGCGTGTTACTTGCAGTCGAACTTGTTTTTTCATATAAATCTGAAGTCAGTATTAATGAAACATGAGCCGATTGTTATACTCGGCATATGACTGATTTTATTTGATTTTTAATGCTTTAAATGGTGTAATAATGTATCTCTTCAAAGTAACTAATATATTACATGTAATTAATTATCTGCATCAGGTATATCAGTGATATTTGATCCAACGATTAACAATTTATTCATCCCGATAGGTTCTAAAATCACATCACATTTTACTCTGTTTTTAAGCATTCTGGTACTAGCTTATCTTTCATCCATCAGATTAAGCTGTTCATTGCACGTCGATAATCTACTGTCCTATAACATTATGAATACTTCTGCTCCGTAGAAATTTCCCGGGGAGATGTAGCTTCTCCCTTACCTCCTTTTGTATGAATGGTATTCATAATTCTTGTTTTATGTGAGGATGGTGATGATGTTTAGTTTGTTCACTGTAGAGTGAGTAATGAAAGTAATTAGATGGTGATGGCAGTAACCCATCTGTTGAGGCCTTTCCTGAATAACCCCATGAATACCACCGAGTTCAACATCTCCATCACAGGAACAAAACACAATTAACATTTTGATATGGCCGCTCTTCCTGCACACTGCGCTGTTGTATGAGATTTAACCCAGTATTTGGCACACAACTTGGTTTTAGAAATGATGCACAAACACTTCTCTTAACCCGCTATCCGAGGCTGAAATGCCGAAAAGAAGATTTCATAATATATGAATGGGGACTATGACTATGAGATAGAAGGAATGGGTTAGGTTACGAAATCAAGAGAAGAAATTTCTGTTAAGAATAAGGGGAAAACGAGAAGAGTCTGATGAAGAAAGTAACTGAAGGAAGTCACTGAGAGTGAAATGTCAAAAAAAAAAAAAAAAAAAAAAAAGAATGATTGGTGGATGTTTCAGCGGAGTTTAAGTAAGTCACTTTGCATATCTCGATATGAGCGGCGGTGGAATATTGTTTCAGATGGTAGTATTATGTCTGGTGACCCATTCGAGACCGAGAACACAATTACACCATGCACCTAACTTCCAGTTCGCAGAGATTCGCTCAAGGAAAGAAATTAAAAATAAACAGGTCAAAGATGTTCATCCTCGTAATTGACATTCATAGACCATAAGCAAATGTTTAACTACTAGAAGAAGGTAGCGCTACACGGAATAGTAACAGATTTTTTTGTATAAATTAACGGAAATTACAATACAACCAAAGATATTTCTGAATGAATATTCTCCGAAAGATAATTACGTATCATAATTGATTGCAGTACTTTCTGTTTGTTGAAACTTTACTAGATAATTATTGCAACAAAAATATTAATACATGATTTTGAAGAAGAGTAGTAATTGAAACCGCATAATGAAAGAAGCAGGTGTTGACTTTATTTTCGCATTAGTGAATATTTATTTACAGCTTTATTATTAAATTGTAATATCAAGGTCAGGGATAATATTTTCATTTTTTCACTAGAAAATAAGAAATAGGAATAGCCTTACAAGTTATCAATATGGCACGAATTTTATTACTGGTATGTCTCAATCAAATCTAACTTGAAATTTGCCTCTAATATCGACTACATCCTACAGTTAAATGGCAAGTAGTAAAAACACTTGAATTTAGAATATTTTGTAAGTCGTGAGCAAAATAATCATACGTTTTTATTTTGTGGTTACCTCTCATATATCATTATAACTTTATTTAAAATGCTCTAAATTTAAAGCGCATTGCTTTGCAAAGAACTATAGTAAATTTGGTTGAAAGAATGTGTCGTTCAAAAGTCATGAGATGGAGTGCGCTGTCTAAAATGAACACGTGTGTGGATTCAATTTGTGTCTAGTGAATGCCACATACGAGACCTATTTGTGTCATTAAAGAATGGAACTATAAATGTGCCAGGCTCTGCACGCCATTTCTCGGTTTTATTTGTAAAGTTCTAACTGAGCTCACGGCTTCCTGACGCGGAACTAGAGACTTGTGTCGTTAATTTACAGATAAACTATCAAATAAATATTGGATGGGTAGGAAAATCCATAGGAATGGACCCGATTCTTTTTTCTTTATCTCCTCATATCCTTCTGAATTTATACTATATGCAATGTTTTAATGATGTTTCGAGTGTCATTTATTCCTACTTCGTTTTTAAACTACATTTAATTCGGAAAGTTTAAGTTTATTGATAGCCCACAAGTACACTTCAGTAATGATCACATGGATTCAATGCAAGATTAATGGTTGTGCTAGGCGTATGTTCAAACATATTTAGTTATATTTTATTTCTATATATGTATAAACCGTGATTTAAACTCTCTAAGAGACAGAGCACTAATAGTGCTACAGAATGTCTTACTATCTTTACATTAATAGAGAAAAGCTTTGCCAATTGTGAAAGTCAGTTTTAAGGGCTGTAAAAATTCGATCCAAAACCAGTATTCGAACTGAGAATATTCCGTAAATCTCTTAGGTTACTTGACCGCTTGCAAGGTTATATTAAATGGGTATACAGTGAAACAACTATAAAAAAAAAATATATATTCAAAAATTTACGTTTTTTCCCTAAGTATCATGGACAAGACATTGTAATATCAAGATAAAATGTATCCTATATGTTAACTGATGACATAAGCTATCACCATGCTAAATTTCGTTGGATTTTGTTCATTAATTTTTTTCGAGTAGCGCGCACGGATAGAGAAACACGTAAAAATTTACGTTTTGAACTCTGTAAGACATTTGTAATGTATTAAGACGAAAATAATGTTATGTCATGACCGACAACTTAGGTTATCACTAAGCGCAATTTAGTTTAAATCCATTAGGTGTCTGGGTGATGTGTGAACAAATAGGCAGACAGACAAAAATTCTAAATTTTAGTGTATTCACGTATTTATCATCAGTAGTTTACATTACAATAGCTATTTTGTATACAGACATTAAATGTTTTTAAAAAAATTATTTTATAGCATAGTTTGCTGCTTTTCCAGCATAGAGGAAACTATAATTAGCATTTAATAACATACTGCACGAACAAAAACGGATAAAAGCCATTGACTACTTATTGCTTACACGGTCTGCTTAGATGGTCTCCATATTTGATACTTGAAATAAGATTTAGTACTCGCAATGGTGTCTGCATCTTCTATTTCTGCTGGTTGTTTCGCGGATTCAACGAAACTAGGATAGAATCCAGACAATTTATTGTGCTGAGTTCTGCTGTGTGATACATCGATATGAAGTGCAGTTGGAGGGATTTTATTGCAGGAAGCTATGCGTTGGCATTGAATATTTCATACCGTGAAGAGAATTTTCCCTCAAACATTGTTCCTCTTTGTTGGAAGGATTAACTGAGTTCTAATAATAAGACGCTGGTCAAATGACCCAGAATGCAGTTCAGTCAACGGATAATTTCTTGAAGGATCCCTCGACGCCAAACAAACTGTCCTGTTTGTCATGTCCTTGTTTATGACGCCTACTTTCGTCTGCCAGGACCTGATCTTGAGACATGAACCAGTCTCGATAGCTGCAAAGCACCTGGTGCCAAGACTCTGCAACAGAAATATTATACCCATTAACCGAAGTAGTTCTTTTATCAGTCTAGCGAACGTGTAGGTAGGGCTACTGTCCCATAGATACTGGCTAAAATTTACGGAGATGTGGTAGCGAACAGTATACACTCATCGTATCGAAATACAGTTAAATAATTTGTTACAAGAAGCAAAGTGCCGAATCTTAGAAGTAATAGGGAGGTTTGAGTAATTTAAATCGCATATTGATTTAAGAGGTAACGTTAATTGTCTAGTACTTTTCTCTTGCTAAAAGTAACAGAAACACCTCGAAAATAAATAGAAAACCCTTAAGTAAAGAAGAAATTATGTTATGTTGAGACTAAAATTAAAGTGCTTTGCAACTTGTAAAAGATCCAACAACCTGTGTTCCAAGGTTTGACTTGTCTAGGCGTCTTAGGTGTCAACTGAACAGATTTCGCCAAGTCACGGAGTGTGCAAAGCAACCGCACATAAGTGGGGTCTCCGTGAAGATGCGTTGTGTGACTGTGGTGGTATCCAAACTGCTGACCACGACTGTCCAGCAAGAAGACCATCTGAAGGCCTGCATCAAGCTGGACCAGTTGCCAGAAGATGACTTAAATCCCGAGATAATCTGATTAACATGTACTTTGTTGTATTTGGCATACGATAATAATGATACGAAGAAGAACGAATTGATTTTCTAGCGCGCGAAAGAATGGTATTCCTAGTAATAGTTTAAACATTGTAATACAACATTTTTTTAAAAAAATAATGTTTTTCTGCTTAAGCTGCCTCGCAATGTTTATGAAAACAAGTCTGATAAAAAGTAAGAAAGTGCACATTAAGTCACTATTACGTCTTGCAGGAAAAAAATGTACGTTTGAATTAATAAATTGTAACTAAAAAAATTTATAAACCCTAAAATTATATTCAGGAAATTTTACCAATTATCTGTTCACTGATGACTTCTAAAATGAATCTGAATGTTTCTGTGAATTCGTGTGATCACCAGGGGCGCCGAGTTTTAGAAAACTTCGTGGGTGGTCATGCCAAATTGATGTCACTTTTTTTTTTTTTTTTTTTTTTTTTTTTGAACCAGCAAAGATTGTGAACTAGTTTCGACGAGACTATCACTGGTGGGTTGCTGATTTTGCATGAAATAATGTACGCTACTTTTATCCAAAAAACATTTAGGGTTTCATGCAAATTAAATAAAAACTTTCAAAATCCTTGACAAACATGAACGAAGTCGCACGCACCAAATAATATTAATAGTGAAAATCGCATTTAAATCCATACAGTAGATTTCAAGTAATAAGGGAACAGACAGGCAGACTAGACAAGAAAGATTTTGCATTTTATAAATTCTTTTCTAGCCCAAAAAATACACTAAATTTCGTTAAAATGGGTTCGGTCTTTTTAACGTGATTGAGTTACAAATTTATAGATTTTCAACTTTATAATAGTAATAGATAGATATCCAATAATTTATGTCTTCCTATTAGAAATCAGGATTTATTATTGCATATGATTTGTGTCCGCAAGGATCACTACGTGAATGAAGCTAGTTATTAATATACAGAGGAGATAGAAAAAAAAAGATGCGTAGAAAATACTATATTGAACAATAAGGAACGGATGGATACCTATCATAATAATAAAAATGAAATCATTATATTAACAGTGTTTAGCATAATTTTTATTAGCTGGATATATGTATTAGCACATAGTTCATGTACACAGTTTTACTAAGAATTGTATGATCTACAAATCAACATTAATAAACCTTTTTAAAAAGCTACATTTTTAATTTATATAATATCATTGTTTTTCAATGCAAACTTATTTTGTCAAACTACAACTGTATTTATAAATGTATCAGCAAAATTTTGTAGATCCACATCATCCGCTATTTCTCGGTCTACGTGCACTACCATGTAATCATTCGATCTTTGCTGGGTCATAGTACTCCCCAAATAAGTTTTTCTTCTCTGTAATGCTGAAAATGATCATTCTGCGGTGCGCGCCGATACTGGAATAGTTGAAACTATTTTTAACAATTTAATGATTTCATCATATCTTGGGTATATTCTCAATACCAAATTATGTATATATTACCGTTTTTTACATTGTTCAGTCTGACATTTTTTGTTCATGCAATTGCTAATAGCACGATGAAGAACCAAACGATACACATCAATGAGACCTTCGTGGAACTCTTTCGCGTAACTGCTGCTTGAATCATTTCAATCAGTAAGAAATAGTTCCACCTTTCTCAAATGTGTCATTGCATTTTTTGTAAAGTGCTGGTCGATACGGCCAACGAATTTATCTAAAACTACAAGATATAAATATTCGTTAGTCAGCGCGCGAGGAAAATTAATGTGGTTCACTTGATGAATCGTCTATATGTCTTTATCCTCATTTTAATTGGAGTTATTAATGTTGATTTGTTGATCAGTCCAATATAAAAACTGAGTCAACAGTCGATTTCCAAGGGTTTTTGTAAGACATAAATCTGCATTGGGGTGAGTGCAAACCTTCAGTCTCAGCTTTAACCGTGATCGTGCCTAGGATTACTTCAGTTCGTATAATGAGGACGCCACTTAGCTTGATAAATACCCAAACTAAGATAGGTAGTAGATAATAAAAGTTACAAGTCTATTGTGGTAGATAGTCATTATATTCTTCAAATTTTAGCAAAGTCACAAAACTAAAATTGGTATCAGACAGTTGTTCCAAAGGCAAAATTACAAATTCAACAAACACATTTGCGACAGACCAACCTCACGACCCCTCGCTGATTTTATAGCTCCATGAGGTGTTCTATTTTCGCCACACGCTCGCCTCAAAGTTACACATGCTTGCCCGCGATCAGCATCTGTCCCACTACGCGCCTAATTTGCACCACAGAAATGCGTAGTAGTGCTTTAACTGGATCTTGAAGACTGGGGGGAGGAAAAATCTGGACTGGTATTTATAGAAATATCCGTGGTAACGTGAGACTTCCGGGTTTTCCACAGGAATGGTCGATTAACTGATCAGATATCGGTTCCCAAGCTTGAGATTTAATGAGATTTCTTGACCTTGATGACTAAAAGTATTCCTATCGGTCAGAAACTTTGATAGTAGCTAGATCTTCTAACACGCGTTGATTTTAATCTTTATGAAAATTTTTGTAGTTTTAATAGTTTAGCCGTACAAAATCATTTTATAGCTATTATTCCCTAAACCTTTTAATAACTTTTGCAGTTATGAACTCGAAATAACTTTTATTATATTCCTAATAAAATTCTCTTTCATCTGACATCAAACAAGGCTTGTTTACTATTTTCAAAAGGGTAAAATAAAATTCGTATACCAATAACAGAATCTGACTAATTTATATTCTTTACATTCTTAAAGTTATCAATCTGAAAGTAGCATTAAACAAATCTATGAATCCAAAAATGATTCCTGAATAAATTCTAACTGCTTTCTTCGAATTATTATTTATTTTTCTTGTAAACTACTCCAGGCGAAATCTTTCTAGCCGTCTCAACCAATCTTGCCATTTTAACCTTGTTTCGTTGGCGCCAAAATTTATTTTCTTTTATCTCAATCCAATAACTTCGCGAATTCAAATGAAACTTATTTTAAATCCTTTGTATTTGATTAAATTTTATTTTAAATACAATTCCTTTCCTTTAATTTAGGTATATGACTGAAATTGTTAACTTTTCTTTAAACATATGCCTTTACCATTTTTTTTAAAAAAAATCTTTAGACTATACTAAGCTTTCCAAAATTTTATTATGTTGTTTCAGCACAAATTACATTACTTTCTTTCTACAAGTTATTTCTTAATATCTGAATTTCCGAATTTTAATGTGGAAAATTGCATGATAAATTTTTATACTGGCATTTTACTTTTAATGTACTCAAACTTTATAGTAGGATTCTGTAGCTACAGGATTTATTGTCTTTTGACTGTTAATCATTTCGAATATCTTTTAAAAAGAAGGAAAAATACTGATTTTAGTAAATTATATCAGAACTAAATATTTCATATCCAGTTTTTTAGATAGATTTATAACTTGAATTTACTATTTAAACGTAGATTCCTGCCTACATTAAATATCTCATTTGCATTATCTCCTGAATTATCTACCAAAATGACTTTAAAGCTGCGGTATCATGTGCTACAACTAATTCTGTAAACCAATTTCGTTTTGAAAAATTACGAAATTGTAAGGTATGTTACATTTTGAAATTTTTCGCCAGTTCGTTGGGATGATACGACGTGCTTGACAGTATTATCTACAGATTATTGCAGATGGAAAGAAATCTTATGTAAATTTGCGTTTAAAGCTTCGAAATGAACGAGAATTTCTATCGGAAATGATAGTAAAAAGAGATTCAAAAGACTGAAGACTTTTTAAAAATCATGTTGCTTTCACGCAAGTATTATCTTCCTGACTAACGAACGGGCCAAATGAGTGTATTCATTAAGAGATATTATACAGTTTTGGCAACTGATCTGTTAGTAGGCATTTTAAATGTAAGCTATATGGAAGATAGAACTCTTAACCGCATAAATTAAAAAGAAATACATTTCGTTTTTGCCGCATCTTCAATATGAACTATGACGGATGACTAAAAAACATGGAATTTCATTATTAAATGACGGCAGGGTGAAGTTGGTTATAAGAATGTGACATTGATTCGAGTTAATTGGTATGTCAGAGAAGAAAATCAGTAAGAGAACTGAAGTTAGAAGGGCTGTCACAAACTATCAGAATTTTTAACTGAATTTAGATCCCCTAAATTGGAGAGGGCCTATTGTAACAACCCTCAAACCTAAAATTAAATGGAATGGTATTTTATGAAGCACTTACAGTAAGCTAGAGTTTGGTTGAACATGATCTTTTATGTTTGTTTTTCAATTAACTGTAAATCAGTGTAAATAGACTTAGTTTTATGAAAATAAATTATTTAGAGGGCATTTAATATGTTTAATGACAGTATTATGCAAGAGAATTGCTTAAATGTTCGTAATTCCAAGTATTAATGCCAGTTACGATGTCTAAAGGACAATTTGCTACAGTTTAAAATGATTTCTGTGGATAATTTTGTGTTTAAGTATCATTAATTTCCATTTCTGCCCAATTTTTAATGATTGTAAATGATTATGTATTAATTGTTTTTAATACGTTTCAATTGTTTACGTATTTTTAATGTTCAAGAAATATCAGTCGGAAGCTTTTGAAGTGTTCTAGAAATTTCGATGAAGCTTATATAAAGCAAACATCCGAGACAGAGAAACAGTTTTCACCGACTCAATTTACGACGGCCAAGAACTGTATTGTCTGTGTAAGTTTTGTATGTATGCATGTAAACAGTATCTTTGACGTCGTGTTTATGAAAATAAAAGCAAGTTTAAAGTGAACTGTATGGTGGACTGGTTATTTATCATATTAATAAAACCACGAACTATCTAATATACAGTATGTCACAAGAGAGAAAGAATACACTTACCGTGGGACTTAGTAAGGACTAGTAGGATATCAAAGTAAGTAAAATAATTTATTAAAAAATCAGATATTTACAGATTTTCACTAACACAGGCTTCATTACAATTCTTATATTGCACCGAAATTTTCATTAGAAATTTTATGAACAACTATGTCGATCAAAGTGTTTATATTTAATTTTTCATCTACCATTATAAATAAAAATAAAAGCACACATAGCAGTGAAAAATCTCAATTCTTAACATGGAATTAGTATGTATTCTTGCTTAGAAATTAGTGGTCCCCTGGTACCTGACACGAACTACCTCAGTACCTGAATTTCTACCTAATCACGAATATCGTTAATTGTATTGGTTTGAACCGATTAAACTCAAGACATTCTTCACTAATGCAATGTTGTGCATAGTGCTATTGCTAACCTTCACAATGATAATGTGTTTCGTTTTTTCTCTTGCAAGTGCCTTAAGTATATATTCCGTTAATTATAAGCAACATGAAAATGAGTGAAACTAAAGTATGGGATCAATTTTTTTCCAAGATGAATGAGTCATTGGATCCTTCATAAATACTTACCCCAGAGATCCTGTACATTACCACCTGTTCCACCCAGTTCATTGGGCATGAAGTCTTTGGAGACGTAGTCGAAAATTGAATTCGAGCCACGAACATGAACATGAACCTGAAAAAGCACAATTACAATATACAGATTGAGTTATGTGTGGACCATAACTAAATAAAATCGCCCTAACATTACAACTCATCCAACAGAATCGGTGAAAAGAAAGTAATGAAGAATCTAGAAATGTAAAAGTCAAATTATACAAAAGTACCCCATTTTAAATGGCATTATTAATAATAACTATTCAGTGAATTAGAACCAGTTTTCTTTAATATTTCAAAGTGAGATTAGATAATAGAGAATTACGACAAAGTTATATTGAATTTATTATAAAATTAAATACCTATGAAAATTACAGGACTTATATAAATTTAACACTAAAATTTAAACAAAGATTTTATGAAAACAGTAATTTTTAATCCTGTTTTACAATAAACAACAGGAATATCACATAATGGATTTATCAATTCCTTAAATAAGGAATCAGTCTCTAAAAAACACATGGATTGTGAATCAATGACCCAAGTTTTTTACTATTTTTGAACAACACAAGCTATTAGTGTTTCTTTAGTAATAAACTTCATTTTTCTGAATTGTTTACATCTATTTTAAAAATTTCACATGTAGTTAGCGTGACAGATAAGATCTATTGAAAAGTGCTATATGTTGTAACCGTTCTCTTGCAAGTAGTAATATTCTTGGGTACCAATGTATCTGAGTGTTTTCCGTCCAAAAGAGGCTACATACAACGGTTATCAGCTGTACCCCAAGCAACTCAGGGCCGGATTAAGAAAGCGCGAGGCCCGTAGCAAATGTGAAGAAGAGGCCCTTGATTTTACCGTCCGCCCATCTAGCCTAGGTGCGGGGCCCCACTAAGAGGCTCGAGGCCCCTAGAAGGCGCGACGCCCGTAGCATTTGCTACCTCCTGCTACGTGGTTAATCCGGTACTGAAGCAACTCCATCACAATCTTCCTCTGCGAACTGTGAAGAATCTTCTCACTCGGAAATATCATCATAATAGTCATCTTCTTCACATAAGATGAGCGCTTTCATAATTGATTTACATAAAGTGTTCTTGTGAAATACGGTTTGAGTGTCCTTATTTCAGAATTTGTAACAGAGTTTTGAGATCCTTTTTGAGTAGAAAGTCAGCAGTGAATACTACAGATATAGAAACGCTTCCCGTATTTCATTTCTGACTTGGGGGCAGATTATTTAATAGGACCTATGACGGAGCAACAAATAATTAAAACAATGTTAACGTAATAAATTAAGATTTCTTGTTTAAATATGAAAAAAGTGCTAAAGTAATTGCTTCCAATGTGGCATTAAAGAAAAGATTTTTTTTTTTTTTGGTGTAATACGGAACAGTTACACCATGGATTTCAATAAAAATTATAATAGAGCAAGAGTGTAATCAGTATTTACCTAGAGTCACTAATAGTCATTTCTGAATAACACTGAAATCAAGTTTTCTTACCCTTTCTTTGAGCTTCGGTGACAGAGCATGCATAACGATTTTTAGCAGTAAATCCATGACTTGTGGAGCATTAATAAAATGAATACCCTTCAGCCGTGAACAATACATCGTCTGGAACACAAATGCAAAATGTTATTCTCCATGTTGCTGCTGATTCTTCAAGGTGAAGTAGTGCAAATTACAGTAATTATAAAAGGAAACTAAAAAACAGGTATCAAATATAACACAAAACATAGAGCACACCATTTTTATTAGAAATTACAGAATGCATTGTTACAAAACTGGAATATAGTAAAGAACAGTTCATTGTTCTAGTTATCTGCAGGTCATTCTCTCAAAATTTCAGTCTGTATTTATCACAGAGTAATTTCTATTATGTTTTGCAAATAACAAACAAACATTGTTACGTCGTGATTTTAATGTTGACCTTCAGAATCACAACATAGAATGACTGAATAAGAACGTCTTGATGTTGTCTTTTAAACTTAAATGTAATTGGAAAATTCCATACAACAATACAAAATAATAGTAAAACCGTAATTGATAGTTATATGTGGATTATAGCATACTACCAGTAACAAATGATCATGAAACTCAGATATTTTGTATTAAGAGAACTGCAATGCAAACAAAGAAGCTGGATATACAAAAAAATGGTATCTAACATTTCATAGGGTGTTTCGATAGTAATAAATGGATAATACAAAGTTTGACTCCTTTAAAACACGTATTACTTTTTGAAGGATGTTTTAAGAATACGATGGTTATTAACAAAGTTTGGTAAGGGGTGGTTTAAAATGGGCATTAAAATTCCTAGTAAAACAAAAAGAGACGATTTCGTTAAAAAGTGAGAGACTCAGGTTACTACATACTGAAGGGTCACTATAAACTTTATTCAGAAATACTAAGTAATACGTACAAGAACACGTATGTATCAAAGAAAATTAACACTTCCAGTAATAAAATAAAATTTATGTGGAATTCAATAAAATATCAAACTGCGAAATCTGGAAGTAGCTCAGAAGAGATAAAAATAAAACAATGTATTTGTTCGTAGTGAAGTAGGGGAACTTTGTAAAATATTAACCTTAGTTGTACGTGATGGACGAAAATTGAGTTTGAGACTGCATTGTTAATCAGGACAATTGAGTACACACGTCAATAAACATAATAAGTAGTGATGATCCGGCATAGGTGACTGAGTGACTTTCAGGACACAAACGAATTAATGGCACCGCAAAACTCCGAGAAACAGATGATATAATATATTTTTTCTTTCTCCACTTAAAACTTTGTCTAATGAATATCGAGTACACTTTTTTAATAGTCTATATTTGAGCAAAAAAAATTCTGAAATAACTAAAAAGCGTTAAATTAAAATATATATATTAATTAAATTGCTGCATCACTTGTGTTCAAATCAGAGGGAGGCAAAATTTTAAATTTATCTAGTTATTAATCAATCTTTTTTTTCAGATACTGGCCGTGTAGTTAATTTGTAGCGCTTGTATCATTCAGACTGAAGAACTCCGCAGGCTAAGCAATAGAACTGTTTCCAGAAATGATGAACACACATTCAATGTTAAGTTTATGCGTGAAGTTGAGAAAAGAGTACATGTAATTAGTATCCAGTAATTTTCTTTCTTATTGGTTTTAATTTATATTTGGCTTTAACAGAGTGTTGTGTAAGATTTTGATGTTGGATTGTTACTTGAACTCATGTCGGGGGTAGCGCAATAATATTCAGTTCAAAGTGTGGAGGGAACATTCAGACTTCATCGTGTAGTTAATTTAAATAGTTAGCAACCAATATTTTCCAACAGCAAGCATTTTTGTAGTGTCAGATCTATGTGTAAAAAATCAACGAACATGTTTATTAAAAAGGATGTTAAATTTATTTTTCATAGTCATTATTTGTATAGTAGCAACCTGTCATTTGATCTTAAATTTAGGAAGTTATAATTATGTATTATGAAAGAATGCTTTCTTCTGTAGTAAATATAGATTGTTGGGATGCATGGTGTAACATCAAGAAGACTAATTTAATTAATTAATACTACGTTAAAAAACTTGAACGTTTATTTACTTTCAGTTACCTATTATCGCTAGTATTAACTTCAAAATTTTACAACTTAGCGGTATCTTTTCAAATATTTATTTATTTACCTACTCTAGAATACTTTCTTCCTCTCTTTGTCTCTTGTATGTATGAATTAATAGTGCTAACACATTTTTCCGATTTTTCTGTAATAGTTATAGTCAGAATAGGCGACAGTGACACCCTCATTTGACATGATATAAAATTCGATTAGAAGCCATAGCAGGTATCCTTATTGGAACGACGATCGCCACGGCTAGAAGCAGACTGAAGAGATTGTATTGCTTCGCAGTATCCTGGTACTAGATCACCTGCGAGTCGACTTAAATCAACGATACTCAAGTCGTTTCCAAGACTTCTATTATGCTTTGAATGAGAGTATTTTATAGACACCATGGAGGTTAGTCCCTTCCATTTAGTGATATTAAAAATCCGATCCCTTTGCTCAAGAAGTTATTACGGAAGGGTTGCTTCAAATCCTAACATTCGTCAAGAATAACTGAATAGTTTAGAGCAGTATAATTCCTCAATAATATGATAGCTTCACCTTCTTAGGAGATGAAGAGAAACTAGAAAAATACATGAAACATGTTTTACTTTGTATTGCAAAAAGATTAGAGTCCATTAAAGGAAAAAAAAGGAAAAAAGGTAACCTCAAAGGCACTTACAGTGAAACACATGTCCATGCGCTGCACCCAGGGTATGGTGGTGGCTGCCAAGTGCCCCATGCCGAAGTTGTGAAGGTCGATGACGCAGATGTCCGCGGCTCGGTAGTCCTCAGCCATCTGCACCTCGAGCGCCATGAAGGCCAGCTTCTGGTAGGCCTGCGCGTCGTACAGAGCAGCGTCCTCGTGGTAGCCTGTGCTGATGTGGATGCGGTGACCTTCAGGCGTCAAACGGGGCATGAGGAAGTACTTCCTATGTACACACCAGGGATATCCTGTCTGCCACTGCAAATACATACAGCTGTGCTATTTTGCATTGTAGAATGGACAAGCCGTGAGAGACTATGAAATCAATGTGAGTGCCATAATATGAGGATGGTCTGAAATGTGTTCGTTTTTAAAACAAACGTCAGCCAATGTTGCTGTCTTTACTGCCCTCTGAAGGCATAGATCTCTCCCACTTCCCTTCACCTGTTTCTGTACAATCCTGCTCTTGACGAGATAAGTACCTGAGTTTATCCGGAAATTTATCCCAGCAAATGGTGTATCTCACTTGTCTAATAGTAAATATCTAATATGAACAGATTGGTGAGCAATTCTGCAGGCCACCGTCCAACACTGTTCAATTTGACGCACAGTTAATACTATCATTACAGTCCACAGGGCCTTATGAATATATTTTCGTTTACAAATGATAATAATTTTGTTAAAATGAAATTACTTTCTCTCCTTTCTGTATTCACCTTCGTCTAATACCATTTAGAGATGTCCCAACAGCGTTTAATTTGTTCCATATGACATCTCGTATTCTCAGGACTTGTCCCGCCCACTTTAATCTTAATTACTTAGCATGAACTAAAACGTCCTTAAATCTGTTTTGATTCATAAGACATTCTTATAATTCCGTATCTATGGCATATATTCAGCGTGCATAATCCTAACGACATTTGCTGTAATATGCTGTAAAGATTCATATGCAGACTCTTCAGCACTTATTTTGAGCACCTGTTTATGAAGAAGAAATAAAGCAATCGAACCAACACAGACATAGCTTATGTATGAAAGTTTGCTTATAACTCTAGTTATGTACATCCAGAGACTACTCTTCGAACTAGCTATCGGTGTTGGTCAGCGTGTATTGTACTCACACATGCTCCGTCAGCGTGGTAATATCCTTGCCCAGTGGGTCCCTGTTCTGCAGTATCTCTGGGAGGCGAGTCCTCAGCGAGAAGTACGAATCCAGAGCTTTCTTCGTCCGTTCAGAACTCGCCTTGCAGTTTATGTACATTCGCTCCAAACGGTGCCTGTCTGTGACACATACAGAAACCAGTGAATAACCATCTAACACCTACCTACCAACAATTAGTAGTGTTAAAGTCTACTTAGCTTACAGACCGTTGCCAACAATTTTCACTGGATGTTTGGAAATGAAAAAGATATAAAGTAGATAATGTGACTGAAAATGTTAGACAGAAAAATAAAACGTACATTTCACCAACATGCACAACACCAAGATTTTAACTTTTGACTTTTATGGTTTTCAGAAAGCTGATTCTGCTAATAAGTTTTAATTATTTTAGAAAGGTTGCCGGATTTTAGCTGAGATGTCATAGCTCATAACCTTCACTTCATACTATCGAAAAAAAATACCAGGACGCAAAGGATCTGGTATCGAGATCGTGGAGAGTTTTTCTTCTACATGCCAGGAAACTGTTTGATTCCCTGCTTTGAAACGACTGAGAATCTCATTTAAATCGCGTAAGCTTTAGAGTTCAGCAAAGCGTTAGGACATTTCCGTCCGCCTATTGGCACAGTTAAAGAGAAGAGGTAGCGTTTAAAATCCTGTGTACCAAGACGAATGTAGAACATTCGGCTTACAGCCCTGGGCATGCAAAAGTAACTGTCCTAAATTATTGTTGAAGTGGATATTGTTATAATATAGTTTGTATACGTACACTACTTTTTTCTTAGTCACAATTTACACACAAACCAACTGGAGAAGAATCTGCGTTACGAAGTTCTGGTATATAAAAACTCCAGTTAATCCATTTTTCGAAACAAATCAATTAATATAAATGCCGAAATCCGTCCGTTCTGCAAGTTTAATCTTACTTCACTACACATTTGGCAACACTGAAATAAAATGTGATCGCCACATAGCATTCTATCATCGTTTCCTTGAACTGGTATTAGTGCCGGCTATGGATAGGTTACAATTTGATCACCAGCTCTGATCACCATCTCTTATTCTCATTTGATTTACGAAATCTCTTCAGAATTCTGATTACTGGAAATCCAGTATTCCATGTTTTAGTAATCTAGATGTTAAAACTTCTACGTATATAAGTACCTTAATTGTTTTATCAGTCTTAAAAATACACAAACGCCATTATTTTCCTCACACCCCTTCAGGGGTTGGTAGGTAATACGATAAACCGTACACATCATGCCTTTAATTTTAATAAAAACTATGAATGTAAAATTGTCAAGTTGTCTGATTTAAAAATAAAAATAAAAAATAATAAAAAAATTGTGGTCCATAAAACTGAGAGAAAAAATTATTTTTTAGAAAGTTAATACAAGCTGTAGAGTGTAGACTTGACTCAGAACAAGATTTTAAATTTTTGTCACTAAACAGCCACGAGACTGGCTCTATTTTTACAAGAAATATTTTTCAGAAATTTGTTTTTCACAATAGGAAAGTGCGACGAAAGAGTAGTTTATTTTCACTTCATATTTAGGTTTCCACTCCCTTAATTTCTAACAGTTACAAACATGTTTTAAGTTCATCCACACACCGAAATCGTCACTGGTGTAAATGGAGTCATAAACCGGTGTCTCCAAAAATATTAACATTTCTTTATGTCTCTACAAGTGATTTTTTTAAAGTAACGCCATAGACACGGTTTAATTTATGATCTTAGACTTTTAAAAATATTAATGTGGCTGACTGATATTTTTGAGTCACACTCTACGATACCATACTTGTTTGCAATATCAGGTTTGTCACATTTAAATTTGAAACATTTTTCTTATTTCACTGCAATTTCAGTATTTAAAATTTATTTGCATAACGTAATCGACCTTGCTGACTAATGTGACTAGTTACGTTCCGTAGGCTAATTGTTGAAAATAGAATTTTATTAGTAGATCACGGATAAAGGGATTAAAGCGGATGACGACAAAATTAGTTGAGAAACAGTTTATGACAGCGACGTTATGATAGAACTGTGTGCAGTTCTCACCGTTTTGTGGCACGGTCAATATATCTTCTGGGGATTTAGGTGCGGTACGATAATTCCTATGCAAGGACGGCCAATCGTGTTCCGTACTTTAAACTTCCTGGATAAAAGAGTGCCTACCAATTAAAATCGTGGTTTTAGCAGCAAGTGAATGTTCTGGTGCCTGGCCCAGAGGTTTCATAAACTACTTTTGTGATGAAGGGAGCCTTGTTGGTGACAGTGCATCTGACGTTTATAATCTTAGAATGTAGATTTCTGGCACTTATTATCAAAAAGCGAGAAGCTTCCCGGCCTGCCGGCCTCGGTGGCGTAGGGGCTAGAGTGTTAGCTCCACATGCCGAAGGTCACCGGTTCGAGTCCGGCCGAGGGCATGGGTGTATAGTGTATGTGTTGTCTCTATGTCATGTCCATCGTGTTGTGTCTAGAACCACTTGGAAAAATAATACACTGTGAAGCAATGAAATACACTGGATGATTCAAAATACACTTGAGTTGGCTGTATGGCCTCGAAGCCAAAAGCCATTAAAAAAAAAAAAAAAAAAAAAAAAAAAAGCTTCCCGGCAGACAATGTAAGCGGTTGATATAAATTCTTCGCGGGTTTGCTGGCGGATTACATTTTCTGCTGACGAGCTTTCGGCGACTTGCACTGCCGCCATCATCAGGTCCGATGTTCCTTTAGATACAACGGACCTGATAATGGCAGCAGTGCAAGTCGCCGAAAGCTTGTCAGCAGAAAATGTAATCCGGCAGCAAACCCGCGAAGAATTTATATCAAAGATACGCCGGGAAAGACTTATCTCTCATAATGTAAGCGGTTGCTCCTCCCCCGGGAAAGACATTGTTTAGTACTTGTTTTGCGTTAGAAGCAAAACGGATACGAGGAAATACCACACATGAACTCCAGCCATTCCATCGCTTCCGGAAGCCGCTTGAAATGAGCTGTTTTATCGTAAAGAGCTTTGACCGTTTGTCTTGATCTGAGGTTGTTCCGCGTGCTAATAAACACTGACTTGCAGCCACGACCGAGTCTTTGTTCTCAGCGAGGGGAGACTTAGGCCCGGTGCACACGATCGTCATTTCACGTCGCGTGCACGCCGAGATGCTGCGCTCTCGGCTAGGAGTACGCAGGAACAGATACGGTACTGCACACGCACAAGCGGTCACGCCGCGGCGACCCAGCGGTCGTTTTTTCCCTGTTCTCGCCCACCACGCCGCAGGGTCGCCGCGCACGCTAGTGCGGTCTCCTAGTACATTGTGTCCAATGGGCCGGTGCACACGGGCGGCAGAACACGCTAGCGCGGCAAGCATGGCAGACGAGTTATTAGTTTTAGAAAATATTGACATCGAACATTTTATTGGTGTAATTAAGACTTATCCAGAAATTTGGGACATCCGTCAAAAAATTTTCATGATCGAATCAAGAGGAGAGCTTGGACCAGTATATGTCGGATATTCATTGAGGGATTCGAGGAGAAGGACGACAAGGGCGAAAATGAAATATTTAAGCAAAATATTTCGTGTTTATTATAATTCCAGGTTTACGTAAAGTATTTACAATCTAGATTTTATGTATCATACCTATAGAATTTATAGTAAATTGCTGTTGCAAACACAAAAGTTCTTAAATAAAATTCCTTTACCGGGGTAAGGTGGCAACATCAGAAACAAAATATGTTGCTATTATGTTCCTTACTTGGATATACTGAAGTAGTTCCTCTTGTTGGAACTAAGGCATCCTTTACGATTTCGACAAAACCTTCTATACTCATTTCGTCTTGAATGTTGTACCCATATCTCGTTCTTAAAAAAATTGTGAAGTGAACAACACGTCTTTATCAATAGGATAGATAAATCAAAATTTACATTGTTTTATGAAAATTTTTCCATTTATTGTACAGAATGCCAAATGTACTTTCTACTTTTCTCCTGGCGCGTGACAATCTGTAGCTGAAAATTCTTCTTTTTTTTCTGATAAAACTTTACCACTGTAAGGCCTCATATATTTGGTAAAAGGGAAAATGCTTCATCACCAACAAAATAGAAGGGCATTTTTGGACCTGCAGTGCCGGCAGAGATTGTCCTCTCGGAATGTTTATTTAATTGTTTTCAAGCTTCATATAAAAATAAGTTCTTTGGAATAGTCCTATACTACCAGTAACGTCTATCCTTGTGTCCTTAATAAATGATTTTTAAAGATAAAGTACGCAAAAATTACCCGCTTCTTATTATACATGTCCATCGTTGTCAGTGGGACGCCTACTGCCGCCTGCTACGTGTGCATCGGATGTCGCGTGCATGCGGCGTGCACACGGCGTGCACGCGACGTGAAATGACGCTCGTGTGCACCGGGCCTTAGGGAAACCCGAGGTATATAACGGGGCACCAAGACGGAATGAAGTTCAACGTTTATCGGTGTCAAGGAGGTATTGCCAGCGATCGGCAATAACTAGAAGTAGACCAACCTGTTACTGCTCAACTTCGGCAGCCATGTTACTCTAGTTTTCTGGAGCGTTAGAGGGTGAAGTTTTCGTAGTGTGATTTTCTTCTCCTGTATTGTTACCTCTGATGATTTTGTAACTAAGGTGAATTATACTTACTTGTTTACATTACAAATATAGTTAGTACGTGCTTGAATTGCGTTTAATTGTCCTCAGTTTCATGTAGTTAAATTTTGTTTACGTATATTTCTTGATTAACCGTTCCTCCCTAACCTAAATTGTGTCCCTGGCGCGGAATGGGGAAATACTCCATCCTGCCCGCTCTTGGGGTTCTCTTGGATAACAACTAAAAATAAAGACTCTTCATTTTGAGTTTTACCTGAAATTATAATGCCTACTCCAAAAATTAAAGAAAACACGAAAAAAGATTAATCGGAAAGTTGGGAGTTATCTTAACAGATTCCACATATGAAAAAGTTGTGAAATTGCTACTAAGGAAAAAGAGTAAAAGAACTTTGTCAAAGAAGAAAACGCTAGGGTAAAATTATTTAAGAAAGAGAATTAAGAATGAAAAAAAAAACTAAAGGAAAGTGCCTGTAGATGAATGGAAAAAGAAAAAAGGAACTCAAGAGAGAACACAAAACTAATGAGAATGATTCTGAGAATTGTTCCAACTGCGGTGACTTTTACTCAAACTCAGTTGAATATTATGTCGCTTGTTCCATTTGCAAAAAATTGGCATAGAGTTCCTGTGTATCTAGAAAAGCTAAGACGATGAGGCTGCCCTTGTGTGTGAATAGGTTTTAAAAAAAGAAACAATAAAAAATTGTAGTTAGACCTTTATAGTAATTTAAAACTAATTAAATATTGAGCGAACTTATTAGTTCTTCATTGCCACTAGTTTTATATGTTTTTATAATTATTTTTCCCCACCATCCCATTCTGCCCCATGCCCGGGACAGGACGGCACGAATGACAGGAGGGGTCGTAGAGGGTTAGTAACCCAAGTACCCCCGATAATGACCCTACCCCTTACGGTGTGAAGCCGGGTGGAACGCGTTTTAAGATTATCTATCTATCTATCGTCTACTTAACCGCAGCAAAGATCAAAGAGACTAACAAGCATTCCATTCAAAAGATCTCGTAAAAATTTTAATGGCCTGTCATCAATGATCATAAGTTGTTAAAAAAATTCTCTTTAGTTTAATATACAATTCGTTTATTTTGATGTTCAATAAAATACCTAGTTTCTTGTCTGGTGCTTTCAAATTTATTCATTCCCCAGTCTGGATGTAATATGTGTCAGATCGAGGAACAATCCCACTTATATTCAAAGCATTATCTCGCTTTGCCGCTCACACAATGAAAAATGCAACAAAATGTGCGGTTATACTGCAATTTCTAGACATGTTTAGGAAACTTCATGCCAAAGATGAAAATGAATATTGCATTATTCAAACGAAAAAAAAAAAAAACTTCACGCTCTATCTATTTACAGATGGTATCATCCTTCAGCAGGTGATGCTATATATATATGAAAATTGCCATAACAGCCTTGTTCAACAAGAGATTAATGATAGTGGACACGTGAAACGTTCGAGACTCATTATAGCTTTGATATCAGAAGAAATTACGGTTGAGAGAGTACATAAAATGCTACAGCAGTTACAAGTCCGTTTTGACGACACCAGTCAGACGCAGCCATGTTGAATCCGAAAGCAACGCGTTTACGAGCGGCCACACTCGTAAAGTAGTTAACGACCGCAAGCCAAGTTAGCGCACAACTCCGAAAAAGCAACGTCTCCAACTGCAGCTGCCCTGTAGCACGGCAGCGCGTCACCAACTGACACACCAAGATCGTATTCTTATAATAACCATCCCTTTCAAACTTTGAAGATCATGTTTTTGGCAGTTTCAATTTTTACAGTTTTATCGATGAAGTAATACCGTGTCGTACACAGTTATTTAATCATTTTTGAAATACAGGGAATTTCATCGCAGAAATTGTCCCAAAAATGTGTTAGAGTAAAAATATTAATAATAAATAAAAAATTGGAACTCTCTCATCTACCACCTCAGCCCAACGAGTTGAAACATCAAAATATATTAACAAGGAGGCGCAACGATAAAAGATAGGGCCTGGAATGTGAGCCTTAATGATTGTGTTTTTTATAATAAACTCTAATTACTTCTCGTTATTCACTTATTAACATTGTATCCCACATTCAAACAGTGATCTTTTTTCCAATACAAAGTTTGTAGCTCGAAGACCGAAACAAAATCTTACGAAACCGATTTAAAAAACTGGTATCTACCAGTTTCTTAAATCGGTTTCGTTCCTGCCTCCTCTTGCTAGGATGTTATCACAATCATTTGCTAATTACACTAAACACTTTTAAAAAATCGAATTTTCTTACTTGCACAGATTTTACTTACCTTTACCGCATATTAAAAATATAATTGTACCTAGTAGACAAGAAAATATTTGTAAAACAAGTATTACTGTTGGGACTCGAAACTGTAAGGAAAACAGAAAATTATACAATAAAAAATAACTGTGTGGTTTTATGAAACCACGAAGCAAGTGAAACGTTTTTAAGCATTTAACTGAAAATTTTCGGAAAATTATTCGATTTAGGGTATTAAAATTGCGTTCTTAATCTTAACTTAATAATTATAAAATGGGAATGATAATGGGAAAGCAATAGTAAACAATATATCCAACCATAAATTTTAATTTTAATCTATGTATTAGAGTACGGAATACATAATAAATACAATCGCACGTATAAGTGAGAATGTAAATGCTAAACGGTCAACTGATGCGAGCAATGGGCGCCGCCATATTGGCTTAGGCTGCTCTGCCGGGCACCTTTCACTTTATCCCCACTCCGCGGCCGGCTGTAATGCGACATGCGATAGATGGACGATGAAATAACACTTCCTGTTTTCGGAAGAGAAGATTAGAAAGTACCCGTCAGTTGCCGATTACCTTGCTTCAGTTCAACTGTAGTCGACGCCAGACAGATACCAACTGACTAGGAGAGGTTTTCAGTGTGGAAATTGCAATCGTAGAACGAACGAGTCTGGTAAATAGTGCGTCACCTCTGGTTTCTCGCCTTAAAGCAGCTCTGCCTGGTGGGCCTCCGTTTAAGAGAAATCGGGGATTAAAAAAAGTGCTTAAATTGTATGTAAATCAGCTTTACTTTTACGGAAGACCGTTAGTTTATAATGCCTACTTAGCCGTGGTCTTTAAGGCGGAGGGATCAGATACGATGGGTTCGAAGTTCGATGCCACCAACCGCGAAATTTCTTTTTCTATTTTTTTTATTGCCATTCCATTTTGTATCATTAAAATTTGTTTTGAAAAAAATCTATAAAATTTTTATTTTCCTTTGAAAAATACGCAAATATTAGGATGTTATGAATCATAAAAACCTTTGAAACAAAAATTACGAGCACACCAGAAACATTTTGTGAAGGACAGGTTTCGACAGTGACATATAGTATTCATTATTGATTTAAGAAAGCAGGTATCGTTAACATTTGTAAATTTCGGCATTTTATTCGTTAATTTTGAACCATACCAGGAATATTTTATGATGTCATAAGATACAGACGCTCGCAAATTGTGGTGAATAAGAGAATATATCTCAACAGCATCTTCACGAGAAGATATTGCACGGTTATCTTGTAACAGTTTCGGCGCATTTTGAAGAGTTTTTATTAGTATTTTTACCTGATGATAGAAATACGCATCACATGGCTGACATAAATGCGTATATTTCGGTGGTACCATCCTAATATTTGCTTATTTGTCAAAGGAAAATAAAAAAAAAACCTGTAGAATTTTTTTCCAAACAATTTTTAATGCTACAACATAGAACAGCAATAAAAAAAATACAAATAGAAAAGAAAATATTTCCCAGGTTGGGGGATAGAACCACGGACTCATTGCATTTGATCACACCGCCTCAACGAGCACGGCTAACTAGACATTATAAATTAATGGTCTTCCGTACAAGCATAGCTCATTTACATACAATTTAAGCACTTTTTAATCCCCGATTTTTCTTAAACGGAGCCCCACCAGGCAGAACTGCTTTAGGGCGAGAAGTGACGTACTATTTCCCAGAATTTTTCGTTCTACGATTGCGATTTCCACACTGAAAACCTCCCCTTGAGAGTGTTAACGGACAAGAGGCCTCCGCACTAGGTCACGTCATACCTGCGCGCATGCGCCTGGCCGGCTGTAATGTGACATGCGATGGATGAACGGAAAAATTTGAGGCGATAGAATAAAAGTTTCACTTTAAAACTTTCACGGTCCTCAGCTTATTGTGGTAGGAGCGATTGAGAAACACCGTAACTGCGTTACTGTCACTCTGACCTGTTGATTGAGAGACTGCTAAATGTCAGTAAACATACTGGGATGACCTATACGACCAACTACAGTCAAATTCAGGTGCCACTAAATAGCGGGTGTATGGTAAGCCGGCCATTACCTTCCACAACAGTTGGACTGTGAGTGAGAGGGTCGTGGCGCACAGAAGATTCTAGTACCTCCAGTTAGTGAAGAAATTCCAAAAATGTAGATTGTGGGCTGTCCTATTTACAGACAGGAGATGACATTACGATACTATCAGCACTACAATGGTATAGTAAAGGTCAGGAGGCTTCTCGAGGTAATTTCCGCTTTCCCTTGGATTATGCGGAGGTAGAGCTTCTCATTCCCATTCACAAGCATTGGCATTGGAAGGATGTGACCGATTCAGCGCCAACTCCGTCCATTCTTTACCATCTCGCGGAATTTCCTCCACGGTACTAACTTTATAGCAGGCTTCAACGAGGAGCAAACTGCGATCGTCCTAGGCGTAGCCGGACGCTCTTATCTTAGATAAGTGACTGCCCATCAGCACTACTACGATTACTGTTTTCAAGTCATTTTGGTCGACTCAATGTAAAGTAGTGGATTCTTCAGCTTTAAGTGGCGATTCTACGGCCAGGCGCTAAGTTGTTTTGGTTCAAAATTATCGTGACGGGCAGTCAACCTCAGCTAACGACCTATTATGCCATTGCTATCGTAATAGAAGAAGAAGACGCCAACACGGTAACTGTCGCGATATGCGACTATACAATACTACTTATCGACATAGCAAATATTCTGTGATGTCTCTTGCTCATGGGCCGGAGAAGTATTTGATTCGTTCAATATTGCTGATGCACTTCAACCGGTAAAGTAATTAACGAAATAATTCATCATTGTTTGTCAGTAACACTCAATAAAAGAATAGTCTATTCATTTTATACATCCCCAAGCAGTAAAATTCATTGTTTGTAAAACTGAATAATTATCAGAAGCTATCATGCCTTTTTCTCTTGATATTAGCAATTTGTGTTCAAACACCACACATTCAAATAAATAAAAAACATAATGAAACTGAGGTAATGCTGTACTTACAACCACTAATATGGAGAAAGATGTTAAAAAATAAATAAAAAATATATGTGATAAACATTAACTTGCTGTTACACAATAGTAACTGATATACAAAGCAGATTGGTGCAATTTATTATTATTATCTGTCAATGAAATCTTAACGGGTGCACATCATCATCCTGAAGTTTCCACGAGTACACACTGGGCGCTATAATCAGCCCAGCTGTCTCTCCACCCGCAGATTGCTGATGTACCACTACTGTCGTCGTGCCTGGTGCATCCCCTCCACTACAGTTCGCACGTGATTCTCTCCGGCGCCGGCGAACAGACACAACATGCGTGGGCCAGTGGAAATATCATGTTCTTACTACTTAATCCAGCGGTAATTCCGCGGAGATTTCGTTTAAACCATACACTGGTAAAGTCTCCGTTCTTGTAAAACACTAAAGCTTGAATATATAGACGTTGTAGATAATACTCCTCAATTGTTGATAATATTTATAAATAAATTCCGCCAATTGAATATTTGTTCGTTGATTTACTTTCCGAACGCGTTTCACTTCTTAAATAAAGCATCCTCAGTGGTTATCCTTTTATTATGCACTAGCGGAGTTCCCGGCGTTGCCCAGTATAGTTGGCGCAGATTTACCCATATCCTATTTTTATTACCGTAATGAGAAATATTTGTAAAAAGTGTCATAAAATTCGCGCAAATTTTTTTCGGAATTAAAGCAAACCTTGATTCACTCAACATTACCAAGAAACGGGTGGGTATAAGTTTATTTGCACGTAAACTATTTTCATTCGTTCGGAAAGATTCATGTACATCAAGCTTTGGTTAAGAAATTACATTAAAACATTACTGAACAACGCTAGATTATGTTATAAATTCACATTTAATTCAATTGCGAAGTGAATAGATATACGTTTTGCTCGAAACGGCATAAACTTTAACTTCCCAGATTCACCCATTTATACAAATACCAAAAGTGAATCCGGAACAATATTATCGTAAACAGAAGACTGAAGACTAATGCTGAAGGCCAGAGACATTGTCCAGAGATCATGCTTAAAGAAAATCTCTGTTGTTTTTACGGCTATCTATAACGTATAAAAATTTAATATCCCGAATTACAGGATAGAATACTTCAAGTTACGACTATCTATAGCGTTTAAAAATTGAATATCCCGGATTAATGGAAAAAATACTTAAATTTTTGTTTAGTGTGCAAAATAGTTATTATTGTAAAGTTATCTTATTGCTATGGTCAGAGACATTGCAGTTGCATACTTTATTGCGAAGTATGCAACATCTAATCCTTCCATCTTTGGGATTTGTCATCATACGTTCAGAATTTCATTTAATGGTCCTACGTTATTTAACATTGAAACATAAGACATACCAAACAACTAAACTGAGATTATAAGCTTTAAAAGGGTGAAAACCCCATCGAAATATGCTCCGTAGTTTCCGAGTTTTTATAAGACCAATATATCCGGTTTTCGTTTTATAGATATAGATTGCTCTACCTGATAAACCACTGAGGATACTTCATTCAAAAAGTGAATGTAAATAAACGAACAAATATTCAATTGCTTTGGCTGCTTTTATTAATATTAAAGCTTGTATTTAACAAAACCTGATAATCAGAAGAGCGATTAATACTGTCAGAGAAAGATGAACACGTAGTAAATATATGATGCAAGTGTGCTGAGAAAAACATCATTACTCTTAGTTCCTATCCAAGTTTTATTTAGCTAAACAGTCATTGAAGAAAGTCACGAAATGGTGTTTTGAAGTATTTAAATTTTTTAGCTTATATTGCGTTTGTAATTGATAGTATTGAACATTACGGACCCATTTCTTGAGGCAGGTGCGGCTGGAGGCTGAGCCAGTGGAGCAGCGTGTCCAGAGCCTGCTGGATGGACGCCTCGTCGACGCCCAGGTCTGCCCTCACGCGAGCCACTTCGTCTGCAGTCGGAGGCACGAACTTCACCGGCGACATCTGCAAATACAGTAGATCCCACGGCTGCAATCGGTTCGAAGGAAATCCGTCTAAATATGAGACCACCGAATGTCAAAGACCTCTACCATGTGAGCCTTGGTTGAAATATGCATTAAGAATTTTACTAATTATTTAATTTATATAGAGTACAAATTATTCGGTCTCACTACTATAATAATAAACTACTATATCTTTTAGTATTCGCACTAACATCACACATTGAGGAAAAAATTAAAGACATCAGTAGCTTTTGTCAATCTAATAGCGGCATATGATACTGTTTTGCTTGATTGAACGAACTATAAAAGTATGTACCCTGTAGGAAACTAACATCCCTCCTGAAGAACATTCTGATAAACCGTTATTTCAAGGTCACTGCAGGGAAAAAGACAAGTAAATTATTTACGGTAAAAAAGGATTACCTCAAGGCTCAATACTTGTTCCAATGCTCTTCAACTTTTACACTAGTTACATGCCTGAAAAAGTAAACAACAAATTATCTTACGCTGACGACTTAGCTATCGCTGTCCAAACTGGCACATTAGAGGAAGGGGAAAGCAAATGATTTACAAACTTTGAATGCATACTATGTGAAGTGCAGCCTATGTGAAGACAGAAGTAGGCCCATTCCATTCGGTGGCTTAAAGTGAACTTCTACCAACAAACAGTTAAAAATAATTTCTACCCTTAATATCTTGGCATCACCTTAGACCGTTTCCAAACGTTCAAAACAATTGGAAAAAACAAGTCAGAAACTTAAAATATGGAAGAACATCATGAAGAAGTTAACTGGCACTTCGGGGAGAGCTGATGTGGACTAATTACGAACAACCGCCCTCACTATGGTTTACCCTGTAGCTGAGTGAGTACTGTGCTCCAGTGTGGAAACGTAGTACTCATACTAAAAAAATCGACGTTCGTCTAAAACAGTTTATGAGAGTAATTATTGGTGCACTAAAATCCACCCCAGTTCACTGGTTACTTATCATCAGTAATATATATTACGTCAAGAAGCAACGGCAAGTGACAGCATCCGCAGGATCTCCCAATACAAGAAGTCCTCAATGACCGACCCCGCATTCATTTTAAATCCAGAAATCCTGTTTGGCATGACACATTTGACTTCAGTGTCAAGGAACAATCGTGACAAAGCTGGAATTCTGCATCTGTGAAACATCAAGATATTGAAGATCCTACAACTGGAGACGAGTGGATTAAACTAAACCGCTCAGGAACAGGCAACGTCAAATAAAACACCATGTTCTATAAGTGGGTACTTCGTGATTCTCCTTTCTGTGATTGTGGAACTCTTTCACAGATGTTTCTTTAATGAATACTCTCATATAAAGTGCAATGGACCATCTCAAGATGCTATCAGTGGTACAACTTCCTTCTTAACATGACTGCAGCAAATAGACATCGATTTTTTGAATGCTATCAACGGTTTTGTCCTTGCAGATAAATTACTTATTTATAGGCCTACGCATTACATTAGTTGCTTAGACATACCATAAATAAATAACTGTATCTTTTCAACCAATACCTAGCGGTATTTATAGCCTGATCAAATACATCACGTCATTCTTATAGCTGCAGACATACTACTAAATAATATTGATTCTGTGTATTTGTACTAAACTGGTGACAGGATTTATAGTGGCTGGGCGTTCCGTCCCTGTATTAGCCGCCTTAACCAACCCGACAGTCCAACAAGGTACAGAGGAACGGCATTTTAAAGTGGAACCCGAACCACGTAAGCGCTCTGGCGTATTTCACATTATACAACAAGCTATGCCAAAGGTGAAAGTCGGGATAAGGGTCTATGAAAATCCCCGGCGAGACAGGTCCTCGAACCAAGGACCTTTCGTTCCTCATTTAGACATCTTAACCACAGTGCCACCAGACCGCTACAGATATACTGTTAACTTTAGCCCGCGAACTCATAAAATATTACCCATACAAAAATCGCCTAACGCACCTAAAGAAGTTTCCATTTCATAAACTAAACATCTAATTTAGTCCACAACCCGAAGCTTAGTCCAATCCTTCCGAAGGAGATGTACCAATCTATCGTATCAGAGGCAATCATATAAAAAAAATACAACTCCTAATGAGTTCTGCTGAGATTGGATCTATCCAGCAAGAGCAAAGAGAAACTTTCGGAAGTATGCGCCTTAACAACTGAGTTACTATACTGCCTTGTGATGCAGTGAATGATAAGTACTGTCATAATCGGGTTAAAAACTGTGAGTTAATATGAGTAACGTTCGCATAAATTAAGGAGAGGTTTTAGGTTTTTGAACAGTATTTTTCCATTTGTTTTAAAGTATGCGTATGCAAAGATCCAACAAAATCTTTTAAAAACAAATAGCGCCTTCAACGCACATATTATTGTCAGGAGTCCGAGTAGTTGTTTCGCCTATTTGTGGACTTTGTGAGTGACCTTACGTGGAGTGACTAACCTTCGTGTTTTTAGGCCTCTTCTAAATCTTCTGCTCTTACGTGAAGCTCTACAACTTGCGGGCTACTAAGTATGATAATTTATCAGGATATCCGACACGACTTTGTTTTACGATTTTATCACTAACTGATATAAAATATCCAACAAAAACAATTATTGTAATAACAGGCCGTCTCGGTATCATTGGAGAGAAACCATTCTGTTTCATAAAATGAAGTGAATACACACTGTAAAGTGTAGACTTGGCTCAGAAGATCTCATAACTTTTTGTCACTACACGAACACGAGACTTGGCCTATTTTTAAAAGAATTGTTTTTGTTGGATCTCATTTATTTTTGTAAGTTTATCACTTGTCCTGAATCGCAGCTGAAATGTAATTATTCCATTTGATAATCGGTTAATAAGAACATTTCAGATTTTAAGACATAAATATACGTTTACCAACAATGCCCCAATCTCTGAAAACAATTGATGTGCCCGGTAGCCGAGCAATGCAGACTGTTGCTGGTTTAACGACCACCATAAATAAATTACGAGTAACTTCCAAATTAAGCATAAGAACAAAATAAAATTTAAGATTTCACTTAAACTTGCTTATCTCTATGCATTAAGAAATTCTCAGCCACGTACCTTCATCGGGAGCAAAGCAATTAAGCCGCAAATATGTGTCAGAATTTTTCATGTTTGGGGTTGTAATTAAATAAACCCAATATTAGACTTTTCTTATGGTATTGGGATGAAACAATATATGTGTACCAAATTACTTGTTTCTAGAATTACTGGAGGTACAGTGGAGTTTTGATATCGGGGTCAAAATAAAATTTTGAATTTCAATAACTTTCAGAATAAGAAAAGCAATAAGAAAAATTTAACACATCTACAATGGAAATCTGAAGTGTATAAAGTTATTAGGGTAGGAAGCGATTTCACGTTGGGGGTAGGTAAGGGATAGATATACGGAAATTTACGAGTTTGTGGATATGTGAGTAAAATTTCACCTGTGTAACAAATTTCAGCTTCCTACGGCTAGCGGGAAGAACCTTAGTGTTTTGATGATCATCAGTCAGTCGGTGAGTAAGTGACTGACAAAATCGTTGTAGTTTGCAGCCTAACAACAATCGAACTAAGAACGGTTACGAAATAAAATTAAGTACGTTTGCTAAGATTGCGGATATCTATGAATAACAGAAATTTGAGACATGTAGGATAAATATGACCGAAGAAGTTGATGTTCAAAAATAACCCAAATCGCTTCGAGAAAAGGGTAAGCAGTGCCGCCGTTGACTCGACTTGGCGGGTGCACTGCCGTGCACCAAATCCTATTAGGATAATAAGACGGCTAACTGGCAGTTGGCTCGTTTAATGGCTACTGAGAACTGTCGATAACGTGTCCTACTTGGACTACTACGAATTCCAGCGTCTTGAAGCCAAATTACTGCTTCCAGTACTGATTGATGGATTGAATGACTCTCAGAGACATGGAAGTTTGGTTGGAAGGCATTAGCGTTAGGGTAAGCTACAAGAGTTGGTATGATCTATTAGCTAACCCGTATCGATTGGTTCAAGTCGGCCTACCGAACGTGGTGGGTGAGCTGTTAACGTTCTGACTTAGCATTCGGGAGGACGGCGGTTCGAATCCCCGTCCGGGCATTCAGATTTGATTTTTCCATGGTTTCCACAAATCACTCCAGGCGAATGCCAAGATGCTTCCTTCCAAAAGGGCATGACCGAATTCCTACCCCTTCCTTGCCCCCAGTTCCATCACGTCGACGAGCCGTAAAGCCAGAGGGGAAAAAAATAAATAAATAAACAGAAAAACTGAGTAATGCCACCTTTGTTCCGAAGTTAACTTGACGTATTTGCGTCATAGGTGACCGAAATGAACCAGCCGAAGGTGACATTACCGTAAGCATTTTTGTCGAACAACAAGCTATGCTGAATTGCGTCTGCATTCATCGACCTGTTGAAAGTTATCTTCACAAAATTCTGAAAAATACTAATTCCTCTTAATTCACCCTAAGGTTCTAAACGACCCCTTACATCAAACGCGCAACACTTCGTAGCATCTAAATGACGGTAATTCATAGATTTACCCCCAGCCTACAGCACGCCTATTTCGCTTCAAAAACTGGCCAACGTGCCTAAAGAAGTTTTCACTTGAAAAACCAAAAATCTAACTTAGTTCACAACCCGAAGTTTGGTCGAATCGGCTCGAAAGAGATGAACAGTACCAAGTTTTTGTAGCAGAGGCAGGAAACCCAATTCCTTTCCTCAGGTGCCTACAGTTTACCGTGGAATCAGAGCCACGGGTCGTTCTGGCGTAGCTCATATAATCAAAAACAACTCTTAAAAATTTCTGCTCACCGCGGGATTTGAACCCGCGCCCACAGAGAGAAACTTTCGGAAGTAAGCGCCTTAACCACTGAGTTACCAGACCGCCTTGGTTTGTACTATAAAATCGGGAAAAAAACTGTGGGTTTACATGAACAACGACGACTGAAATTAAGTGTATGTGTGTGTGTGTGTGTGTGAGTGTGTGTGTGTGTGTGTGTGTGTGTGTGTGTGTGTGTGTGTGTGAGGGGGAGGGTTATAAGGGGAGGGTTTAGGTTTTTGTAAATCAAACGTAAACAGTATTTTTTATGTGTTTTAAAGTATAGCTACATATGCAAAGTTCCAACAAAATCGGATATAACTGTGTTTTTATATGAAGATTATTGAAAAATATATATGTATATTAGATACGAGTATAAACTATACATTCATGGCTGTCAAAGCGCAACACGTTCATGCTTATAGCTACAGATATACTGTGGTGGGTGAGCGGTTAAAGCTCTGGCATTTGGGAGGACGCCGGCTCGAATCTCCTACCGGGCATCCAGATTTGTGTTTTCCAAGGTTTCCCCAAATCACTCCAGGCTAATGCCGGGATGCTTCCTTCAAAAGGCCTGGCGGAATTCCTTCCCGTTCCCAATCCCCAGCCCCATCCCGCCTCTAATGATCTCGACGTCGACTAGGCGTAAAGCCATATGTAAAAAAAAAGTCGTGCTATTCACATTAGCATTTTGGCGATACGAACTCATAAGATTTTACCCATCCATAAAGCTTCCAACGCGCATATAATATGCGCAACACGTCATAGCGTGACGGTGACGTCCTGTCACAGCATGTCGGTGACGGAAGGTTGGGAACTCATTGATTTACAAACATCGGCTGGCGCGGATATAGAAGTTCATCTGAGAATAAATTTCATCCCTGAAAATTGAAGACCTTTTTAAGATATGAGATAGGTATGTTGTCATAGAAGAAAGATTAGAAGGAAATGTTACTTCGAAAATGTGAATATGATATGAAAGTTAGCAATGCACATTAGAAATACACCACAGTCAAATAAGGATTTGTTCTGTGAAATGGTCATGCGAACCCATATGAACTCAAATTTATTACTATACTCTGTTCCTTTCGAATTGACATCTCAACGTCATGTCCTCCTCAGTACACCACCCTCTTCTTCCTTACTTCTGCAAACTGAACGCTGTCTCCGGGTAGAAGGTTGGTAAAGTTCCCATTCACTTTTAGGGGTAAGGGCAGCGGAGTTGGAATAGAGCACACCGATTTTGAGCCGCCTCAGTTAAATAAACGGGCTATACAAAGAATTTACTGAAATACTAGAACTAAAGATCAAACGAAATTAAAAATGAAAAAACGATGAGGGTATCAGTTAATATGAACTTGAAAACTTGATTTACAACAAAATGAGGAAAGAAGCGGTGAAAGTAATCGACAAAATGTAGAAGGAACTCGCACAAATCATAGACTGAAGAAAGAACTTTGACTCACATAGACAATAATTTAACTGATTGATGAAGGAATAGAAAATTTATAAAATTGATTAATGAATTCATCAATCATTATTTTTCGAAAATGAAATAAATTTTAAAGGCAATAAATATATTTTTGTGGAAAAATTGAAGAGGCTTAAGAACTGGGGCCTATAAACTAAAAGTTTAGGAGCAGACATGTAAGAAAATATTGAATAATTGTGTGAGTGGAATATCTGTGCAATATACGATGGGAAATAAATAAAAATGTTGAGATTGATGGTCTGCACTGCAAAAGTATCTTTAATTTAATATTTCTAGCATGATTACAATGTCTGATTCGTTTTATCATCGTTTATAATTTTTCTTTTTGCCATGATGTAATTACTTCATTTATAGATAGGAATCAGAGATCATAGTTCCCTTTTTAAATAAACTGTGTTTGTTAATTTTTTCTCCAGTTGATCAGCAACTGATCCCACATCCGTAATGCTAGTTTCTTCAGGTTATCTCCAACTGGTCGTAGCGACAAAGAAAACTGACAACTGAGAAATATTGATGATATGAAAGCTTATAGGTTGAAACATCAATAACAGAGATTCTTCTTGCAAATTGTTGTTATCAATTTTGATTTAAAAAAAACAAACAAACTAAAACGATCAGTTTCATTCAGAAAATGGATTACGGCATCTACGAAACATATACCGAGAGACTGAAATTCAGCAAAATCATTTATGTTGCCTATTGTACAAGCAAAATTTTCATTACTAAGGAAACATGCTGACATATTTTTACGAAATAAAGTGAATTTCCGGTAAGTAGGTCCATGACTCATTAGTAGGGTAACGAATTTGAACTGCGCACCAAGTATCGAGCAATAATTTTTATACTTTCTCACATAACTTTTGATATGCAGAATATCTACATAATTCATGTGGAGTTGCATTCTCCATAGCTGGGAGATGCTGAAACGGTAACAATCTCTGAGTTATGACTATGAAATGCAAAAGCAGGCACTACATGTTGATGGAGTATTTATATAATACTTTTCCCAGGAAAGGCCTTTTCTATGTTAGTATTTTGAGCCTTCTGTATCTTTACATCATTCAGAGCATACAGCTTATTCTATTAATCGTACCTATACGATAAAACTTCCATTCTTTGTTGTGATGATGCAATTCGAATTTGAAACAAATCTTATCACTATAACTTTCAGTTTCATTACCTCTGCTTAACTTTATCCTATTCTCCTTGAATTAAATAATTATTCATGATATTTAGGGATGGATAGGGCTTTACACCTCGCAAACTTCTATATCGTTAGAGGACAGTGGACAAAGAACTAGAAGGAATTCGGCCATGGGCTCTTGACGAAAACATCTAGTCATTCGCCTAAACTGATTTCGGGAAACCATTGATAATCGAAATCTGGATGGTTCAGCGACAGTATGAACCTACATCCTTCCAAATGCGGTCTTAGTATAATTTTTTGAAAACTGTCATGCGGAAACAAATGTCTACAGAAAGAGTGTTAAAAATGATAAGTAGTCTCTAAACATATACCTTGTCAATATTTTCTAGAGTTTATTACATTGGGACGGTTAGGTAAATGCCTCTGGAAACGGTTTTGACCTTTTTTTAGTAATTACTACTTTTTTTATGTTACTGGCTGGAAATCCCGAAAGCCCGACCGCTCTGTGATGAAGTTCAAGATCAACCATTCTATCTCTCTCGTTTTCCTGTAACCTACTGTACAAACGCCAGTGTTGCAGTTTGTCCGCGAATCAGATGTACTGTGTTCTACATGTTACGCTTTAAATCGGTTGTGTAAATTAGGGATCTGATATCGTTGTTGAGAACAGCCTAAAACTGTAACTAGAATGGCCGGTATTAAGGACTCGAAATTTGAACCCAGGACAACTAACCTGTTGGGTTTAAACAACCGGTTGAATTAAGAGACAGGATATTGTTTTTAGAGGGTACGCACAAAGAAATTGTGTATGGTTTATGGTGAACTGTTTAGAAATACTAAAAAAAAATCCTTCCGGCTGCGTAGTCTATTACGGACAAAATGATAGGACGCGAGCAATTACTACAGGACTTATGTCTTGAGCATCATTGTGTGTTATCAATGATGTTCACAATGAAAACTTAAAACGTTTGCTACCTGTGAGTTATTGTGTTTTCAGGTAGTGTAAGTTTCGGTCAATAGGGAATGAATTGGCTTTATTTTTAAAATGTCCGATACTTTTATACTTTTAGTTACAGTGGTTGTATCCTGCCTGCAGTTGAGTACCGGAGAACACTGCTGTTTTCCGTATCGAGTATTTGTAATGACGCGGATTCAATTCCCGGAACTCCATCAAGATTACGATTTTGAAACAACAGAAGCTTAAAGCCAGGATAGATATTGGAAAGGGAATAGCCGAATTCATTCCCGTTCCATGTCAAACATTCTCTTCCGTCGCTAAACCATAAAAACCCAACAAAAAAGAAATTATGAAATAGCAAAATATATAACTAGTAAAAGATAGAGGTGACATTAAAACTGCGTACGATAGAATATTTCAGGGAGATGTTGAGACTTCATTTAAGTAAAAATTATTTCTTAAACCATAGATATGAGGATACAAATAGACTAGCGGAATAAGATGGATTATTCACGTCTATCGGACAGAACATTTTCATTTTTTCACACAGGGGAACTGAGTAAAATTTGCGGCAAAAACAACAGATCAGTTTGATATCTTAACTGCACATTGATTTCTCAGCTTTTAAGTGCCGGTTAAACTTATTGCAAAAACAAATATGATCAGAGCAAAAGTAATTTTCCAACTAAAAAACTTACATGTTACATAATACTTTTGAAAATAAAAATATAAATACTGGAACTTCACTAATCAATTTTTTCGGAATTCCTTGTATCTGTTTCGCAAAGGAATACTACCGCACTGTAAATCAGGGAAGCTCATTAAGAAAAGGGGATCATTTTGGTGTCAATACGAAACATGATATTAATTTGCGCTATTAAACAGTAATACATCAAAGCAAAGTTGCAAAGTTTACAAAATGTTCTGATCGAACAAGGCCAGACAATATTATTCACTGAACGAATTTCATAGTGTACAAAGCTCCGCACACATGTGAAAATGAGTCCAGCACTGAAATTCTTCGTTCGAACAGAGTCAGAAACTATAAATTCCACGAATCAATCAATCAGGACGAACACATATTTTCCAGCAGACAGGATATTCTGTCTGTTTTTCTAGTCATCGGATAGTGATTTGTCGTTTTTGAAACGAACGATGTGACCTTGGTTTAACGACCGTGCAGCGGTAACGTTACTAAACATTATACCTTAATCGCAGTGAAACGTTGTTTGTATAAGTTTCACTCTAGAGTACACTCGCAGCTGGGAAGATATGTTGGTACGATTTCTGTTGGCGACCACACTTTTGCAACGACTGTTTCGCTGACATAATATGGAGAATTATCCATATTCGAAACACACTCTGGTAAATCAGATTTCATTTTCCAAAATCAGTCCTTCAAAGTAGTGGTATAATTGCAATGTAGTCTTCACGGGTGTACCGCCGGATAGTGTTGTGGAAACACAATATTTCGACGGCTAGCTCCGCTGTCTTCTTCAGGTGTAGAGACATTTGGACCTGAAGAAGACGGAGGAGCTAGCCGTCGAAATATTGTGTTTCCACAACACTATCCGGCGTTACACCCGTGAAGACTACATTGCAGTCATACGCTGGGGAAGTCTTCGTTCTTACAGTGGTATAATTTCTTTTCATCAAACCATGGTCCAGTTTTCATCTTCCAATTTCCACCGTATCCGCGGAGCTATAGATGCTTATTGTTATTTTTGTCTTCAGCTCTAGAAAGAAAGTGACGTTTTCAGCTCTCAGTTCCCAGAGGAAGATTCTCCTTGGTACTCAAGGAAAGATATTGGGTGAAAGAATTGAAAAATGTGCATGGCAGGGACAAGAGGACAATGACCACAAGCTGCCCCTCGATTTCAGGCAAAAGGGTGTAGGAAAATTTCCTTTCGTGGGTAAGAGGATCAGGGATTGTAATGAATTGCCAAGGAAGATGGCGAATAATTTACCAAAAACACTAAAACAATTTAAAATTAACATTCGTAAAGCGGAAAAGTAGGTGGGTACCATAAAGGGAGAAAATATGAGTGTCGGGAAATTGTTACCTGGGCGTATGCATCACCACAATTAATTAAATTAAATAGTGAGAAGAAGAATCCTACGGAGCCCTTCTGGACGTACAGATCCGAAGAAAATCTTTGTATTCATCAGTTTTAGTTCCCGGGTCGTAGGGATCGCAGACACTCATTCACCCTACCGACACAAATACACGGATCACTGCAAAGAATAAAACGGAGGCAGCAATGGAATGAAAGACAAATTTTATATTAGGTTTAGCGTTGAAAAATAGTTACAATACTACACATATAGTTCGGTTAGGGCTTATGTATGAGGGCTACACGTCTGAAGAAATGTTGGTGGCTGTCGTGACGTTAGAAATAAATCACATTTTGATAAGTTTCCCGCACACGTCCAGGCTGCATTTGAGACTCACTTTTTCCTTTTGCAGTGTGCTTAGAAATACAATACGTTCTGGTTAATGATCTTGCTATACATGTACCCGAATAATATTACTCCTCTAAAATAATACAGGTCTCGCAACGCGACATGACATTGTTTTTATCTCTTCTGAAACGAAAAGGCACTTTACTGAATATAGCTTTCTCACACAATGATATTAATCAAAGCTTACTTCCCTCTAACACTTTTTTTTTTTTTTACTCAAATCTTTATGGATTGTCCACTTGTAGATCATTAGAGATTTTTTTTTTTTTAACTGCTTTATGTCTCTCAACAGCGAGGTCTTTAGAGACGGGAAAGGATGGTGGGCAAGGATGGGGGCAAGGAATGGGAAGGAATTCGGGCATGGCCTTTTGAAGGAAGCATCCCGGCATTTGCCTGGAGTGATTTGGGAAACCATGGAAACATTAGAGATGGAAGAGGGTAACGGGCGAGGAATGGAAACGAATTAAATCATTGCTTTTTAAACATGCATTCTCTTGGAGTGGTTTCGGTAAATCACACAAAACCGAAATCTGGACGGTCGGACCCCTGGTCCAGATTCACCTGCATTCTGGGCACAAGCTTAACCCTGGCAGAGAGCGATATGGCCCACACGCCTGACATTCCGGAGGACTGGAGTTATATCCCTGTTCGGCCATCCTGACTATGGTTTTCTGTACTCACTACAGCTGAATGCCGGATGGTTCCTTCTAAAGGCCATGGCCGAACTCCTTCCCGATCCCCATCTCCTTAGATTAGGTCGGCTGGATAAAGTACCTGTGTCCCTAGCACAGCCTGCTTCCCAGGCTTCATCTGGTAGAAATGAAACCTGTAAAACCAGGTTCACTCATACTATATTTTCTCTCGTTTCTTCCTCACATACGTATTACGTTATCCGTCAAAACGTTTTTCCGTTTTTATATTCACGTAAGTTCGTATATATATATATATATGTATGTCATTCATACAAATCCACTGTATTTTCCGATCTCGATGAAACCTTGCACACGTATACTTTAAAGCAAGGAAAAAAATACTATTTACATTGTGTTTACAAAATCTTACCAACTCTTTCCGATCACCGCCATTAAATAAAATTTATACGTGTAATGGTTAGTTTTCTTGCAAATAATCTTTATGAAACTCACAGTTTTATCAGATTTCGATAGAAATTTGCACACTTATTTTTTAAAACAAGGATAAAATACTATACAAACTTGATCCACAAAAAATTACCTCTTTATCCATGTATTCCTCTTAAATAAAATGCTTACGACAAAACCGGTTAAACGAGATAAAACATTAGAACTTTCATATCCAGCCCCCGAGCAACGCCGGGTAGATCAGAAAATTTTATATGAATTACTAATTGCTTACATTTTAACTTTATCTAACAATCGTACTTACCACTGACGTGAAGAACTACACCAACCATGAAATGTACATCCCAGCTACCAATTCAATTTCTTACATATTTTTATCGAATTGAGAAAAAACTACCTGTGACAAAGACAGGTGAAGAATGAGTACTCTCTAATTACTCGTAAAGGAACACAACACAAATTAACGAATACAGCAATATATCAACACGATGCCACTGAATATATTCAGTATCTTTTCTCCTCAGGTTCAACAGTCACAATATTAATACTGATGCCGGAAGGTTTAGTCTAGCACAAATAACAAAATTCCAACTGCGTGTTGCTAGAAACATTTTCAGAGTTTTACTGGAAACGTGAGAAATAATGAGGAAAGTCGTTTACCTTTAACTACTGCTTAGTTTATGGTACGACGACAGCGAAGTAATTAGAGGTGGGAAATGGCCTTCACACCTGGAAACACTTAACAACGGCTTTGTTATAAAATCAGTTCATAAATCAAAACGCAAAAGATCTTTAATATATCCTCTCCTTTGTACTTCAGACTGACATAATCACCCGCATCTGTTTCCTTCTCTCTCTCCTTTTTTGATGTTCTATAGAACAGCATAACTCCAGAAACTACTGATGAATTGAAGTAATTTTATAATTTAGCTTTCCTTCCCTTTGTGGAATCATGGAACATTTAAAACACCCTGACACAGGAGTAAATACTACACTATAATATTGCTTAATATTTTTTCCTTAGGTTTATAGGGACATAAATCAAGGATCTTGTTCATGTCTTTTGTAGTGTTAAGTACACAGAATTCAATGTCTTAATAGAAGAAATTGTATTTATGAAATATTTATGTCAGTTCAGAATAATAATTAACTAAATACACCCACGACTACAATAATTCTAAGTGATGAAAACTGTTAAATATTTACATTTCCTTCGAATCAGTTCATCCTGTCATCAAAATTACTCATGAAAGTTAAGCTAAACAATGTATCAATAACAAATCTGTTCCTTTCGCTTAATATAAAATCAAACTTAGAGCTGATTGTTTGGTTACACATTTAAAATTTAAGTTTCCTTTAATGTTAACACTTACGAAACAATTTTAGTTATTATGAAGCAAATTTCAGAGTGTCCATTGGTTTTAAATTGCTAGATGTCAGTGTTTATAATTATTTTACTTACGATTTTCCGACCGGTAGCTTCTTCGATCTTCACTGTTCTGTTGATAATATTAGAGTGCAGTGCCTGGAGAGAAGCTGCATCCCAAGCAGCTGGTCCCCTCTGAATCTAATTTGTTGTTGGCCTTGGCGCCTCTCTCCAGTTCGTTCAAAATAGACACAAATTTCTGTCTACACCGAAAAAAACCTAAATTGCTCTTTACCTTGAATTAAATATGCTCGGTTCAATATGGAAGATGTCATTTTTTGCGCCCATAAGATTTGTAATGGTCGGGGGATTATAAAAAGAAAGATTTAAAGAAAAAAACACCTTTTAATTGCGTCAGTTTTTAACAAGACAAATTGTTTTACTCCTCTATTTTCTACACAGTTTCTTTCGTCACACTCACTTTTTTTAAATTCCTTCAACAAAACCAAAAGTTGGATACGTACGAAAAAAATTGCGTCTTGTATCTGTTAATTGAAGGAATATTTCTTTCATATAAATCTTTTCTGAGTGACCTAAACAGATATTATTAGTAACAAGGAAATACCACGCCTATAGCACACATTTTACATTGAGTGTAATTCCCAAAATTTCGCTTCCGCTGCAGGAGAACTGTAAGACAGTCGTTATCATGCAGAAGCCAGACCCTTGGAATTGGTATCTTTCTTCGTTTCGACTAATAGGCCTCTCTAAATTATACAGTCTTATGTAGCGTTCACTTTTCGTCCTTCAGCAGAAAATCGACGCATGTGACGTGTTTAGTATTTAAAACGACTGTAATAAGAGAAATGGAAGCAGGCAAACAGATTTTCGCCTTAACTGCATTTACTTTGGTTTTGCGCGCCATTCCACACTTGACTTCTTTGTTTCAGGAACACAGTGATGTATCAGCGAATGATCACAAAGAAAAATCTACATTAAGAATTAGTCTCCATATGTAAAGCGTTCCAAAAGCTTGTAAGTAGCCCTTACAACACTTAGATCCAATAATCTTGGCACCAAGATTCAACCGATTACGCCTACCTGTAACTCTCCTTAATGATTACTTTTACGCTTCCATAACTTACTTCAGTTCTATTTCTAATTTCACGAACACTTTTTCGTGTTACTTCAATAATATGAACTGGAATTTGCAAAGTTATCTTACCACGTAGCGATTGTTCTGGTCAGCTTAGAAACTGCCGTCCGAACTTGAGAAAAGATATTAGGCCACTTTTACACTTACAAGTTTCAGAGTATATACTTTCCGTCTAATCTGTGAAAATTTTCTGTCCTAATAAATTTTCATGTACTACAAAAATTAACCGTGTGCGTTTCACTTCACATTCTTAGAGTATCGTCAGTGGTATCTGTGTTACATTTGTACATCTGATGCTACATTTTACTATGGAAACAATATGAAGTAGAGTGTATATTAATTTTACTTACATGTGGTTTTAATATTACCAAAACTTCTTGGACATCATGTGAAATCAGGTCAGTGTGGCGTTGTGTTGTAGTAATTCATATTGAAGAGAAGCTTGGAAAAGTTTTCACGGTTAACGTCTAAATCGATCTTGATGAAACTTTGACAAGGAAAGTACTATGTACCATTAAGAAGGACGAAGAATACTTTTTTCGGGATAAATAACATATTTTGCCCGAAATTTTGAAAACTAACTCTACAATGAGAGACAGATGGATAGCGTGCGTAATGTTATATCGATGAGCTGTCTGGTGACACAGTGGTTAAGGCACTTGCTTTAAAAAAAAAAAAAAAAATGCGGAGTCGGGTACTCGGGTTCAATTTTTAAGAGTTATGTTTCATCATATGAGCCACGCCAGTACATTTCGTGGGTCGGATTCCACGATAAACTGCAGAAGCAGCCACGATAGAGCCAGTATGTAAAATTTATGTGTGTATTTGGCTACTGCGCTGCTTTTGTAGCGTTGAATTTGTATTGTACAACAGTGCGATCGACATAGTGTGTTTCGATACCATTCGAAACATTAGGAAATTCATTTCGTTGATTATCACACAGAATTATTAATATTATTATTATTTTACCTTTATTACAAATTCTGCAGAATTCTATTCCTAAATTTTTATTTACATTTTTAGTGTGATTCAAACACGGGGACTCACATTTTATTCAGTTCTTTGCTTCTCAAAATCATTTACATTAGTTTCGTGTACAATGCATTATGCTATATTCAGAATACACCAGATCTTGCCATGTTCTTCAAACTGTACCTGTTGTGTACAGCAGAAATAATATTTCGAAGAAGAATTTGGGGTGACAATGTCACTGCTATAGTGGCTTTGATTATAAAAAGAAAGTTACACTCGAAGTGATAATAATCAGAGAATAATAGGACACCAACAATCATTAACGAAATTAGTCATTGGCACAAGCCATAAAACGCAAAAATATGACATGTCTTGACCTATGTAACATTAAGCAGTTAACTTTGGTAGCATTTGTCCAGTTGTTGATCTGATTCGAGTCTTCACACCACAATAATGTATCTGTTATGAAATACACAGAAAGAATCCTGTTTTGTTTGGATTCAATATTACCATGTAGGATAGTTGGTACATTAATTTAAGTACAGTTGAAAGGCCAGTTTCAAGGACGATCGAACTATTCCTATGGAGATTTCATGGCCGATGAAATTATACGAATTGCTGTTACAGCGGCAATGCCTGGATCGTCTAAGCTCAAACCACTCCATCAGATTCTGATATCTGTCATAAAACTTATAAATCATGCAGCCTTCTTTGTTCCTCTACAGAGTGGCAACAACACAGGAAAAAACAAATGAAAGTGTAAGATTGGTATTTAACTGGTAAATATGTTGTAGAAGGAAAGTAACTAATCAGTAGGTGTAACATAGGTACACTGTATGTCTAGGGAGCACCATGTTATTAGAATAAATTATAGACCTACAAGTATATTTGACACACCATAACTCCATGTCTATGTCAATCTTAACAGAATAAATAATACTGGTTGTACCCCACTTAAATTTTTACAGTTAAATGTCTTCCATACTGTTTTGTCATAGGCTATACAGTAATGCGGTATAAAATTGTTTCAGGTGCACGGAATGGTAACAAGTCACAGGTAACCCTGAAGAAATGTCAGGAATCACGGTTAGTGAGCTGATTCATTGAATCTGATTACTGCACTGTACATCTCTCTTTCAGGTCAGTCTATGGTGAGCCTCTTGAAAGATCCCTCGACGCCAAACAGATCGCCGACGATGCGTCCTTTAAGGGGCCTCTTGCTTTCGTCTGAGCGGATCTTGTCCTGATCTAGGAACCACTGGCGGTAGCTGCACACCTTCTCAAGCCACGGAACTGCGAAACAGGAACAAAGTCATACCATCACTAAGCGAGACAAGAAACCGATATACAAAGTTATTTACACTCCAGCTATTTCAGGATTATTAATATCTTCGAAGCAGGTACCTTAATAAAATCAGTAACAAGCTACAAGAAACAGAAAGCTCTTCAGGTAACGGATAATATCCGCAGCCTTGTCGTGTGGTAGACATGGAAAAATCTTACAGTAAGAACTAAGAACATTTTTTTTTTTTTTACATTCTCGGTATAATAGTTGAACTATGATAAGCTACTCAATATTTTAGATTTTTTTAATGGTACTGAAAGCCAGAACCGAAACCTCATTTATTAAAAACCTACAAAAAATATCAGGTTTCGTATTTAATATTAGACCAAGCAAGTGGCTATATTTCTATTCGTTTATCTGCATAGCACAAAATATTAACCAAGTAGAGGAAAATACGCCATTATCAAGTAGTCTAAACTTTATAAGAAAGACATAAACTACTCTGAATTGATTTCACAACACAGCATTATTTAAGATGTGTAATTGATGTTCCTTGTCCCATTTACTGTCATTTTTGTGTTGCAATTGTAACATCTGAAGCCTTCGCATTGAAGTGAAAGCTGTTTTTAATCTTATTAATTCGTATGCTGTATAATCTATGTACCAATGGGTGATAAAGTAAATGATCATCTAAACTGGGAAATTACTCAATTGAAAATTTAATCAAACGTTCAGTTTGGGGTAATCTGGGATTTCTTTTTCGATATATGTTTTCTGTAAGTTCAATTATAATTCAGACTAGTTTTAGAAAACTGTTAATTTTCTTAAAAATAGGATAATTTTTGCGTTGAATGCATACTTCCTGCTGATCAGAGACTTTTATATTCAATTGCAGTCTTGAATCACACTGCAAAAAGTGCATACAGCCTTTCAAGATATTTAAATTTTTTTCTTTATCGACTGGTTTGTAGTAATCTTCCATCCCTTTCTATCTTGTGCTAACCGTCTTATCTTAATATACCCCTTACAGCCCATGCCCCCAATTATCTGCTTAAGACATTCTAATCTCTGTCTTACCTTCGACTATTCCCTCCACTAACAAGTTAACCAATCCTGCATGTCTCAAAATATAACCAGCCTGTCTCTTCTTTCTGTAAGACTCTTCCACAAACTTCTACACTCAACAATTATTTCCAAAACTCATTCATTTAGTACTTTGTCTGTCCACTTAATTTCCAGCATTTTTCTGTAGTACCACATTTCAAATGCTTCAATTTCATTTCTTTCAGGTATTCCTAAAGGTCATGTTTCGCGGCCATAAAGTGTTGTGCTCCAAATGTGTAGTTTTAAAAAGTTCTTTCTGAGTTCTAGATTAATATTTGAAACTAAAAGATTTCTCTTTTTCATGAAGGCTATTTTTGCTAGTGCTATTCTGCTTTTAACGTCATTCCCGCTTCGGCCATCGGTTGTAATTTTACTTCCTAACGTAAATATTATATTTATTCTACTATTATTGGTATCATTTCTGCTACATTTCAACACTTTTGTCTTGCTTTGGTTTATATTCAGTCTAAAATCTTCCTTCAGTTATTTTGTTCAGTCAGTAACTTCTCAGTATCATCAAATCGTAGAATACTCGTTTTTTCTCCTTGAGCACTTATGCCACATCGAAATCACTCTTTCACTTCCTTTATTGCTTCCTCTACATATAAGTTGAATATTAATGGGGATAGATTACAACCTTATCTCACACCCTTTTTAACTGATTCTCTAATTTATTATATAGAGAATCATGAGAGACAAACATCTATTACAAAAACAGAAATGTTTTTACTGCTTTCCTTTAATAAAACATAATCAATACATACGGGAAAGCTTTAATATCTATTAAAATGTAGTTCGTACAACCCTACATGCTATTTAGAAAAAAAGAAAAAATGTTTCGATGGAGTACTCTGTCATCTTCAATCGAAAAGTTATATCTGCTACGTAAAATTTGACAGCAGATGCAAGAAGATTTTTAGATGATATATAAGGTTTAAGGTCTCAGGTACCATAAGACATATGAATGCTTTTAAGAAGAGAGGATACGTGATTCTCGGATAGATGTAGCTTTGGCTCCTACAGTACCTGATATATGATGGAATAAAAATATTAATAGTTCTTTTGAATTTTGGTTTTAGGAAGGACTTGAAAAAATAATTAAAATGCCTACTTCTATTAAAATCCCACAGCATACAGAAATACTATTTTGACTATGATTCAACGGATGTTAGAGCGCCATATAGAGATCTCCTAAGTAAAATCAGAAATTTACTGAAGTCTGAGAGGGAAGAGGTATGAGAGATCCAATACAGATCCAAAGGTGCTGGTACCATGCAATTCAACACAACATTCCAAAGCAACCATGGTTCAACATAAAAGTGAATAAAAAAGAAGCAACAATAATAAACAGATTGAGATCAGGGCACACTGTGCTATATTGTAAAAAGTTTCTCCTAGGCCAGACAATATCACCGGAATATGAACATTGTGGTGTATACGAAGACATTTTACACTTCATTTTGGAATGCCCCAAGTATGCTCAACAAAGGAAAACAATACTACAGAATGATGCAGACATCAAACTTACAAGCTATGAGGACGTACGATATTTCCTTGCGACAATAACGGACGACAAAATGAAGCAGTTATGCAAATATGTTGTTATGCAACAGAAAAATGTAATATGGAGTTAGGAAATAAGGTAAAATGTAGACCTATCTAAACTACTACATGTTCTCTAAATAATAAATGTTGGATAAAAAATAAAGTTCTCTCCTCTCCCTCCCCTCCTGCTGTAAAAAATTGATGTTTAATAGTAATTACGATAATACCCCACAAATGCCTGATAGTTGATACTACAAAACAATTTCTAAGGATAGAGGCATAATATAACACAAGTGATTATACTTTGGATTATATTAAATAAAGTCATTTTCCTGCTCAACCCTGATGATGTATGTATAATGTAATATAAGTACTATATATAAATATGTTTTTCGCAAATTATTTGGTAATAATGGAGAAATAATGTAGTATAAATGGTTATGCAACGATCGATAGCAGACAATTTGGTAGAGCATAAATATATAGGTGGTAGAATGTACCAAATATCTTTTAAATGACTGAAAGTTACTGCTGCCAAATATGTTTCTAAGGGTACCTAGTAATATAATGTAAATGACTCTGTTGTCTCTTGTATTAAATTATGTTTGAACCTTTGTTTAAATTTAAAAACTGTTTTTAATCTAGAAGTACTTAAAATGTTCTTATTGCTAAACTACATGATCAATACTGTATTACAAGTGTTTGGATTTTTGTGTAAACAAATGTGTCTCTGGTAGTTGGTCAAACTGGCGAAAGCCAAAGACCATTTATTACAATTAAAAAGTAAAAATAAAAAAATCCTGTTTTCAAAATGAATAATTTTTTTCCTCTATGTTCTGGAGGAAACTTCCTTGTAGATCCACTAAGGAAGTGTTTCCTTGCCGACCCCTGCAGTGTAGGAGATAGCGTGCTAGCCTCGCGTTGCAGGGGTCGCCGGTTCGAATCCGGCCTCGTGCATGGGTGGTTTTAATTAAGTGTTGTGTTTGTCTTGTGTCGTCTATAACACGGAGAATCTATAATACATTGAGTGATCCAATACATACTTGCAAACTACAAAATTACATAGTGCTGGCTGTAAGGCCTCGTAGCCAAATGCCATTAAAAAAAAAAAAAGGCTTCTTGGACGACGCATTGAGGCGCAACTGAATGGTCAATACCTGGCTGCCACTGTGGAAATATCCACACAAGGTTTCGAACATGTTTGGTGGTAACACATCTACCGGGCGCTGAGTATGGCTCACACGACTACGGAGGGAGCCAGATATGGATGGAGATCATTAAGTGTAATTTAGTGGAGTCAACATCGTGAACTGTCACGTTACATGGGTGTAATTTTCTACAGATCTTGTCATGGGGTTGATTTTAGAATATGGTCATTAGATAAAGTGTGAATACTGGACCGGATACAGCCAGATAATCATTCCAGCTAACATTCCGGTATTACCAAATGTTTGGAAGGGGTTGTATTCCTCAGAGAGATGGGAAAAAGACATGTTTTTGCATACCTGTTAGTGGAGGAGATGCTAAAAAAAAAAACAGAGCTGGAACGTCTACTGGGTTGATAAGATGCTGGTAAGTGAAGGTTGATATTGTCGGGTTGAGTTGAAGCAGACGAGTAAGCTGGAGGCAATTCTTTTAGTAAGGCGACAGAAACCACGCTATTTAATCTTGTTATATGCCTTAAATTATTACACCGTATTATTTTTCGTGTTTAAACACACCAGAAGAGAACCGATTGTTCTCATATCAGTGTCAGTATCAGTGAATCAATTTACATATAAGAATGCACAGTTCGTATTATTGCATGATTTAGGATATTTTTGTGAGTAAACGCCTGCAGTTACACCAAACTTTACACCAGAAGAGGACACGCCACAGGTGTAGAAGAAGAAACTGGGGACGAACCGGGACAGTTGTGAAGGTCTGTTTTCTTTGCATTCCACACACTTTATTAGTTTACACCCATGGAGGAAGGAAATATATTGAGACGACGCAATTGAAGTGAAGCAGGGTCGGAGGAGGAGAAGGGGGGGCATGCCGGAGTGGGGGGGGGGGGGGGTGAGGGGGCAGGCATGGCCGCTTCCATACAGACACGGGGAATATGTACAAAAACCTCAAGGGGACTCTAGGATAAACGTGACGCCGCAATCTGGTGATGGATTATTATGTAACTCGATGACAAATAAAAAATGAAGAATAAATTTTTTGATATCCTGCTTAGTTTTCGAGATATTCTGTCCCAAATGTGAAATGGTTTTGGTTGAAATTCAGAAGAAATTTGATGATGGATTCTTATTTAAAAAGACGAGACAAATGAAAAATAAAGAATAAATTTTCGATATCTCACCTAGTTCTCGAGATATACTGTATCAAAAGTGAGGTGTCTTGAGTTGAAATGGAGAAGAAAAATTTCGCAAAAGTCAAATTTAATGATCGATTCTTATGTAACACGACGAGACAAATCGAAAATAAAGAATAAAATTTTTCGATATCTTGCTTAGTTTTCGGGATATACTGGGATTGGGTTGATATGCGGCCTGGACCAAATTAATTCTGCCAAAGCTACAATGAATTACATGCAGAATGGATATTTCAGTTTTTTTACTACCACTTGTGGTTAGGTTGAAATGCGGCCTAGACCAGAATAAATAGCCAGATAATCATTCTAACTAACATTTAGGTAATACCAATTGTTTGGAAGGGGTTGTATTGTTCGGAAGAAGGGAAAAAGAAAGGATTTTGCATACCTGTTAGTGGAGAGACGCTAAAAAAAAAAAAACCGAGCTGGAATGTCTGCTGGGTTGATAAGATGCTGGTATGTGAAGGTGGATATTGTTGGGTTGAGTTGAAGCAGACGAGTAAACTGGAGGCAATTCTTTTAGTGAGGTGACAGAAACCACACTATTTAATCTCTTTATATGCCTTAGATTATCACACCGTATTATTTTTCGTGTTTAAACGCACCAGAAGAGAACCGATTGTTCTCATATCAGTGTCAGCTGGCGTTGAATACGAATCTATTTACAAATAAGAATGCACAGTTCGTATTATTGCATGATTTAGGATATTGTTGTGAGTAAACGCCTGCAGTTACACCAAACTTTACACCAGAAGAGGACACGCCACAGCTGCAGAAGAAGAAACTGGGAACGAACCGGGACATTTGTGAAGGTCTGGTTTCTTTGAAACTCCACACACTTCATTAGTTTACACCCATAATATGACATATTAGGTAACTTTAACACCAGCGTGCACATGTAAATCTAGTACGGTAGTATGATATTAATACGAGGTGTATTTGAAGATTATAGGAGTATGACGTATTTCAGATTTTATGTGTTTAGACCAAAACAATCATTGTGGATAGATCTATGTGTATTATACCAGCTTTTATCGTACGTTACTCACCCCAGAAATCGTCAACGTTGCCGGCTGTTCCACCTAGTTCATTTGGGACGTACTCCCTAGGCACATGATCGAACAGAGTCTCTGAGTCACGGGCATGTACATAAACCTGTCGGAATAATTACGAGAAACACAGTGTTTTAAGTAAAACATTCATTCTTGGTGTAAAAATTAAACACCACATGTGAAAGCTGTTTCCATTGCTACCAGGCGTAATGATAAAGCCATCAAACTACCCAAAAAAATCATACTTTTAGTATTTAGGATCATGGACTACAAGTGGAAAAGTTATGTCACCTGCAGCCCATTCATCAGAAAGAACTACAATAAAAAGATTAGTCCCTTCGTGTGCGTGTTGAGTTTAGCTTTGTTCAGAAAATATTAAGGCGGATATTTTTTTTTCCTTTTTTGGATTATTTTCAGCATTTGCGCGCTTTTCGTACGCCAGCAGCCTAGGATCTTAAGCCACAGCTTTGTAGTGTACAAAAAAAAATAAAAATTGACCTTATACGTCTTCAAAGTACTACTAATGTCGTGTTCTTGCAACCAATCTTTGAAATATTGTAACCATTCAACTTAAGAATAATGAGAGAAAGTTTACAGAGTAAGTTTATACGTAAAAAATTAAAAATTCAAGTTCGCAACTTATAAAGGAACACTGAAAATATTATTCAGTGTGAATGTTAAATTTTGTTGATATTTTAATATTCGTGTAAGGTGCTCAAATTCTTAGTTAACTGAAGCAACATTGTAGCTATGCACTGTAGTTTGTGACGTCTCTTTATAATTTAAAATCTCACTACTGTGTTATATTCTTATTATGTGTTATAACTGAATAATTAGGGTCAAAACTACATGTAAACATGCCTATGTGGTTGCTGATGTGGAGAGAATTTACTTATGGCATGGTTAATGGCAAATGATAGGTAGCTTCCATGCAATTAAATACCGCCGTGCAGCAACAGAAACGCTGAGTGATGTGTAGCGAATGGACATACCCTTCTTCCTAGCTTCGGCGAGACGGCTCCGAGCACCAAGTTGAGCAGCACATCCATCGCTCTGGGTGCGTTGATGAAATGGATGCCCTTGATCCTGTTGCAATACGCCGTCTACGGAAAACAAAAACGGAACCCGCTTAGCTGACTGGTATACGTGGATGATGCTACTCATCGAAAACATTTTGAAATTACAGACATTAGTGTGGTTAACTTTTGCTTTTTCACAATATGGTAGTAATAAATTGTGGAAAATGTTTATTTTAGTGTAACTTTGAAAGGTTGCCAGATTGAAGTCTAATTAAATCGTATGGTTTTTTTTTTTTTTTTTTTTTTTTTTGTAGCTATGAAATTAATCGCATATTATATTGTTGGATTTATTTATTTTTTAATAATAATTTACGATTAACCTTTTAATACCGAAATTAAATTAATCATCAATATATTTTTCCACTGCGGTTGCGAAAAACTTCTGATAACCATGGAGTTAGTCATAAATTTAAACTTACGTCAAAATAACAAGCCTAATAATGTAAATATTTTTTACTATATATTTACAAGAAGCTTTTATGAACGGTACCACTCAAGGATAGCTCTTCATCGATTGCTATTATTAACTTATGAAACATATCTGCCATTAATGAGATTTACATGATCATTTTTTCTGTTAATGCATTCTTAAGCATTCATACAAAGACATGAATATACATCAGATGGTAGTATTAATTAACTATACGGATTTTTTAAAACCAGTTAAATTAATTATTTATGTAAAAAGCGATAACATCCATTTTTACATCAAAGCATGAAATAAAGAGTGCTCTGATCAATCCGCAATTTTCATTGTACAGAATACAGAAGTGAAAAAAAAATAGTTCTGGTGACAAAACTGAGTTTTTAGGGCTAAGGTTTGTGACTGCGTGAACTAATCTGTATGAAAGAAAAACTTAACCTGCCTTTCACCGTAAGGATTCGTTCTGAAAAACATCTGTTGATTTCGGACTTTGATTTGTTATGGAGTGACAGAGATGAACTCCGTACATACTATTCAGAATCTTAAGTAGTAGTAGAAAGTAGATTTCGCCATTGGCTAGGCCAGTTAGATGAGAGAAGATCTAGGCAATTTTGTCGAATTAGTTTAAATTAACATTATTAACTTTGTAACATTTGGGGCAAATTTCATGTTGAATTTACTTGGTTAGTGAATTATATACATGTAGTTAACTTATTACAATAATCGCTACTGTCCTGACAGTAAATACTGTGATCAACTACAAATATGCTGCCAGCAATTTCTAGCCCGTTAAATCTTCAATATTAATCGCTAAATTCGTTAACAGTCTAGCCAATTGTTACACTAGAACTGATAGAAGCAGTTAAGATTTTTTTGACTCGTCAACGTCATCGTCATTAGAGGCTGAAATGGACTAGGAGTTCAAACTGGCTGGAATTCGGTCTTTTGAAGAAACCATCAAGGAATGCGCCTGACACGATTTCGGGAAACAATGGAAAACCGAAATCTGGACGGGTATTCGAACTTGCGTTCTCCTGAATGCGAGGCCAGAGCGTAACCCCTCCACTACCACGCATAGTGCCCTTAGAATAGCGTCACACTTTGATCGGATATTAGTGCCCATGAGGGTAATCTACTGAAAAGCATCTCAAGTTTTACGACATACCAGAAACTTCGTAGCTGTCCAATCTAATTTAAAATGTATTAACCGATTCTTAAGTTATGCCGGTTTATATATATATATATATTGGTATTCAAAAAAATTTTTATTTTCTGTTCTGGTGCCAGCTGGTGTTGCTTCGTAAGATATATTTCACTTCATAAGCTCCAAAATACTATATTCAACAAATTTTTCGTGATGCCGGAACAAACAGATAGAACCGCGTTAAAGAGTTATAAATGGAGTAGATAACATGGTTGACATAACATATGACATGAGCTGCGTGTTAAAGCGTGGCATACCTTGAGACACCTCTCTAAGTCCCTGATGACTGAGACGCTGATAGCTGCGATGTGAGCCATAGTGATGGGACCAGCGTCTACTATGTAGATGTCGCCCAGGTTGTACTCCTCCGCGAAGCGGACGTCGTGAGTCATGAGGAATAGCTTGGCTGTATGCAGAGGGCTGTAGCGACGAGCGTCGGGCACCACATCCGTCGTCACCACCACACGCAGGGCGGAGGGCGTCAAACGGGGCATCGGAAACGACTTCCTGAGCACAATCAATACAGGCTTCATGAACATTTCCTGGCAGCAAAAACACCTTCTCTTATATGGTATACTTTAATTTATTGGACTAGTCTTGCAATTTGTAACAGCCCTCATACCTGAACTTTGTATAGAATTGTATTTGTAGTGAGCTAAAGTTTGCTTGAATATGATCTTGTATGTTTGTTTCACAATTAACTGTAAATCAGTGTATATAGACTTTGTTTCATGAAAAGAGAATATTTAAGGACCATTTAATATGTTTAAGAACAGAATAATGCAAGAGAATTGCTTAAATGCTCGTAATTCCAAGTGTTAATGCAAGTTACGATGTCTAAAGGACAATTTACGACAGTTTAAAATGATTTCTGTAAATAATTTTGTGTTTAAGTATCTTTAATTTCTATTTCTGACCATTTTGTAATGATGTTAAATGATTATGTATTAATTCTGATTGTTTTTAATATGTTTCAATTGTTTAAGTAATTGTTAATGTTCGAGAAATATCTAGCAGAAGGTTTTGAAGAGTACTAGAAATTTCGATAGAGCCTATATAAAGAAATCAGCAGAAGGACAGTAGTAGATTTTTACAGAATCACTTTGCGTCTGCCAAGGACTGCGTTAGTGATATTGTATGCAATCTCTGGTTTGTTTAAATGCATGTAAGCTGTATCGTTGACATCGTGTTTGAGAATAAAAAAACACGTCTAAACTGAAATACATTGTGGACTACTTAATTACTGTATTAATTAAACCAGCAAGAATCTGACAAATTTGTTTTCGTTAAAATCTTTCGGAATTTTATTTTGGTTCTATATTAATCAAATAAAGTTTCTAAGCCTACATGTATTTTGTATTTCATATATTTTGTTAAGTTTAGTCTCCTGGTAGACCAAGATAGCTGAGGCGCAATTATAACGTCTGTGCATTAAAATGGCTTAGCTAATATTTTTTTATTTTTTTTAATTCAGACTAGTGTCTTGAAGATAGATTTTATCTGACCCCCATAAATGATTCAACACCATCATAACTATACAAGAGCGAAGTCTTTATTGGCGTTTGTTATTAACACATTTTATCGGGAAACTAAACGAGCAAACATCGTGTTTGCAGACAATATTTCGGCAGTCAAACTGCCCATCTCACTATTCAGCTGAAGTTGTCTGGTGATTGGCTGAAATGATAATTGGTATGTCATCTCGCCGCTCTTATCTTTATTTATTTATTATTATTAGTTTTTTTTAAATTTAATCGCTATGAAGTGGTGTATAAAACACGGAACGCTCAATAACTGGCATCAAAGGACTGCTGAGTTGGAAACTACAATCACGGTTGACAAGATATGACGACAGACGAGTTTCAACTGCATGAGTGAGAACACTGCCCAAAAAACTTCTCGTATGCAACCAGCACACGAAGTCGAATCTATGTCAGAACTGAAGACTGGGTTCTGCTACCGTATATTTCCACTTCTATCCCAGAAAAACGACATGGACATGTTCCAAACACCACTAGTTAATGCACCGGACCGTCTGATGGACGTGCTATTAACTCTCGGCGTACAAACTTTTGGGATAGTGTTCTCACTGAAGCAGTTGAAATTATCCTCCTTTCCAATCTTGTCATCTGAGAGTGTGGATGCTTGGATGATAGTTATTCAGGCTGCGTGGCGTCAGCGTCCAGTGTTTTGTATGCCACGGGGCGCTGAAGACACCAGAGACTGTTGTAGCGTATAGTCTATGCCGAACCAACGCCCGCCGTTGCCATGTCAACCAATCAACAACGCGTGCTGCTGGAAAGCTATAAAGGTCCCGTTTTCTGGACTGGTTAGTACTTTACCTAAAGAAGGCGATGATGGCCTTGGTTACAGAAATCTTATGTAAAAACACCACGTTAACTCTGTACGTTTCCCGAGATTAATGTATTGATCACCATTACTAATTATTCCTAAGTCTTTAAATCTGGCTCCAGTTTGTTAAAAGAGTTAATATCTCTCATTTTTAAGTTTTTATGAAGTATATAACCTACTGACACGTTTTGGAACAAAAATTATTTAGAGAGAAGAAATTAAATGTCGGTATCCATTATAATTTTGTCAAAATGATACGCTTAGGTCTGGACAACCGAAGCAGAAAAATGTGCACTATTTGAACGAAAATAACTTTATTTCAGTTGCTCTCTGTTGTAACTGAGACAGTGGAATGCACTTAAGAAGTAATCTCTCTGTTATTGCGCGGTGCCAATAAATTTCGCTTCTCTTATTACTTTTTTGCACCGGGTAAAAAGATTGTTACGAATTTAGATAATCTGGATCTAAGGATCAGTAATGAAGTAGACTCACCCCTGCGTCATGGCATCCTGGATCTCCGGTGACTGTGGGTCTCTCTTGGACATGAGGTGTGGCACCAGGGTCCTCAGAGAGAAGTAATTGTCCAACCCATGCTTGGTCCGCTCGAATCTGCACTTACAGTTAATGTACAATCGCTCAATCCGTCCGTTATCTGAAAACACAAGCAGGCAAAGGTCATTAATACAAACCCGTTCGCAATCTCTTCGTCGCAGCATACCCAATACAATCAACGGCTGGAATTATCTGTTTCACTTATTACAATCTTTGTTTGCATCTAAAATTCTTTCCCTCGAATATTCCTCCGTTGATGTAACGTTGTCAAAATATGGCTCAAGAACAAGATTTGCAATAACTTTTAGTCACCATCATTAATTAGGCTATTATAGATTTATTGTTATTTGTGAACCATTTTGAACCTTGAAGTGACGGAGGGCTCTTCGAATAATGAGTACTGATCAACATCTATATATATGAAGATTAATGTTTGTTTGTTTGTTCTTCATACAAATCCACAGTTTTCATCCAATCTCGATGAAACTTTGCACGCTTATCCTTTGAAACAAGGAGAAAAATACTGTCTATATTTGGTTGAAAAATTATCTGTATAAATAATACATTTTGTCTTATAATTTCGAAAAATTACTAAATGGCGATAGACAGACGCGTTGAATGTGGAGGTCTCTAAACAGTTTTTCAGCGTAGCCGTCAGGTAGATCAGTGGTTAAAGTGTTTGCTTACTGATGTTTGGGTCGTGGCCTACGGTTCAAATCTCCGTGGGCGCGAAGGTCTATAAAATTTTGTTTTGATCGTAGGAGTCACGCCTGGACCGTCGGTTATTCGGATTGAATGTTAAACTTAAGAAATCACAAAGCTACGGTGTAATGCGAGGCAAATCGTAGATAGTCTTGCAATGCTTTAGGTGTACAGTTTTTTACGTTATATTGATCTCTCAGGGGTGATTCACAGTCAGTGTGTGTGTGTGATCTGCAGTAGTAATACTATAAATGCGGAAGTAAGTCTCTTTCTTTTGTTACGTTTTGACAATCGATACCGATATTGACGGAATTTGACAAGAAAATCTCTAGGGAGGGGCAGGACATTTTTTTTTTTTTCGGTATAATTCACAGATGTAGTCACGAAATGTTGAGAACTTATCGAATGGTGACACAGAGTCGGATGCGTGTGTTAGTCTGTAATGTTACGTCGCTTGCTCATGCTGTGCTTTTCGCTCATTATGTTAGTGTATAATTTGTTAATAAATTTCGTTTAGAGAAAAAACGTGTTATTTAGTGTAGATGTAGATTTTCTCTGTCCTATTATTTTTGTCTGCTTAAATGTTTCTGGCACCAGTTTATTTTGCCTTCTTTTTTGACATGCCTTGCGGGCCTAAGTTGTAGCTCTAGCAGAGCACGAGCAACTAAAGTTATTAGTGCCCAAGAATCGGACGCTCATGCTGAAGAAAGAAGAAAAGACCAAGCTGAAATAAAGCTACCCTTAGTTAACACCCCCCCCCCCCCACACACACACACACACATTCCCTCACCTTAGTTTGATTTTCTGTTTTTAATTATGTTGGTAATTTATTCTCTTCAAGAGACAGGTTCGATGGTGGAATGATATAGTGATGGCTTTCCGGTCATATTATGCCGACTCGGTGTTGTTTGGGACCAATCCTTTGTTACCAACAACTTTTTATATTCAATTCTGACAAAGAAATTCTTAATCGAAGCGTTCGAAGTCGCGGGTATCAGCTAGTAAATCTCTATGGAAGTGAAGTGTAATCCGTAGAAATACATACATAATTCGGTGAACAACTCACAGTTATAAGAAACGCTTCAAGCAGAACCACGACGACTACAGGTACAGCTTTTTTTAAATAACTAACTTTATCCACCACATTTACAACTGGACATCCAAAAATTTAATCCGAGTCATACAACAAGATCAAGTAAGATCAACTCTAGTGATATTTATCGTCTATAGCCCGTTCAGTTAACAGCGGCGGCTAAAGGACAGTCCCTTCTATCCCCACTCCGCTGCTCTTACCCAGTGCTAAGGAAAATTCACAAGAGCCTACACGTACACAGTATTCAGCTCGGAGATGCAGGTAACGGGAGAGGTTGGTGAGTATGACTTTGAGCCGCCAGTTCAGAGCGAATAGGGAATGAGTCTTACTTACTGCGGTGTGCTTACGTCAAGGTGGCTGCAGTTTGAACAAAACGTCTCACCAAGTGTCGGCGGCAAGTGCGGCTGTGCAAGCAGCCAGTCGGCGAGCGTAGAGACGGCTTGCTGGATGCTGGACTCGTCTGTGCCCAGCTCCGCCCTCACACGCTGCTTCTCATCCTCCGTGGGTGGCTCGAAGCTCATCTTCACTGTGGACATTTCAGTATTGGTAGTGCGCTAGTGACTTTGTGGCAACTCTATTGCCAAGATCCAAAAGAATAATGGAGAATAATACTTTTCTAAAAACCAATAGAATTCACTACAGCATCGTAGCTGCCAGCATCAAAGAATCTACTATTTGTTAATTACCTCAGAAATCTGAGTAATGTAAGGGAGGCTGAAAATGTAATCAATACATGAAATTATCAAACAATATATAGCAGACATCATGTTGTTCCCCTGGTATGTCTCATGCGAAAGAGGAATGAAAATTCCTTTACACCCACCACAATTAGTGCAAGAGATTTGATTTGTTTGAGAATGGGGTTTTTAGGAATAGAAACAATAATATATGAAGTTTTGTATTTCACATTACCATTATTTTTTCATACATAAAATTTATGGATTAAATTGAATGAGATTGTTTGTTTCATTAAAACAATATAAACATGGAAATATGAAATATTTTAATATTTATATTCATCACTATCGCTCATTTGCTAAGAAAAATAAAAATTCTGATAATTATTGCCATTCGTATAAAATTTATTGATTTATCATCACTAAGGAAAGCAGAACGTAACTAGGATGGTGTTTTAAACATTATTCGCTTTCTTACTAGATAAAGATCCCAGCCCTTCCTCTGTTTCAAGTTAGCGCCTCTGTCTTAAGGGTCGAGGTAAGCTATTATAAAACGAATGGCTCTTTCTCGATACTATTAAGTCCCTCGCAACACGGATTTCAAGGCGCAACAGTACTCAGACTGAGCATGTTTTAGAGTTTTATACGCTATGTCCTTTGTATACACATTACAATTCTTCTAAATTTTACCTGTCAGTCGTAATCTAAATTTAGTTTCAGTATGTGGTAGGCCGCTTGTGACTTATTCATATCGACGTGTTACTATATTTTGAGGGTTTAACTGATTTAATTATATCTGCTAGTTAAAGTTGATTTTAATTTTAATTAATTTAATATTTGATGAGGATGGTGACTATTTGTTTTAGTATCATTTTTATAATCTAAGAATGCCATAATCTGGATATTTACATTTATTTGACCACGGAAGTGATGTATTTACCATTAGTCAATATAAACAATCAAAATATTTTGCAATGAAACAACACCGTCCTACGCTAATTGATCGAGTCTTTAAAACACATACAATTGTCTATCAATGAATGATAAGAACAGTCACTAAATTACTGAAATTAACAATTAAAGTTCACGAAGTTACTTCACAATGAACAAGAAACGAAAAAAATATACTGTACTTATGATATAAACTCCAAAATACATTTCAACTTAATCCTTTTTTGTTTATCCTTGGGCGCCAGTTAATTCAGCATTACTCATCCAACGGATACTAAAAACTGCACACGACTTGAACTCAGGGTTCATGTTCCACAATCATGTCTCTTTATCATGCAATTTGCTTTGCTCATGGCGTTGCAAGACAAATTTCTGGTGACGTATAGGCATCCACAAAATGATAAGATGTAAATTATCTTTACCATGTATCCGCAGTTGAACAGGCTGCACCAGTCACTGGAAGAAATAAGGGCTCTGACACCCAGTCTATTTAGTACCAGATATCTGCCTCGGAAAAACATACTAAACCCACAAAATGACTTTTACATAGTATGAAGTTGATCGGTAGTGAGCCGTCCGCTGCAGGTCCAGGCGTCAGCATGGAATGCTTCGACCCTCCAAACTGAGTTCCGAAGTCATCTCGCTCTTCCCTCCGTGAAACGGCCTGCCGACTGAATCGGCCAATCAGCGGAATCTTTCGTCTCCACTTCCTTGTGTTGCCCCCACATGCGAAATATTGTTTACAATAACTAGCAACATTTTATTAACATAGTCACCTATTGGGGGAAACATACAACACTTCAATCATGCGTCATTCGCGTCAGGATTCCTTCACTGTTATTCGTCAAAACCACGGATTGACGTGAATCACAATCTCGTTTACACACCAATATATCCGTACTAAGTTTTACATTGATGCATCCCTCTTCTATGCTCCTTTATTAAGGTAAGTGATTTTTGTTGTCATTGGCACGTCTGGTTAGCATGACATTCCTCTCCAAGCAAAACACAAGCATTTATACAATGTTTATAGCTGGAAAAATGGCTAGCGGTCTTGGAGTCAACCTGACTGCTAATTATTAGGGGAGATACAACAACACATCCACTCATTTCAAGTTGCACGCATGCCTGGGATATGAAATCTGCAGTCTCGCTCCCTGTTATCATTTATCACACAGCCGTTTCATATTAGTGTTTGCGTACTGTTGGCACTCACGTTTCTTACTCGTACTATTCTTGCTGTGGATTTTCTATGAGAATTTAGGAAAGGAAATGACAACGGAAATCGTTAGATGTCTTATGTATAGCCATTTTGCGCTCTTAAATCAGTGAAGGTTTACAGATCTCTGCTGACACCTGTTCCTCTGAAACTTGCACTCGTAGTCTCTTTATTTTTGGGCAGTGATTTTGCATTCGAATGTCTGTACCACGGTGGTTCGCTCTTTTCTGTGACTGCCCACTTTTGTATACGACTTTCGATACTTTTCGTGATTGTAGATGGAAGACGATTTAACATTTCAATAATACCTATAATTTAAATTTATGGTACTTACTCATACAGATACGTCTTTAAAGGTTCTTTTCCAGCTTTTTAAAAAAGGCGATCAATTCTTTTTTAATAGTACACACTGATATTGATTTTAAGACAGCAGTTACATCTTTATGATCGCTTATCCTTATACTCATAATCATTGAGACATTTTCAAATAGGTCTGGCCTTTTTCCTGTCGAAATATCAAAAAAAATTATCCGGAAAAAGCTTCATTCTAAGAGCATATATACAACACTCAGAAAATTCACAACTCTATCTTTCTACTGCAAATTATACAATAGAATAGGAAACAATATGGAAGAAATATTAGGTGAAAATCATATTTCATTTAAGAAAAGTAGAGGTGCGAGGGAAAAATATCTGAAGATTAATATCGGAAGAAAGGATCAAGAGAATTAACAATGATTTTATAGGATTTATGGACGTGGAAAAAGCGGTTGATAACGTTCGTGATATAAGAATAATTTAATTTATATAAAAATCTGGTGGCTTTAAAGAAGTGGAGAATCACAAGAGACAAACGTGAATTGAATTGAGTGTGACACAACGTTATAGTCTCCTCCCGCTATATTCAACTTGTAAACATTTTTAAGTGACATTGTGCTGTGAAGCTTAAAACTGTGTTTCTTTTTTAAATATTTTCATCAAATGTATTAGACGCTACTGCTGTTATTGACAGTCACAATTAAAGTAACAACCCAGGACGGATACAACACTTAGTTAAAACCACCCATGCCCTCGGCCAAACTCGAACCGGCGACCTCTGTAACGGGAAGCCAGATTGTTAGCCATACACTACCGGAACCGGCATTCAACTTGTATGTAGAGGAAGTAATCAAGAAAATGAAAGAAATATTTTAATATAGTAAATGCGATCAAGGATAAACGAACAAAATGCTGTGATTTTCTGATAAGGTGTAGTTGGTAGCCAGCTATGACATTGAGAAATTAGGGTTTTCTCAGAGATTTCACGGGTGTTCTTCTTTCGCTGACTTCATGAGGTGAAGTAGAGTATAGAATAGTGTTATGCAATATATGATGACACCGACTGTAGCCTTCTCACTTTTTTTTTCCTTAGTAGGTGATCATCTGAAATCAGTGGAGGGCGTAAGAACAATCATTTTCCTGCAACTTCACTCCCGTGAACCCAGGTGTGCAGATGAACTCAAATACGCCTGGAATGGTTCAAAATTAGTTGAGAAAATCCTGAATGTAGTAACTGAAATGGAATATGATTTCAAGCTTCATTAATAATAGATTTAGATTGCTGTTCGCTTGAGAAAAACATCGAATAGCAGCACCAAAATTTTTTAATGATGTTGTTATAAGTTTTTATGTTTGTTGGAGAGTTTATCTTTTTGTTTTGAGGCTTAGAACAGGTTATCGTTCCCTTGTCACGTAAAAACATGCCGCACATTTTAAGGTACGACTTATGTTTTCAAATTGTGAAAACCCTTTAAAAATCTATTAGTTAGATTTGCGTTATGTCATAAGCACACCCCCTCCAGCGGCAGATTGTATATGTTTGAGAATAACAAATCAAATTATCATGCGGTGTCTGTACATGCACTACATAAATTGCCTATTATTATACATTCTCATTTACTCAATATTACACGCAGGAGCTACTTAAAGAAAGTTAATTTGAAATTTTAATTTATACCTCTAGGCGTATGTTACGCAAAGCTGTTAATACATCACGTTAATAAGAATAAAGAAAAGTTCTTACTTACGACAGTAGCTCAACCAGCAGCAGTCGCTATAGAACGCAAATCTTGCTGTCACCTGTGCCGCTGTACCGTGTTGTGAAGCAACAGGTGCCAATGCTGAGTATAGACTGCGGTCGGAGAGTACAGCAGCCATCCAATCAGCTGGTCTCACACCCTTGACACCAATCACGCCCGCTCACCTACTGTCCGCATTTGCCATTAACATCACTTCGCAAACTAAGGTCATGCGCTTAACATTGCACTCGTGACCAAGATCGTCAAGGTCAAGTCACGCTAACGGACAGTGGAAGGAACAATCAATGTGCCGGACAGGTTTTTCAGTGCAGATTCAAACCCAGATATTAAATTGAAAAACCACTGTAATTTGAAAATAGGGAAACTATAAATCATCCTAATTAATCAACTTAACGTAATTTATAGCTTATGGTCTCTTTAATACTTTATTTTTAAGAATCATTTCGCGAAACGTTAACACTACCGAATATGCAACTAACAGTATAATGATCAAAGAAAAGTTATTCACGAAAAAAGCGTATTCAAGAAGTCTGATAATGATTAATTTCCTTATCAAGTGATCCAGGCTTGGTGGATCACGCGGAGTGAATTACTGTTTCTTTCTTGGGAAATTTAACCAGAGTATTTACCTTCCCTTTGCCAGTTATAGAAATGTAAACACATGTTACTATTTTGTATGGATTATTGTGATGTATGTTTAATGTAATGGATATTTGCGTTGTAAATGATTGAAAGTAAGTGTATTAAGACAAAATACTGATAAAAATTTGAAAAACGTTATGGCACTTCAACCAGAAAATGTCTGAAAGTGCGGACTAAAAATGCCAAATCATCTGAAAATGCGGCACGGAATACAAGCTATGATTTGAGAAAGAACTGGCACTAGAAAATTGGGGAGAGGAAGTAAAAATAAATACCCGACGATATTGAACATAATTCAAACCACGGTGTTAATGACGTGGCTTCTACCTCAACTTCAACTCTTCAAAACTAAACGAAATACACATCAAATGCAGAGCGTTGCAGAATGTATCGATAACAAAAAGGACGCAAGTTTATGTTTAAAAAATTCAGTATTAGTCGTCATGTGAAAGAGAAACTTCCTTCTAGATCGTAAACCATGTATGAAATATATAATTTTTGTAAATTGTAACACATTTAATCATTAAAGATGTTTCAAATAATGTCCGAATTTTAATTAAATTTTTTTTATTGAGTTATAAAAGTTATCAGCTAGAGCTAAAGTAATACCATAAAAAAAAATTTCAATGTCTGTGGCTGATCCACTTTTCTCTGTCTTACTGAACTTCTTTGTTCTTCTGTATATTTATCTGAAACACATACTTATGAAATATTAATCTGGGTTAACAAATAATATCGTATTCGATGCGTAGTTCAAGAATGTCAGACAAATTTGATTTTTGCTCTATCAGTTTTTATTTTAACATTACTTTGTATGGACTTTCTTCTAAAAATTTTGACTATACAAAGCGATGTGAGAAACATTGTTAAGTTTACCAACACTGATTGAACCGATATGATTCTTGATAAGAATATTTATATATATATAAATTAAAGTGTTTTTCAATAGAATCTAAATCGGATTTTTCAAGTTTCTGTTTATCTGTTTCATCCGACGTTCTTGTCTTGATTTTTAGAGGTAGTTAAAGCTTTGGAAAATGAAACCGCTTTAATTTTCTTGCAACAATTGCTCATTGTTGAAAACTCTTCCAGAGGGGGTGGGGTAACGTTTATCAGAGTGATTATCATGGTTACAACAAAGAATCACAGTAGTAAAACGTGTACTTCTTGAAATAACAGCGTACTGAAAGATGCTCTTATTGGTGGAAGGCAGTGCTGTTCACATATATCTCAGGATTAAAAACGTAAGAAAGTAACATTACTTCCATACCTAAAAGGGTAGAGTGTTTAGATTTCCTCTTCATTTCTTATATAGATTTAATTTGATTGATGTTGGTAGTTAGTTTATTTTAAAAATCTTCACAACAGTCAGGGAAAATCCTGCTCGTGGTTACAGTTATGATCATTAATTACATTGAAGCTTATGTCCAGGTCGCAATTTTCGCACACTTTTACTTTAATTTTTCCCTAGTTAATAGCTCAATTCCTCCTTCCGTAATTTATTTGATCCTGTAACATCGTCAACTACAATAAAAAGTTTACTGCAAAATTACGCCTGAACACCAAGCAGTATTTTAAAGTATAGTTTTTCGCTACCCTACCGCATATCACTCCTAATTGTTTACCTACTTTATACGTACGTCATCACTCTCTTTACAACCCATCTGTTTTCAATTAATCCCAAATCAGCACTTTTATCGTATCAGCCATTCTTCACTAATTTTCACGTACAAATTTAGCTTGACCTTCATCCCCCACCTCTTGTATCTGATATCCATATTCCCACACTATCCCTCATTATTGAAACAGGGAATCGACTATTGTTTACATCGTAGCATGCATTAATTTGATCGAAATAAACATTAGTTAATGTTCGTTGACATCGTCACAACGTAGAAACGTATAGAGCGTACATTTCGTCCCAGAGCGAAGCTGAGTGTGGCTGCAGCAGCGGTCACTTTCGGTTTCTACTGCCCGCCGCCGCTGGCCTGGTGAGGTCGGAAAGTGGATCGGGACTTGTGGGTGAAGGTGAGCCACAGTGACTTTCTCGCGCACTGGTCGAGGACGCCCAAGCCCGACCAATGGCAGGGCTTCACAAACTGCAGGAACAGCTGCACCGCCACTGTCTGAATGTAACCTCTGAACTCAGTTTTAACAATTCGTCATAGGTGATAAATTCAACAAGCGTGAATGGTACTCTGGCTAAATATTTTTTCTTTAAAAAAAATCGTTCAAGCAACGATTAGAATACTAAGAGCATTAAATCAGCCTTCAATTCATTTTTTTTTTTTTTTTTTTTTTTTTGGGGGGGGGGGGGTATAGAATAGTTCCAGTTTTTTAGGGTTAAAGATTGTGACATATTGATCTGACCAAATACGAACTTAACCTGAGTTTCTTACACCCGTAGGGTGAGTAAAATGTTTTGTGCTTGAAAAACTCAGAAGTATTAATAGTGTAAGTGTCTGTAATGGCCAGAGAACTTAAAGCAGATTCCAGAATATTAAACAGTTGAGCTACTCCGAAAATAAATCGCCAGAATATGCGATTCGGTAATATATTTGTTCTGATGTTCTTTTTAAATAGCCTAATAACTCAGGTAGAGCGAATATGAACAAAAACCATTAACGAAAGTTGTCAGTAAAATACGTAAAAAGTAAATAAATCGTAATTTATAAATTTGGTCAAGCAACAACATTAGCAAATGTTTTAATTAAACTGAAATTTAGCCCATGCCGGAATCACAATTGGCATTCGTGGTTACAGCACAGACCAGGAGTAATTTAAGTTTTTTATGTTGCTTTTACTAGCAACATGCTAATGAAAAGCAGTTACAAGTTTTTTTCACCGGTAAAGTTTATCGATATTTTTATAACTATGAAATGCTATGAAATGAAAACTTAATGAATGTATTATGGTAGCAGTTGCTTAGCTATTACATTCTGGAGAAAACCTCCAATTTCTTCTAACGATATCTCCGGTGGCTGTTAATTTGCGAACGAAGGCTGACACGTGACATCGTTCTCCAGCCAACAATTATCGAAGTGAATGAGTGAGTGAGCTTAGAAAATTATTTAGTATATATATATATATATATATATATATATATATATATATGTATGGATGAAAAGACCAACGAAAGATCTATACGAACAAACAGATAGATTGACAGACATGATCAGAAGACGTAGATTACAATTCTATGGATATTTACAGCGAATGAACAGCACTAGATTCACAAAAAGGATCTTTGATGTGGTAAATGGTTCACTCAGGAAAACCAATTGGTTCCAGGAAATAGAAGAGGACTTGAATCACGCAGGGATCAGCAAGGAAATAACACGGGAAAGGGGACAATTCAGGAACAAAATTATGAACTCAAAATTTAAAATACAGAAGAAAACATGAACAAAATGGACTGAACAAAGGAAACAGAAACACAGTGAACATATGAAGAGGTTTTGGGAAGAGAAGAGGAAGAAGACAAATACAAACAAAAACTGAGTAATCATGAATAATTTGTGTTTAAACACTGTCCTTAAGGGCAATAATGATTAAATAATAATAATAATAATATATATGTGCTACGTAACCAAACTTCTGTTGTATCCATTGCGTTGGAAATATGTTTGTTTACGGGATGCCTCATTATACATATTAACCTTACCGTTAAATAAAAAGTAATCAGTTAAGAGTGAGACAAGCCTTGCCCAATGTTGCTCCGTACTGCAATGACATGATACCGTGTAAATGGCAGGTTAGAAGGTAGCGGATGGATAAAAAAATCAAGATAAGCTGATGGCTCCTGCGGCCTCCTCAGTATGCTGCTCGAACTGCTAGTGCAATCATTTCGGACCAGTTGACTATAGGTAGCCTATATTAATATACAATTAATTCACAATGAAGAGCATTTTTCAATAAAATACCATAAATGTCAAAGAAAGTTCAAAATAAAAACTTTTGGTTGTTTCCATAGAAACTTAAATCATGTATTATATGTAAATAATGTGTGGATAAAATAAGGATACGATCAATATAAGGGAAAAATTTCCAGTTCCATGATAATATCATTCCTGAGACACACGAGGTCAAAGAAAGTTCAAAATAAAAACTTTTGGTTGTTTCCATAGAAACTTAAATCATGTATTATATGTAAATAATGTGTGGATAAAATAAGGATACGATCAATATAAGGGAAAAATTTCCAGTTCCATGATAATATCATTCCTGAGACACACGAGCTAACGAATATGGTCTAAATTAGACGTATTTGACGACCATTAACGTCTTTATAATTAAATGAAGAAAATATCTTAGTTCTATACATAACGAGCACTAAACATCTAGAACTTACTTGTTGAAAGTAGAAAAAATATTTTTTTCGTATCCCAGTATTTCATAAATTTTTAAATACGTTTGAGTCAACGAAAAACATAAGATGTAAAGATTTGAAGACAAAAACTTATTTCGTTAATATATATAGTTTCCGTATCTTCTAGACATTAATTTGTAATAACCGCTATTATGACTTAAAAATCATCATCTGCTATATAATTTCTTAAGCTCACTCATTCACTCACCTCGATAGCTATTGGCTGGAGAATGATGTCACGTGTCAGCCTTCGCTCGCAAAACAGCGACCAGAGAGACCATTAGAAGAAATTCGTGGTAATGGCCACAATTTAATAGCTAAGCAACTACTACCAAATTAATTGCCATAATACATTCATTAAGTAGCGTTTCATAGTTAGAAAATGATCATAAATTTTTCGGTTGAAAAAACGTGGATCTGCTTTTCGGTAACATGAAAGCAACTTAGAAAACTTTTTAAAAAATTACTCATGGTCTCTGCTGTAACCAAGAATGCCAGTTGTCATTCCGGCTGAGGATAGATTTCAATTTAATTAAAATTTTCACTAATGTTTTTGTTTGACCAAAATTTATGCATTACGGTTTATTTGCTTTTCAAGTATTTTACTGAGTACTTTCGTTATTAGTCTTTCTTCGTATTCGCTGTACGTGAGTTATTAGGTTATTTTAGGTGTACATCAGACCAAATATGTTACCGAATCAACTATTCCGGCAATTATTCATTTCTTGGGAGTTGCTCAACTGTTTAATAATATGGAATGTGTATTAAATTATCTGGTTGCTACAGATACTATGACCAATGGTTACATTATGAGTGTATGCCCAAACTCAATAAAAAAAATAATAATGTGTTGCTTTCGAAACAACCAGGAATTTTCTTAATTTTTCAGAATGAGTCAAGTTTATATTTAAGCAATTATTCGATTGCGCTATCGTACCTATCCGTTTTTAATACCTACTTCTATTAATTCTTGTGAGTTCTTCAAGCTCAAGAGATTTTATTCACCCTGAAACACAGGTCAAGTTTATATGTGGTCAAATCAGGTCATCCTGTCATAATCTTTTATCCTAAAAACTAGAACTATTCTAGACCTGTGACGACATGTAGAAAACGGTCGCGGTCTTACAATAGGTTATATTATTTCTATAAAGTTTTTTTTTTTTTTTTTTTTTTTTTTTTTTTTTTTTTTTTTTTTTTTTTTTTTGTCACAGGACATTATCTTCCTTTATACCTAACCGCAATCGAAAATGAGGTATTGTTTTAAAGATTAAGTTCTCCGCTTTGGTGAAATCTTATTTCAAGAAAGTAATTTTTCGGAAATCACCCTTTATACTGCAAAATTATCGATATTTCTACAACGAGTTTTTGTGTAACGAGTCATTTGTCTCCCTTGACATCTAACGTTGTCAGAACTGTATCTTGATGACATGGTATTATGAATCTAAAGTCATGTGACTATTTGGTGTTGATGAAGCCTTGTGCTGTAAATTGAACTAAAATTATGGCAAAACGATTAACTTACGTATAACCAATATCTCACAAACTAACAACTGAGAAGAAATGTGTTATAATTTAAGTCAAATAGCACTAGACTACTTCCTTCTACTAACAGATCGCAGTTATTTTAGTTATCAACTCTAAATGAGATTTATGTTTGGCTGTAAATTAATTTATCATCTTTAACAATACGTAATTATGTAAATGAATCCGTCAAAAACAACTGGTTTGGTGAATTTTGTTTTTTTATTTGATTCCCCAGATGAGTTTCACCCTTGTGGTGTAGGGCATCATCTGAAGATGTTGTTTTTGAAGGATTCATTTACATAATTATTGTTCAACAACTGTGGTAAGATGGCCTATCACCACATTAATATTAACATCACGTGTTTACATTTTGGCGTGAATTGACTCTCCTTTCGAAGTGGAAATTAAAATGTACTTACAAAAGACTTCGGTGACATTTTAAATAGGTTTGAGCGAGATTTCTGTTTCATAAATAATAGTAACTGCAAGACAGAATTACTCATGCTATTAACAAGGTCGAAACGCGTGATAAACAAACTTGTTTTTGAGCGCGCTATTAGCTTCGCATATTTCATAACCCACTTTATATGTAACAAGTGGCCAGCGTTCAAACTGCACACAAGACATTTTCCAGTTCAAAGAAATTTTAAAACAATCTTTATAAATAAATGAGCAGTTACATCAAAAACTGCTGCGTTGTACCGTTGCACGTAGCCTCAGTCATTCTTCACTGCGCTACCTACGATCAGAATGTGCTGCCGGGTAAGCCATGTGAAGGAGTGCTCTCACGTGTCTGGCACGTGCAAAGAACGACCAAGATAATCGGATTCCTCCGATCCGCCCCTCTTGTGACCTTTCGCCAACCTGTATTGCCAACCTCCTCGGATGACAGAGGAGAAAATCCCACTTTCTTCATGAAATCGTATATCGGCAGCATCAATGTAGACCTCAAGGGAGGGAGTATTACTTACTCGCGACTCGTTTATTTGGACGGGAGACAAGAGAAACCATATCGTTCTCAACTCGTTGAGAAAAGATTTCTAATGCAGGAAAAATAACAATCGATTGGAGAAAGTACTTGCACAGGCCTTTGATAGATGTTATAAGCGCAGAAGGTAAAATGAATTTCTACTTCATTTCCTTAAATACTTTTCTGATTCTTTATTAATCTAAAGTGAACTTATAAGCATCTGTTCCTTTCGCAGATAATTAAAACCCATTACCATACTTAATGTACAGACAATAACTAATATGTGAAATCTTGGAACAGTTGTAAGGTATTCTCGGTCTAAGTTAGAGATTTGAAGTGTTTTTTAAGTATATTAAAGATTATTTTCGCACAGGAAACAGTTCTAATTAATCTCTCCACTGGATTCTGTATGAATTTAGTTTAATATTATAAGTAAAATATTAATGAAGTAATGACCCGAGGCGTGGTAGCAAAATTAAGCTACGCGATCAAGCGTTGAAAATTTTTCACAATGTATTTGCTTCGTCTAAAAATTTAAAGATTTAGTGGATCGGGTTTGGGTGTGGTTATTAATTGTTCACTTTACATAAGTCACAAAACTCTCCTCACTACAACGTTAATATTCAATAATAGTACTCATAGACATCTTGCTGTCTTAATTATTTTTTAATTAATTAGGTAGTGCTCCAAGATAGTATTTTTTTTTAATTCACTGCGTACTTTGCAATCAATATATTCTTTCAAATATAAAAGAGGAGATAAATCCAGCAAACTAGCTTATGTGAATTTTAGAATTTCGATTTACATTGCAACTCCTAATTTGACTTACTTCTCGAGGCGCCACCAAGGGGTGGTTAAAGAAAAAATGTGATTTGTTTACAACTGTGTTCCACTTTACTTGGAAGATTTAGTTTTAACACTGAACTGGATTTTTACTGCGCGAGTCTGAGGAACAAATTATTTCCGAATCCAGATTTGGATTGTTAGTCAAAATGATTCAGAATCAATCAAGAATGAGTGGTATATCGCCTTCACGCTGGTGCTTTTAAACACTGTTAAGCATAATGCAGATGAAACTATGTCTACCAACTCCTAGAAAATTGGATTAGTGCAAATTACTTTCCCTGAGAAACGTATTGGCTTGAAGTAATTGTAAGTCCTCTATCTACTGAGTTTTGGAAAAATCCATACAACTACAAAGAGACACGTTGCCTCAATGATACAATACTATCAGTTCTGTATCCTCGATATCTGAATATGTTGATTTTTTTCATGCTCTCTGTAGATCTAATTTATAACGGTAAACATTCTTATATTATTAAATGAAATGGCTATTTTGTTCTATTTTCCACATATTTAGATACTTTAAAGTTGATTTGTTTAATTTATCAGCAGATAAGATCTAACTAAACTCTATTGCGTTTTCAATGTTATTTGTTATACATATTTAATGATCAGGGTCCATAGATATTAATGCGGTGCCAAGTTCGCAAGAGTATTTGTTTGGCTTTTTATTTTTAAGATCCATATAAAAGTACTTTATACGATTCTTATTGTCAGTCTCTGAAATAATAGTTTACAATTTAATTGTATTTCACGTTGTTGTAAAAAAAAAAAAAAAAAAAAGAAGTGATGAATATTTTATCACCACTATTTTTCAGGACGATAGTTTCAGATTGCAGCGTTCCCACCTCCAATTGCGCCGTGGAAGAAGCTACCATCGTAACAGGTCTGTTACAAAGCTGCATACTTACCAGGCGCTACGTCATTTTTAAATGTTTGGTTAGCGAACTTCTTGAAATGGGAGTTGATTATGGGAGTCAAAGATGATGTATTATTGACGTTTTGAACAGATAGGATTACTGGTATGTCTTCTGTTTCCGTGAGGATACTGCACAAAATACTTTCTTCACAAATCATTCCTGGAATATGATTATTACATACTTCATTCAACCACTTAATTTTCAATATTCTTACACAGCAGATCCTTCATAGGAGTTTCAAATTTTCCTTCTAAAGTCCACATATCACTTCAGGAAAATTATGTGCTCTACACATAGAATTTTGACTCCTAGATCAGTGCAAGTTAATTCTATTTCTGAAGAAGGCTGGAACGCTTGTGGTTCGGTAATATTTGTTCTGTTTGGTACTGTAGAGATCACAATCAATTTTTAATAGTACCTACACCTCAGAGAAAATAACAGGTTTAATTTTAACAATCATAATCAAGAAATAATAGACAATTTGTTATGTGAAATAATGGTATGGGCAGAACAGGATTTCAGCTTAATATTGATGTTTAGACTTCAAAGAACTGTTGACCATTATGGTCCAAGGTAGCAGGTATAAACAACATTCAGGCCATTGCTAACAGTAAATCTGTTTCAACGATAACAAAGGGATGGACAGCGGTTTTTTAAGGATGTGGTGACGAGCATGGTTTTGAAAGCGTGTACTATTTTGCCTGGTAGATGCTGTGGAAGGGAAAGCGTTCATACAAATAGTCTGAATGAAAGAAGAAGCGTGTGGGTACACACAAAGCTAATAATGTGATATACATGAACTAGTCGGGGCTTGTCTGATTTTCATAACGTCAATACACAGGTCGAAGACAATTGACTTAGAGCGGTTTTCGCTAAAAATTCAGTGGATATCGAAGAAGAAGAGGAGAGGTGGATGATAGTAGCAGCTGCGATTGACAGTATGTGAGGTGCATAAGTTGATACAGAGAAGCTATTGCCATCTTGTCACATGTATGCAGCTAACTCAGTTATCTTTGATATACCCTATACTCATATATCGTGAGAATATTTTGGAAGTAACAGAAGATTTTAGCAGAGGATATTATGGCAGGACAAGAAAAAAAAAAAACAGTGACTAGAGTCCTTGTTCCAGTTTGCAGCTATTTAAATTTTAGTGCATTATTGATAGCAATTTGTTTACGACACCTAATCAAAATCTGTTAATTTTATTATTTCTGAGTGGCTCATCGTAAACTCTATAAACTGATAAACTCTATAAACTGATAGAAAGAACTAAATGCGTAGTAAAACGTGACCACTTGAATTTCTACCTGTTGATGAGTTTCATTTCATTTAAAATATTCATTTTTCTGGTTTATTGTTGGGGATATTACTTTTAAATAAATATTTTCTTGTGTAACATAAATTAGGTTATCTCATCTCCCAGAAAACAAATTGCTAAATTAAGATGCTACGAATAACATGCATAACTATATTTAAATATTAATTATAAATTTGAGAATGTTTCGATAATTTATGGTACAACTGGTAAGTATGTCGAATAAAGTTGTTACAAGTACAGAAATCTATCAATATGGAAAAGTAATAATTAAAGTACTATAATACGTAACTATATTTTAGCGCCAGTCTAATTCATTACAGAGCGTTTGGCAATATTTAGTATCAAACGTGGAGGTTAATAATATGAACAAAAATTTATTTGATTGTCATTGTGGTTAAACCTGGAGCAAACATTTTCTTAGTGAATTTTTAAATTACCTTATTTCATTATTTGCATTTTTTTTTTTATCTCTTAAAGGTTATTCGACTATCGAACCACAGAAATATCAAAACAAATTAGAAACGCAGAATCACAGGTCGAAGAACATCCCTGTGTTTAATATTCTTTAGTTCCATTAAATATTTCACAGCAACAGTATCATATAGAGTAAATATGACTTATTATGGTGTGAAATAAGATATATAGCAAATTTATTTGAATTATCTGTCATTTCTCATCATTCACTGTTCGTAATAAATATACTGGACTGTTCTTTTTTAGATTCTAATCTGTGCCACAACGATAAGAATTCCAGTGATGGTGTTACAACAAGAAAATCAGATTTGCTCTATACTAAGTATGTTATTATAAATATAACATACCCTTCTCTATTAAAAATTTCTGTTTTAGTTTTTATATTACACTCTTTTTCCCCAAAGAACAATCTTTTAATCTGATTAAACATACATATCTATAAGACATGTAAGTGAAAATTTTAGCTGTACTGCATTGTAGCCCAAATTTTGTGGACGAGTATTCATTAAAAAATTGTCGATTTCAAGACGTAGACGACTGTTCCAATCTCGTATTATTCATTTCACACAAAATTTGTTTGTTGGACCATGCGACGTTACTTTTACCTCGTTACAGAATAAAAAGTACTTATTGCAAAATAAAAATTGTACAAAGCCGCCAAAAAGGGAACATTATGTTATAAATAAATTAATGATCAGAGCAATGAGTTTCTTAAATAAATGATTGGTCTTTACACCAGCAATAATCATACGGTTTTAATTTGATATAACAGAAATTGTATTTCACACAGGGAAAAATAAAAGTTATTAAAAATAATAAATGCGAACATATGGAAATACGATGTCTCATTTCAGATTAAGTATGATTATTACTATTCATTCGTTGAAACTTAAAAAAAAAAATAATTTATGTTTAGAATTTGTTTGCGCACGCTTTTATTCTTGTCGTGGGGTAATATTTTGTGTTGTTGTAGTTAAAAAAGTTAAATTTTATCTCGTAGGTTAGTTAAAACGTTGAATAATATCATAGTCTAGTAGAGTGCTAGTGATCCGCTTTATTTATTATAAATCCCTAAATTGTAGATTCAGTGTTCGGTTGTTTTTGTTTACATCCGGGATTAAGGTCTAGTATCAATATTCTTGCTATAGCGTAACAGAATTTCATTGTAAGTTTGTTTTGACAGCATTAGTTTAGTTTTGAGGTAAACTTGTTCTTAAGTGATAGTGAACCGTTTTATTTAATAGAAAATCAGTACACTGTAAACCGAGTTTTTATTTGTTTACATTTGAGGTTAGCTCTGAATCAGAGTTCTATGGTGTCAAATTTCAATGTAATTGTTTAAAAACTTCTTTTGATATCATTTTTATTGTTTTGTTATAAGTCTCGTACTTTATAAGTGTTGTAATTCACATTTCGTAAAAGTTTTGAGTGATTTAAACAGGTTTTTGCCATTTTTCTTAGAAGTCTACTTTTGCTTTTGCTTTGGAAACTGATACACAAGTAATAAATTAAAAACTAAAAGTTTTAAAGTTTTTTCTCGTAAGTTCTTAAGTTTTTCTGAAAGTATCATAGAGTGGAAGTTGTCGAAGATTAGTAAGGGAAGAAGTGACGTGCCGGGACTGCAGGTGCTGGTTTCACGGGGGGTACAGCATTATTACTAACAGTGACTCTTGTGTCAGTATTGCCTAGAACTGTCACTCCTACAGAATTAATGATGAAGAGTAGCGGATACTGAAGCTCCAGTCAGATCTGGCATCTGTAGAGAGGGATTTAAAAGCTCTGAATGCAGAAAACTCTGTTCTTAGGCTTGGGCAGAAAAGTGAGTGGAAAGAAGTCAGCTGTGGCAGGAGAGGTAGGCGACGCTGGCTTTCTGATGGTTTCCAGCTGGACACATCAAATGTGTTTCGGTCATCATGTTGGAATGAATGATCTGGTTTCTTGTAAACTAAAATGGAGAATTATTCAGGGGGTATCTAAAAGTAAACGCAGGAAGGTACTGTTGCTTGGAAGCAGACATGGGAGGGGCATCAGTGAGATGGTTCAGTCTGACTTGGTACCAGATTATGAAGTTTGTAGTATTTTCAAACTAAATGCAGATCTTGGAACTGTAGTAGTAAATGTGGAAGACCGTGGGAAAAATTTCTCAGAGGAAGATTTTATTATAATTGTGAGGAGACAAGGAAATGGTCTTGATAAGGATCTCAATTATTCAGTTGAGGAAGACATTGCTCACATTTCCAGGAACATACGTCAGACAAATGTGAGATTTGTAGGTATGCTTGAGCGTTATGATAAAACTTGGATTTTTTTTAAATTTTATTTCCTGATTTTACATAGCCTACTACCTTGTTACCTAAAGTAGGCCCTTAGTTTCTACAGTTTTATTCTTAAAACAATTTACTTTATTTTTTGTTAATAATATATCTGGATAATTATTTTTAAGGATTTAATGGATTTAAGTATTCTAATAGTAAATCTACTAATTATTCTAATAATTAATATACCACTTAATCTACCAACTAATCTACTAATTAATCTACCATCTTACTAATTCACACCAATATCAGCAATTGTCTTTGTATTTTCATACTTCTAATTAATAAACTGTCTATTTGTATACGTTCTTCTTTTACCACTGCTGGCCTGCGTCGACATCTGGCCGCTAGCTGTCTCTGCTGATGCAGCGGGGCGACTGCTGACATGCTGACCACAAAGTGTCGTCAGCCAGCTTCACGTTCCAGGTAGTGGTCTCGTTCTTCTCCGGTTTGTCCCTGGAGCCACCTGCTCCCCCATCAGGAGTTCTCTCCTGGAATCAGAGCAGGCCACCCCCTGAGCCCTGGAGAAGGTGCCTCTGGCTTCCAGAGGCACTACGATGAATTGAGTCTTTGCCGTCTTCCTGGTGCAGGCACCGCCTTAGTCATGGGCAGTGCTTGTAGTCAAATTTGGGTTGTTCTTTACTCTTGAGTTTCTTCCTCTCCTGTCCTTCTTTCTGCTTCTGATGCCGGTTGCTCGCGGCGTCCCCTACGCTCTGCCTGTTTCAATTCAACAAATCTCGCCTTCTCGCGCTGCGACGCTAGATTAGCAGCTTCATCCAGCAAGTGCCAGAGCTCGGTATCACGCAGTATATCGTATATTCTTCTGTTCTGAAGTTGTATTTGGAGATATGCTCTTGATTCTTCAGTTTGTTTGCACTCCCAAACCACGTGCTCGGGAGTACTTACTTCACCACAGTCGCACCTGTTTGTTTCTTTGAGGCCTCTCTGTTCTAAGAAACTGTTGTATGGACCATGGCCAGATATGTAGTGTATGAGCCCTGGAGATGGTTGTAGGTGAGTCATGTTCATTCTCTCTTTCACGCAAGGAAGCATGTCGAAGGTCCTTCTGCCCGTGTTGCTGTTAGTCCATGTTTGCTGCCATTCATCCATCAGCGCATCCCAAATATCTTTTTTGGTTTCAACAGGCCTTCCAATTATTTCAGCAGCTTGGTCATACCTTCCTTTTTTAATCCAGTATAGCGCTCCTCGCTTCCTTACTTCCAGGTCCAGGGGCCAGATACCGAGTATAACCGTTAGGGCATCTGTGGCCGTTGTTCTGTAGGCCCCAGTTAGTCGGAGCAGAATTCCTCGCTGCGTACGGCGAAGCAGCTCCTTTGGTTTGACCTTTCTTAGGTGCTTGGCCCACGTGCTTGCAGCGTATCCAGTAATGGAGGTCAGTATTGCATCGTGATATCTTCTTATGACGAGCGGAGGCAGATTAAACCGTCGTTCGCCAATGCTTATCAATTTGTGCATTACCAGTGCTGCTCTTCCACATACTTCCTCCATGTGAGACGCAAATTTCAGTTGTTCCTCCAGGTTTACACCAAGGTAGCGGACTACTGCTTTTCTCTTTATTGTTTTTCCCTGGATCCTAATTACCGGATTTCGTTTGAGTGTTCCTTTTAGGAGCATGTAGGTCGTCTTTTGTGGGGCTAGGTTTAACTTAACTGCTGCACACCACTTACTCAGGCAATCCAATACTGCTTTGCATTTTGTTTCGAGTTCCTGCCTGGTGTCCGCGTCTATCAGAAGTGCGAGATCATCGGCGAATGCCACCACACCCAGCAGTTCTGACATTTGTTGCAATATTTCCATGACCGGTTCCAAACCAATGTCCCAGAAAATTGGTCCACACACTGATCCCTGCGGGCAACCTTTCGTCAGTCTTTTCTCTATGTACTTGTTGGGGCACCGCAATTTGGCATATCTATTTCTACAATAATCTCTAAAACTGGTATAGAGGTTTTTTGGACAGTTGATGTTTCTTAAGCGTTCGAACAGCGCGGGCCACCAGAGATTGTCGAATGCGCCGGCGATATCCACAAATACTCCCACCACATAATTTTTGGAAGAGTTTTGAGCTATTTCCATTAAGCGGTTGATGGCGTCCTCTGTTGACTTGCCTGCTCTGAACCCATACTGATTTGGGTTCATCCCATGTTTTAATCTATGTTCCTTTAGTTTCTTGCAAAGTATCTTTTCTTGTACTTTCCCTAGAACATTGAGTAAGCAGATTGGACGATAGGATTTTGGAAGTTGTGGGTCTTTGCCTCCACCTTTCGCTATGATAATCACGTCACTCGTTTTCCATGCATTTGGTATTTTTCCCTGTACCAGGCATTCGTTAAAAAGTTTATTTAAGGTTGGAACCAGTTGGATGACCAGCTCCTGGAGGACCTCTGCTGGTATCCCATCAGGTCCAGGTGCTTTTCTTTTTGAAGGGAAAATATTGCCTCTACTATCTCTTCATCTGATATGACGCAGTTTTGATGTTCACTCTCGTAGGGATCCCACATTTTTTGACGCAGTTCACTTTGCCGATCTGTCTCGTTTTCTGTATTGTCATCTGGAAGTAGCACGGCAAGTAACTCCCGTGCAGTTTCCATCCAGTTGGTGGTCATAGATCCATCCAGTTTTCTTACATGTAGACAAGGTTGTAGGTGGCCTAATTTTGCCAGCGGCAATCTTGTAGGGGATGCCCCATGGGCCTGATCTCATATTTTGTCTGACGAAGGCTTCCCAGCTTTTTTGTTTTGTCTTCAGCAACAGATCCTTGAACTCTTGCTTTTTGTTCCTATATCTATCTAGAAGAGTCTGTCTCTCTTCTGTAATGAGGCAACGTTGATATGCTTTTCTTGCCTTCCTCATTGTGATTCGTAGTTTCTGCAATCTTTCTGTCCATGGTTTGTCTTTTACTCCCGTTGTTTTCTTTAGTGGAATTGCAGTTCTCATTGCGTCCTGGATTGCTCGAATTGTTTCTTCCGCAGCCTTGTCCACATCAAAATCTTTATCTTCGACTTGGGGGGGAATAAAGCAACTCCTCAACCTTGGCCAGTTGGCTTTGCTGATGTCATATAGCCGTTGAATATTGGTACAGGCGCCTTCGCGCGCACCGTCCTCGCAGTCTTCCCAGTTCGAACATAATTAGATTGTGATCACTGGTGGTTTGGTTCTCAATCACCTTCCACCCGCTTACTAGGTTTCCTGCTCTTCGATTTGCTAAAGTTATATCTATGTTCGATTTGGCACCTGCTCGGTCACTGAACGTGTATGGATTGTTTGGCTCGTTTTTGACATACAGCTGTAATTCTCCAATCAGCTCGAGTAACTTTTCTCCTCGTGCGTCTGTACGACCGCTGTGCCAGAGTGCAGATTTGGCATTTGCATCGGCAACTATCACCGTAGGGCTGTCGCCTATGGCTGTACATATTTCCCTAATCTTGCAAAGATAGGGATCAATATCGTCTCTGTATTGGAAGTACATGTTAACGAGGACTACGTTTCCCCATTGCGTACCTAACTCCACACACACCGTATGTTCATCGCAGAATTGTGTTATTTTTGTGACTGTGATTTGCTTATTGAAGACTATGATGGCACTCATTGGTTTTTTCCCTGTCGAGATTATCTGAGACGTCACTGGCATGTGTGAGATTTTCCCTTCCCTGGAATGGGGCTCTTGAAGACAGAGGATATCTATTTGCATTTCCTCAGCCAGTTTACTCACTTCATGCAAAACCAGACTGGTTCTCCTGCAGTTTAACTGTGCGATCTTAATTCTCTCTGCACCCCTACTCATGGATGCCGAGTATGGATATTGCACTGTGGCCACGGCTGTCTCGAGTCAAGCATTATTCTTCCATGAGTCATCACAAAATGACGATAAATTTGATCTGGATCAAAGATTTCGTTCCGTCTGTCAAATACTTGCTTGACTATAGTGAGTAACTGGGCTGAATTAGTAGGTATATTGTTTATCTTAAGTTGAATACGATCAATTGCCTCTGGTTGCGGAAATGTGATGTTTTTGCCATTTGGATGTGCTATTCTGGTTAGGTGGCGTAACGCCATAGTGAGATTTTGTGTTTCCTCTAGTCTAGCAAGCTGCAGATTGTTTTCAAACTTTTGGTAGATATGGTCTGGAGCTATTAGCAGCGTGTCTTGGTTTTTCGTTCGCTCGGTTTTTGGAGGCGCCACTAATTTTGCAGTAGTTGGATGTCATTGGAACTGGTCCTACCCACCCAAGTCCAGCTCGTTTTGGTTGAGGTCTAGGAGAAATATCACAGATGGTAGAAGTAATCTCTGAGTGTTGGAGGATAGATTCATCTGTCTGCGTGCTTACGCTGTTTGCTGTTTCCTTCCCTTCTTGCAATATTTTCTCCCTGTATCTTGCAGCCCTCTCTGCGTTCCTCCTCTTCCTCGATGGCGTGTTTCTTGTTTTATTCCTCTTTCCTTTCCCTACTGTTTCTTCTATTAGGTTGATAATGATACTCAATAATTGATCTTTGTATGGTTTATCCATCCTCTTGGAGTTCCTTCTACTGTCCATAATCTGTTCTGTTTATCAATCTTTGAAGAAACAGTTGGTATGTCGGACAATCTTTGCCAGATTTGTTGCACGATTTTCCCCGTTTCCTGCATGGGATACAAACAGCTGACTGTAAGGACTTGCTACAGCCTTCTTTCTTGTGGCTAGTTTCTCCACAATGTTTGCAAGCGGCCGACGTTTGGGTACAATGTTTGCTAATATGACCATAATCGTAGCAATGCATACATTTTGGTACTACCGTGTAATCTTTTGCGGATATGGCACTGAATTCTATGTATATTTTTCTTTGCTGCATTATTTGCTTCCTTATTTCAGCACTTACTTCAACAACTTGATGGACAGTGCTTTTATCTCTGGGGCCTGTTCGAAATTTTGACTTGAACCCCTCCAGAAATTGTTGTCTTTCTATTTTTCCTTCAAAATTTTGTTCATATACTTTTTCTGGGATTTTGCATGGCTCAAGTGACGTGGGTACGTCGTACAGAATCAACAGTGGTTTCCTTTTCCTCGGCATTTCACACTTCAGATTTTCGTTTAGTTCTTTATTTTCCATAATTTTTCTTACATCATCTTGAGATGCTGTTTCTACGATTACAGCATTGTTTGTGCTACGTATTTTGTTTATTTTTATCTTATCTTTCCCTGGTTTTATGATTCTGGTTAGTTTATCAGCAACCTGTTTCGGAGTTTCTCCATTCTTGGAAGTTATGAAGACGGCTGCACTAGTAGCTGTTTTTTCTATTTTTGACTTTAATGTAGGTTCCATCCCTGATTTTGTCACTGCTGCATAACTAGATGCTGACAGTTTTTTCTGCACGTTCAGTTCTCTGTTCTCTTCTCTGAGTGTCCTTATTTCTTTCTTCATCTCTTCATTTCTTCCCTCTATGTGAGCCATAGCCACTGCGAAGGAAGCAAGGTTGTCCTTAAATTCCCTCAGTTTGAACTCAGTCATTTTTTGGCCTAACAGTTTGTTAACATAATTAACAAGTTTTTCGTACCTGCTGTTAACTGTGTCGATGCACTCCGATTCGGGATTTAAGCTCTGTTGTGTATTGCTATTATTGTTACCTTCAGTCGAGTCCATGATGTCAGCTGAGCCTTGAGGCAGGCGAGGTGTTGACTCACGTCAGCTGGACGCCAGGGTGCTGACGGTGCGCTCTGACGCACCCGCTCCGTGACGTTGAAGCACTGACGCGACGCAGCGCGCTGCGGACGATGACCGTTGACTCGTGGCACTGCTTTCCAGTTCAGTAGTTAGACAAAATCACTCATACAACGTATATTTTTTTACCGCAGTTAGCGAGAGTTTTTACATGCACTGACACGCACTATTTACACCAGCACAACTTGTTTCGTCACTTAACGATTGTTTTATCCCTCGCGAAATGCATTCAACGGCAAGAGCGACGTGACACACAACCGCACGCGGCAGCCATCTTAACTTGGCATAATATTAGGAGTACAAATGCATCTTTGGAAAGGGTTCTCTGGCAGCCAGCAAATTCATACATTTGTGTGATAGATGTGGCCTGCATTGGTAGGGACAGTTATACCCGCCTTAGACTCCACATGAATTTCAGAGGTAAAAGGAAGCTTTTGCTTCTTATTTCTGGTGAGATCGGGGGATGCCAGGTGAATGAAAGAGGTATTCCTGTTATAAGTAGTGTTAAGTCGCGGCCTTTTTTAGGGTAAATAAAATAGATGTATCAAGATGTCTAAAGGAATATAAGTCTCTGCTAATCAAATCTTATTGAAATTAGAAATTCCAACTGACATACCAGTATGTACTAATAAAGTAAACAATTCAAAGTCATTGAATCAAGGGGTTCAGACCACTATTCCCCATAAAAATATAACAGGAATTTATAGTAAAATTGATGACATTACTATATACCTAAAAGAGATTCAAAATTCCATAAATTTTAATGTAGATGTTTTATGCATATCTGAACACCATTTGTCCATCCCAAATTATAAACTAAGCTCCCATTTCTGTATATGTAAAATGGAGAAAGGGGGAGTTTTTTGTTCAAAATAATATTCAATGAAACAGTGTAGTTGTAGTAAGTATTGAATAGAACAACACTTTGAATGCTGTGTTAAAAAAAAAAAAAAAAAAAAAAAAAAAAAAAAAAAAAAAAAAAAAAAAAAAAACTGGAATATGATGAGGAACAGCTCATACTAACATTTACAGCGTCCCCTCAGGAAATTTTATACTTTTTTTTATCGCATCTAGAGTCATTGCTACTATTTTTCAAAAATAGCTAACAAATAGTTTTATATGGAGATTCTAATATTGACTTTCTCAGTCACAGCAATGAGAGACTAGATATGGAAGCCTGGATGTTGGATTTTTAACTTAACAGCACTTGTAAACTTCCCTACAAGAATACAAAATAATAGCAGGACAGCAATTGATAATTTTTATGGATGTATCTCAGATGTAATTGCAACATACTTCCAGTAATAAATGGTATCTACGATTTTGATCCCCAGCTTTTATTTAATCAAGTCCAGAAACACTGTTTAACAGATAAGAAAAACTGGATATGTAGAAAAAATATTAATGAAAACAATAAAAAACGTTTAATAGATTACTTAAATAATGAACACTGGTCAGAAGTGTACACTGTACAGAGTGTTAATGTAAAATTTTATTTCTATCTTAATATGTTTCTAAAACTTTTTGAAGGAAGTTTCAAAAAAAAAGTTGTCAACACTCCAAACAGTGAACAGGGTAAGGGATAGATAACAAAGGGTATCAGAGTATCTAGTAAAAACAAAAATTGACTTTTACATAAAAGTAAGAGAATCGGATAACTATACACTGATAGCCCATTATATAATTAATTCTAAAACACTAAGAAATGTATTAAGAAAGGCCAAGAAGAGGTATATATCAGCGAAAATAGAGAATTTAGGCAATAAAATGAAAACTATATTGAATATAGTAAAAACTGAAACATTAAATCTGTCACTCGAAAACATGAAAATAGAATAAAATGGATCTTTGTATAGTGAATTAGGGGATGGATGTAAAATATTTATCAAACACTTTACTTCAACTGTAGAGTAATTAGGCATATAAAATCAATCCCCACATAGTGCGCTAAGGCTTATTCAAACTGCTTTCCCAAATAAATTTGTGGAGATGCAACTGCCTCAGAAATAAATAAACTCATAAAACAATTAAAGCCTAAAAATTCTTCCAGCTATCACAATATTTCAAGTAAATTACTGAAAAGATGTTCAGATTGGTTCAATCATGTTCTTGGTCACATTTGTAATGAATCCTTAATGCAGTGGTAAAACCGTTATTTAAAAAAGCAGAAGCGGCATGTGTAGATGACTAACGTCCCATTTAATTTACTTTCAGGATTCTCGAAGATTTTTGAAAAAGTCATGTATCCTACAGTATTAAAACATGTTAACCACTATAATATCCTCACTAATTCACATTTGGGTTCCAAAAAGGATCATCCACAGAAATGGCTACATATTTATTTTTAAATAACACATTTGAGGAAATAAATAATAAAATGAGTCCTGTTGGAATTTTTTGTGATCTTGAAAAAGCATTTGACTGTGTGCGTCATGAATCACTTTTAAACAAATGGAATACTATGGTATTTGTAGAACCTTAGGTAAATGGTAAACCATACAAGGAAAGTTGGATTCAGAAAATTTCAATTTTCTATTCTAAAGTCAGTAAAGATGCATCATCCGATTGGGAGAAAATAAAATATGGACTTACACAAGGTTCTGTTCTAGGAATCCTCCTCTTTTTATTATACGTCAGGAACCTCAGACACCAAAGTTAAGAGTGTTTTATTTGCGGACGACACTAACCCGAAATGAAGTACTTTGTGTAGTAGCAAACTGGTTTAAGGCAAATTCGTTAAGACTAAATTTTGATACAACTCAGGATATTAGGTTTATGACAAAACATTATGTGCAGCCAGATTTACATATCTCAATATATAATGATGAATGTATGTATGTTTGTTTGTTTGATTGTTTGTTTGTTGGCTTGTTTGTTATTCATACAAATCAACAGTTTTTATCCGATCTCGATGAGACTTTGCACACTTATCCTCTGAAACAAGGAGAAAAATACTGTCTACATTTGGTTGAAAAATTATCAGTATAAATAATACATTTTGTTTTATAATTTCGAAAAATTACTGAACGGCGATAAACAGACGCGTTCGATTTGGAGTTCTCTGTACTGTTTTTCCATAGAGCGGTCAGGTAGCTCAGTCGTTAAAGCGTTTGCTTACTGATGTTTTGGTCGTGGTCTCCGGATCAAATCTCCGTGGAGGCTAAGATTTTAAACAATTGTTTTTGATCGGAAGAGTCACGCCTGGACCGTCGGTTATTCGGATTGAATGTCAAACTGTAGATATCACAAAGTTAAGGGTGCAATGCGAGGCAAAGCGTAGGTAGTCTTTCAATGCTGTTAGTGTACACTTTTTACGTTATATTGATTCCTCAGGGGTGATTCGCAGTTAGTGTGTGTGTGATCTGCAGCAATAATACTATAAATGCGGAAGTAAGTCTCTGTCTTTTGTTACGTTTTTACGACTAAGTGTCTATACCGATAATAACGGAATTTGACAAGAAAATCTATAGGGAGGGCACAGGACATTTTTTTTTTTGGTATGATTAACAGTTATAGTCACGAAAATTTGAGAACTTTTCTAATGGTGACAGAGACGGATGTGTGTGTTAGTTTGTAATGTTACGTAGCTTGCTCAAGCTATGCTTCTCGCGCATTATGTTAGTGTATAATTTGTTAATGAAATTCGTTTAGAGAATCAACGTATTATTAAGTACAGATGTCAATTTTCTCTGTCCTATTACTTTGTGTCTGCTTAAATGTTTCTGGCACCAGTTTATTTTGCCTTCTTCTTTGACATGCCTGGCGGGCGTAAACTGGCCTAAGTTGTAGCTCTAGCAGAGCACGAGCAGCTAAAGTTATTAAAACTCAAGAATCGGATTATCATGCTGAAGAAAGAAGAAAATACCAAGCTGAAATAAAGCTGTCCTTTGTTACAGTTTTTATCCAGTTTAGATAGAACTTAGCAAACTTTTACTCTTAAACAAAGAGAAACATAATTTGAGCTTTTGGTTTGCAAAAACTGAGAACCCCTTCCCCCATTTCCGCCCCTTCACTTTTGTCAATTTTCTTTTTGATAAGCTATAGTTGACACCATTTGACCGATCTTTATGAAAGTTGGCACATATATGTATTTTTTTATGGAGAAGATTTCTGACCAAAAATGAAATAAACTACCCTAGCTCCCCGTTTACATCCCTTAATGTTTGTACAAACCCATATTTTAATCCGATTTCGGTGGAACTTAGCATGTGTATACTTTAAAGCAAATAGAAAAAGAAACATACTACTCACATTACTTTGACAAAAACACAAACCCTATTCCCCTTTCTACCCCTTTAATTACTGTTAATGTTCACTAAATAAAGCTACCATTTCTACGTGATTTTGAAGGAAGTATGCACATGTATACTTCAAAACAAACAGAAAAATACTGTCTGCATTTGATTTGGAGAAGCCAAACCTCTCTCCCCCTTTCCACCCCTTTAATCTACACAAAGCACAGTTTCTATCTGATTCTGATGAAAATTTGCACACGTATACTTTAAGAAATACATAACAATTGTGTTTAAATTAGGTTGAAGAAACCCAATCCCTCTTCCCTTTTACCCCCACCCCTCCTAATTTCCTATGTTCTTTATAGATACCTACCGTTTTTATCAGATTTCGATGGAACACTGCAAATGTATACTTAAGAACTAAGAGAAACATTCTGTTTACAAAACCCAGCCGCTCACTCCCTTACACCATTTAATTTTTATAAATGTTCTTTACACAAAGCTACAGTTTTTATCTGGTTTCGATGGAAGTTTGCACATTTATACTTTAAAACAAAGAGAAAAATGCTGTCCACACTACCTTAACAAAAATCAAACTACTCTTCACCTCCACACCCCCTAATTATTTTTTTATACACACCTAAAACTTTTATGTGATATCAATAGAAATTTACAAATGTATACTTTAAATCAATCAGAAAAGACCGTCTATATTTGGTATACAAAAGCCCAATCCCTCTTCTCATTTACCCCTATCGTTTATAATTTCCAATGTTCTTTACAAAATCCACAGTTTTAAGTACCGTTTAAATCAATTAAGCTATTTTTAAATCATTGCAGAATATTTATAAAATATATGTGTCCTAATGTCTCAACATGTACTTCTGTTTTCAACTTGGACCCCAGGCTTTTACGCTGTGAAAAACCAATTAATTATCTATATTTTCTGTGTGATGCTGGAACGAACAGATATATTCCAGAGACAGATTTGTGTATGTAGTATGTATTAATGTCCAGATGTTATATGTTCCGATTATCGAGCAGCAGCTTTAGCAGATGTTATGATTAGAACGAAACACAGCCTGGATCAAAATGTAAACTAACATTCCTTAACACAGCATCCAATTCTCCCCATTCTGAAAGTTGTTGTAAGACAGATTTTTTTTTAAAGCTTTCGCTTTAACCACTGAGCTACCAGGAAGTTCACAAAATGAGAACTGCTGCGGGATATTTAAATACAAATTAACTATAATACCACTAAAAATTTAAAAATAAAATAATTGTTTAAAAAACATAAAAACCGCCTTCAAAAATGGTACTAAAAATTTTAAAATAACTTTATACAATGCTTAGACGAAAGCAAATCTAAATGGACAATATTTTACATTACTGTTATTCAAATTTTTACATTAATTAGTTATTTTTGGAGTCGGTGCCAGCCAAAACAAGAAAAATAAAAAGATAAAAACAATAATAAATAACAATTATACATACAAAATCATGTTACTACTTACCTACAATTAATTCTAGAAACATTTTTCAACAAAACTGAAACATTTAGATGATACACCGATATTATACTAACTATAAAGTATTTACTGCATGATGCAGCCTACCAACTGACACTGTAGCGCCAGAGATATGCCTGGATGACTGATGAGGCCGAGCCACAGATAACATGCCATTAATTTGTTTCCCTAAGCTGTCTCCCGCAATAAAACTATCTTCCTCACGACATGCTGTAAAATATTTGGAATTTTTGTTCGTACTCTCGGTTCGCCTCGAACACCAAATAAAGTTCAGTTATTCGATCTGCGCAATCTGACAGCTGGCACCGACTCCAAAAATAACTAATTAATGTAAAAATTTCAATAACAGTAATGTAAAATATTGTCCATTTAGATTTGCTTTCGTCTAAGCATTGTATAAAGTTATTTTAAAATTTTTAGTACCATTTTTTGAAGGCGGTTTTTATGTTTTTTAAACAATTATTTTAACTTATTTATATCTAATTCACAGCTACACAGTTTCAATACAAGAAACGAAAATAACTTGCACAATATACAAACATCTCTGTCATTACTCAAGAGGACTTAATTATTCTGGGACACATCTTTTTAATAAACTTCCCAAGAATATAAAACATTTTGCAGATAAATTTAAAGAAAAATTGAGAGATTATCTTATCGGCATCTGCTTCTACTCCATTCAAGATATTGAACAAAATAATTAATTGTATTCAATATGACCTTTTTCAAAACTCAACTGAAAAATTAATGTTTATTTTCTTCACTTTTTTTGTCTTTGTATCATATATTTTTATGATTATTACTCATATTGCATGTTAGAGTATTAATCATTACATGCTTCACATCCCAGAGATCCTTGCTCAGCAGAGATTCATGGATCAAGATTGATAAATAAATAAAGACCAGGTGATATTTCTTGGGAGAGGACTGCTGGTGAGTACTGGGAAGGCAGTATTTCCAGGAATATAATAAAACAGAAAAGGAATTTTAAATGAATGCCAGGCCGGAATATTATTTTATTGTTTTGAGTAACTTTACAAGAAGTTGCGTTCCTAAATAATATCAGAAATTGATTTAAATATTGCTTTATTAATAAAATGAGTTCCAAACAATGGAAGACTCAAAAAAAAGTCATATTATTAACTTTATTACGGCTAACTTCTTTTAGCATTTAAGAAATATTAAATATAAATTTCAAAATAGACTTTGTTTTCTTTACAATTTAATTACATCATTTCAACATTCACTCATACAAAATTATAAATTACGTCAATTTTACTTCGAGATTGTAAGTTCTCATGAGGTAGACTAGTAAAAGATCCTGAATTTGAAGATTTTATCATCCGTTTGATATTCCAATGTTTTCCTATAACTGCATTTATTTTATGAAAAAACATTTAAGTGGATGTTCTATCGATGCAACCGAAAATTCCATGCTATCATTATTTGTTATTACCATAATTCGTGTGGTAAGAATGCGCCATCTGTTCGATTTCGTCTTGACAATTCCATTTATTACTTTACACGTTTATGCAACAGTTGCATTTAAACATTCGTTTCTTCAACTTTACTTCCTTATAGTTATAAAGTAAAAGGACAACGTTGTCATAACCATTTATAATCATTCGACAAAAATGATGATTGACTTTTTCCAGTGATTTTTTCTCTAAAACTCTGTAGAGTTGACTTCCAGTTTGCAATACTACAGATAGGCAACAAAAATTTAGAAAGGTAACCGTTTACTACACTGTTGTGCCAGAAAACTCACGATTCTTTTCAGCGTTCCGTACTGTAAATAAACAGTGGCCTATTGCAGCTGTCACAGACCTCTACATCGTAAGCGAAGTAAGCAGCAGACTTCAAATGTGCTCATTTTACTTTTTCTCTTGACACAAAGTCAAAATACAAGCAACTGAGTCGGAGAAAATAGTCTAACGCAGACTATGAGATATAGTTATTTGGAGCTCTTAGTCGTGAGAATCAGAATTTTTTTTCCCAATTTTTTAACTTTAAGATATGAGCCGTATGAAGTGATTTAGAAATCATGATGGCCGGAATAAAACTGCACCCCCTTCCCCCACTATCCGAACGATATATGACAGGAAAAACATTAAGGTGACGTCCATTAATTACGGAATTCCACCCCCCCCTTTCTGGTGAGAATTGGTAAGATCTGGTTGAACCCCCCTCCCCTCTAAAGTGACGTGAGATTTTGAGTGAGAAACCCCCCCCCCTTGCTAATCGACCTCGTAGTTTTTTAAGACTTCTTTTTTTGGCTTTCATGCTTCCAAGGGCGTTTATAACCCTCCCCCCCCCCTGAGGTCGATTTCCGCATCGTTTCTATACCATATACCCCCTCCCCCCTAAAGTCGACATTCCCGTCATTTGTAACCATTTGTTTTAGCTCTAATATCCTTCAAGAATTTCAAAACCTCACCTGAGATTTCCGTTGATCATCCCCCCTCCCCCTTGGTGAAGTTTCGTGAGATTTCGCCGGCTCCCCCGCACCCCCCCCCCCAAATTTATCTCACGTAATTAATGGACGCCCTATAATGTATATACGAAATAGATAAAAAAAACTTTCTCCACTACCCGAAAGTCGGTTGGATCCTCCAGAAGGAGGTATTTTAAGCCCATGGCTTCAGGCTTCAGAGAGAGGATGGCCAGTTCCTTTCCTATGGAACTTTCAGTTTAACGTGGAATTTGAAACACGGAACGTCTTGGCATATTTCATAAGATCAAACACAACTCTTATAAATTCCTGGCCCCCGCCTGGATATGTACCTGAGACAGGACAAAGAACTTTTGAAAACAAGGGCCTTAAAATTTGTGCTATCAGACCACAAGTGAAGTATATATATTTTACACAAAAATGTAAGACTTCCAGAAGTAATAATTTATAGTGTGTAAAGTATTTTATTTTCTATTTCAAGATTTCCTCTTATTGAATAAAAATATGGACTTACAACTTTCGACGTCCAGGTCACTAGATACGAGAAACAAGGAAACGGAATGAATTCAGTCATAGCTTTTTAAAACAAAGTACCTGGGTGACCGATCTACGCTCGGCATTTTTCGATTTCTGTTCAATATCCAAGATTTCGAGTAAAGTTTGATTAAAGTAAAAGGCTTGAAGGCTTCCTAGGCGTTTTGAGGTGTCACGGTTAACCAAAGAGAAGCTTAATTAACATCAGTGTGCTTACTGGTACCTGAACCTTCCACGTAATGAGGTTAGAGCCGTTTTCGAGAAACCAAATACAAAAATCGTGTTAAAAATTTGAAAAGCAAAACTTTATCTACATATTAAATTTCATCCAAATCGCTTTATCCATTTGCGAGACCGCCTCAGAAATTGCTTTCAAAGAAAAATGCTATTATTATGATAAATAGAAATCTTAATGCCAGTTAATGGTGCGAGATTTGTAGTAATTTAGGGGATTTTACGATAACCCTTCATGATGGATTGTTATGTAGCTCGACGAAAAACAATAAAAGTAAAATTTTTTTGTTTATATCTCGCTTAGTTCTCGAGATATCGTATCTCAAAATTGACGTGGTTGGTTGAAATGCGAGCTAGATCAGAAGATAAATTTCGCCATAGTCAATTATGATGACGAATTCGTATGAAACTCGTCGAGACAAATCGAAAATAAAAGAATTTATTTTTCTGATATCTCAAGTGAAGAGGTTAGGATTAGATCCGGCCTGGACTAGAAAAAAACCCACCAAAACCCCTATGTCAATACGGTTGTAATGTACTTTCAGTGTTTTATTTTGTTACTAATCGTTGTTGTTAGGTTGAAATACGTCTTGGACCAGAAGAAACGTCACCAAAAACAGGGAACTATATCCGTAACTGATTTTTGACATGCTATATCTCGATAACCAAGCAAAATATCAAGAACATTTATTGTTTATTTTCGACATGCATCGCCGAGTTCTACAAGAATTCATCATCAGATTGTGACTTCACGGTAATGGTAGAACATCATCAGTGCAAAATTCAATCATTCCGATAAAACTATGCTCATAGCTCGCATGGTAGTATTTAATGACAAACTAACAACCACTTTTTACGGTCAAAAAGTAAACGATGATTATTTTATTACTGGTACCGGTAATATTATTTTCAAAGAAGTTTCTGTAAAATATCACCTCTGACAAAACCAACGATAAATTTTTAATTATCTTCCTTTTTAAATGTTTTAAAATTAGTCTTGCAGTGCTAATATTTCCACGAGTCAGCCAGTATACAAGAACTGTTTGTTTAAATATTCTTTGAAATCAATGAGAAGCTATTTGTAGGCTCTTTGGTACCTGAATTGTCTACGAGATGGCGGTAGTGTCGTTTTCGAGATATCAAGTGAAATAATTGTTCGTATTTTGTAAATTCGCTTTTTTGTAGGGAAGACAACTATTTAGGTAATCTTAAAAGTCAAAACGTTATCTAAATATCAAATTTCATCCAAATCGTCATAGCCGTTTCTGAGCTCCGAAATATATATATATATACAAGAATTGCTCGTTTAAAGATGTAAGATTCCGTCATTCTTCTGGATTCATTTGAGTGGTCGGACCTGGCTCCACACCGACGTCACCTCAAATTGAAAAACATTAAGTTTTAACGAAACAGTTATGGGCACAGCTACTTCAAATGTTTTGGCAGAAATATGAAGACAGATCAGGAAAATTTCTGTAAAGGTTTATAATTTTCGAGCTTTTAATACAACTGTTTTAGAATTTTAATTGTTTTTAACTATTGTTATTTATCTATTTATTGATATCTAAAACGCGTCAGCGTCAAGTACATTATAGTGAGGAGGAGATTTTAGGTGAGGAACGGGTAATAATTTGGCCATAAAAATTTTAAAGGAAGGATTCGCATGGAGTGAGGGTAAAAATGGAAAACCAAATTCACCATCGAGGGATCGAAGATGCAATTCGTATCCTTTTACAACATACTAGCACAACCAGTATATTTTTTCACTGTCAGTTCCATTCTTCGTAATTCTGATTCTCGCTGTATGTTAATTAACCTCCCTAGAGAAAGATTCTATTCTTCGGACTTGATTTTTAGAAAATGATTAGAAGTTAATACTTTGTTGAAAAATTCGCTGTATAAACTGCCTTATACTCGTACTGGAAACGGAAACTAGTGTGGTATTTCGATCTAAAATGTTTCAAACAACCTTCTAGTTCAAGCGAGCAATTTGAAACAAAGTTAGGAATAAATTCCAAAAATTATCTCGTCTACTCGAAGTCCCTTTGTTCTTAAACTAGGAGTGCGAAGAAGCCAGAAGATATAGCGAGTAGCAGTTCAACAGAAACAACAGAATTTTCTCAACTACAGTGATCAGATCAACGAACACAAGGTTAAGTAGAAATTGTGTTGGACCGTGCTTGTATGGTGACAGTAACAATTTAGCAGGGTGTAATTTCACAAGGCAGCTAAGACACAGTCACGCACCATATTTCCTGACTCTTCGAGTGTAGATAATCATTACAGCAGCAGCTAAACAGACAAAGTATTTCTTTGTTTTTTTTTTTGTGTGTTTTTTTGTGTTTTTTTTGGTTTTTTTTTTTTTTTTTTTTTTTTTTTTTTTTTTTTTTTTTTTTTTTTTTTACTGTGAATTAACATGTAATGTGCTAGCTTAGTGAGAACTGAATGCAGACATGACGAAATTACCTGTCATGGAAGCAGCCAAGAGATAATGTATTTGTTCGCATACGTAAATCTTTTTTGAATACATCTAAAGAGTTAAAACGCTCGTTATCGACTCGTGATTGCTAACATCCCAAACGAAAACCGCGGTCAACTGATAATTTCTGCGCATGCATTTGCAACGTTGTGTTTCGTCACATTTTGTAATATAACTGTGAAGTTTTCATGTAAGGTAAAATACAGTATTCAGATTTATTTTTCATGATGAGTGGACCTGTGTGGGGTGAACTTAGACGCGTCTTTCAGTCGATGTGGAGTCGCCTGAAGGATCCCTCCACGCCGAACATGTCTCCAGGAGCTGTGCTGCCGGAAGGCCTCTTGGACTCTTCGGAGACCAGGCGGTCCTGAGACAGCAGCCAGGAGCGGTACTCCAGCGTCCGTTCGAAGAGTGAAACTGAAATGGAAACAGGTAAACAACTTGTTACGCTCGGAATAAACGCGTTTTCACGTCTAAGAAATGCCTAATCTTGAATTTTACAGATATTTTCTGTATATATAAATGTTTCTCGGGAAACAAACCGAGCAATATTTTTTATTGACGCACAATATTTCGGCGACATAAACCTCCATCGCCATCTTCAAGTGCAGTCGTAAGCCTTGAAGTCTGCCTTGAGCGCGTTGTTTGAAAATTGGTATGGCAACGACAGATGTTGTTATGTTGCCTAGCAGCATCTCGGACGTCATTAGACGCCCGCGGAACACAAAAAGCAGAGCGTTGGTGACGAGCAACCTCAATAACAGAAATCCATGCATCACTTATCTGAAACACACAATCCCTGTAAACCAAATCAGACGCGAGGCGAATTTTAAACTCTTCATTAATGACGCTGACCCAGAAGCTTCTCGCATGTGTCAGCACCTTAGTTGTTTCAAAGCTGAATCCATGTCCTTCTGCCAAACTATGTTCCGCCACAGCAGATTTGTCTTTTTTCTTTCCGAAAATACCTTCATTCCGATTTTTTTTGGCTCCGACTGAGGCAATTGAAATATAACATACTATATTCTGATATTAGTTATGTACAGGTAGTTTATAATACAATGAATCGATTAAACAAAATTTACAACAAAAAAAAACATTTAAAAAATTTCCGTTTATCGTTACCACAAGTTTATTTTTACTTAATCATTTTTCCTTCAGACATGAATTTTGGGAATAAATTAGAACCCACATTGAATTGAACCGCAAACTCTATTATTAATTACACTGATGAGCTAAATTTTTCCAATCGTCTATTTAATAACGTGCTGGTTTACCACTGAAGCGCAATACAGCAGTGATTCCGCGAGGCATTGATTCGACAAGTCATTGGTAGGTTTCCGGAGGTAGCTGACTCCAAATATCTAGGCACATATAGTGCAATTCTCTTAAATAACGAGTCGGTGGCTAGAAGGCTCGGTTATCGCCCTATAGCATTTCAACTGTTTTCTATGGGGTTGAGATAACTAGAATTCGGTTAACAAGACATCAACGTGAGTTGACAATCATCCTTCTCAAACTCTTGCAACGTTTATCTGGCTTTGTGACAAGGGAAGTTATCCTGCTGGTAGATATCACCACCGTCATGAAGAGTTGCAGGTGGCCAGCAATAATTTTCATTTAGTGCACAGTTGTGCTGTCAATTACTACCACAGATCTCATGGATGCCCAAATGAATGTCCCTCATAGTTTAGTACTGTCCCAGTAGGCCTGAGTCCGTATTTCGAGCAGCCGTTCTACTGGAAAACTGCGTATCGGGACACGACCAACGACCTGCCGTAACAAGAAACCTGTTTCAGCTGAGCAAGCGATACGTTGCCGCTCATCCACGATCAATCTCTATGACCTATTGCCAACAGTAGTTTAAATAGACGCTGTCGTTGGATCAATGTGCGAACGCGTTGAGGCTGTCTGCTACGAGCTTCAACAAGGTGCGCTGAACGGTGTGCTCAGAAACACTTGTGCCTTACGCCAGATCTGCCACAGATCGCCCCCTCTTGTACTTTACAGAGCGGACAAACTTCCGACCTCCATGTTGTATGATTAAGCGCGGAAGTCCGCCACTTTTTCGCCTACTCGTTGATTTGGCGTCTTTCACACAGTGTTCATAGATACTCACCACAGTAGCATGCGAACCGACAAGCATTGCTGTTTCCGACACAATCGTTATCAGACGGCCGCGGCGGCGATCCATAACAATATGTCCGTTACGTCAGTAGATTTACAGATTTGTCACACGTATCGTAACTTTAATGACTCGATGGGTCTCTGTTCCGCTTACATACTTCCCTTACCGCATGATGTAACCGCAAAACAACCAGACGGCATTCAATCTCGCGGTGTACAGCGATCATAATGTTTTGGCACATCAGACGAAATGAAGCTACACCAACGTATAAGACATTTACTATTATTCTTGGGAACATCAGATTAGATGTTAATGATTATCTACAAAGTTAAAAAGTTTTTTGGTGATAGAAGGTCCTTAGTGCTTCTAAATCTTCAAAAGCGGGGGTGGCCAATCCAAATGATCACGCGGGCCACTTTGGAAATCATAATTCCGCGGGCCGCATATAAAATTATATATCCCCATATTAGATTTAGACTTTTTTGGAGTAAAAGAATTTAAACATAATGAGTTATTATTGGTGTGTTTAGTATTATTCTTACATGTAAACATAGATAGTATAATAACAATGATGCTAAACACACATTTTAAAGAAAAATATAACTCTAAAACTAATATATAAAAGATACATAAATATAAATAAAGTAAATTTTTAAATATGGATGGACAAATTACGTATTTTTTAATACATTCGTTTTCACTACTTTGCCCATTATCAAATAAATATATTTTGTAAAAGTGTTGCGAATCTCGCAGGCAGGAAAAATATTCAAAGCGGGCCGCATGCGACCTGCGGGCCGCGGGTTGCCCACCCCGGTTCTAAAGCATTGTTATCCGAGTTAATAATAGCAGCACTATGGCAAAAGAGTCACAAAAAGAAAACGAATTAACATCAATCATTTTCCCACAATAACGAATAAAATTTAATTTACAGTTATATTTCCCTGTTCTACAAATTCCAGTTGTGATGCTGTATCCGAAAGCGGATACTCACACTTGAGATCCCTATTGATCCTCCAGTGCCGCCTAATTCGTCTGGAACGAGCTCTGGAGGCAGGTAATCGAGTAGCGTCCTGGAATCTCGCTGGTGCGTCACAATCTACAACATAATGGATTGGCCCATAGATTACCACTGATAATTAGCATCAACATAAACTCAAAACAGTAATCACTTATAGGAATAAATCAAATGAAACGAGAACAACACAAAAGTATTTCATCAGAACGATTAGGTAAATGTTGACAAAGAAATAAGGCAGAGCTATTTCTTGTCTGCTGGATTTTCAAACTCTAAACACATTTTTTAAAGGAAATACAGAAATTCTACTCCCTCATTGATTAATATAATTTGAAAAATTTGTAACCTGGTGCTTTCTATCAATCAGTCAGTACCTTTTCTAAATTTCATCAATTTTTTAAAATAATCATGAGCATCATGCTAATTTTTTTTAAAGGCGATGAATATAAACATATATAAAAAATGCAAGTTTACAAATCAGTATTAAATCTTCTTGTGGAGGCAACCAAAATATTCAAAATGATTTCAAAATATATTTCCTATACTACTCCCTCTATCTACACTGTTGATTAAATTGTTTCTGATAAGTAGCTTATCTAATATACGAGTTACATTGTTATGCTTTAAATCTATGTTTACATCAAAGGATAATTTGCTCCAAGCAATTATCCGTAAACTTGAAACTGCTCTTAACGCATGAAGCTATTAAGTCTTACCCTCTCCTGCATTTTCACTGACAGTGCTATCTTCAGCAGCTTCAAGATGGCCTCTATTATGCTAGGGGCGTTAAGGATGTGTATTCCCTTGATTCTCCTACAGTACGCTGCCTGCAAAGAATAAAAGAAAAATAAGAAGTAGAAAGGTTAATTACTGGGATAAACATGAAATTTCATACGAAATGGTCAAAGATGATAAAGTCAATAGCGTGACTTTGGATCTTTCCAAGACATTTACAGAGTGAGCTACAGGATCATGTGAATACCCTGAAGGCCTTTGAGTTAGCCAAAATTGTTCTTGCTGCGAAGGTGAATTCGTAGGAGGTAGGGAACAAAGCGGTATGGTTGGAAATTCTATATTATGAATAGTAGAAGAGCGAAATATCAAGAAAATAGTGCATGAAATCATTGCTGCAATCATTTCTGTTACTGATTTACGTTCAAGGTTTTATTTCCAGATGACACACACTAGAATTTTCCAGCTTGTTCATGCGAGCAGACCTTGATATGTATAGAAATGCTTTAACCTTCTATCGTGTAGAGTCAAAAAATGTAAATGTCATCTAAGAAGTTTCCTTTAAATATAACCTTAAGTTTGGTTTTAATACTGATGTCCTAATGTTTTGAGTTATTTTGTATTTCGACGTAAGCCCTACTATAATTTGCGAAATATTATCCATATTAACATGTAGAAGTAATTATTATACAGCTATTATGGTAATCCATTCTAAGCTTTCAAACCGTGTAAACCCCTTCCAAATTGGTTAAGTAGTTCTATGTGTGGCGTAAAGTGGAATATCTTAGAAACAGTTAGCAAAGTAAAAAATCACATTTTCAAATAAGAAAAACCATTAATAAAAGAAATTATCGTTCCAGATTTTAGGGAAAAACAAACATTTAAATCAGTAGGAATTACATCGAAATATTTCATCAGACCAATGAGAATAAATTAAGCATGTTTGGCGCCTACCCGCTTATGTTATACACTACTTCGAGCAGACACATTGCTCTTAAATTACGCAACTGCACATACTTTTGAGGACTGTTTTCTTCTCAGCAAATTTCCTTCGTCAAGTGATTAAGTAAAACCATCCCATAAAAAATGAAATAACTTAATTAAAATGCAAGACATATTTAATGAAAGCTGTCAGTGCTCCACTTCATACTACGAAATCAAAGATTTTCTATAATATTTGTTAAATTTTACTACACGATCCTGCTACAAAAAAGTTAGCTGAAGAGCTTAGAGAGAGCAAGGAATCGGAAAAAAGAGTCACTTTATTAAGTACAAAGACAGGAACTTGAAGGCATACAATGCTTATCATTTTATTAAAACCTCAGTTTCAAAATCCTCCATCTATTAAGAAGAGTAATGGGGAACGAAAACTCAACATGATGTTTCATGAGTGTGGTGGTATAGTATTCGAATAAGGTTATGAGTATCAAAAACTGGAGATAGTGTAGCAAGATTTTACTGCGGAAATTATCATAGAAACACCAAGTAATTGATACTTAAAATACAGGTATGGTTGGCCGGCTCCGTTTTAAGAAGAAAGGTGGGTATAGAGAATGACGGGTGTAGGTTAGAACGGGGCAATGGGATCCTATCGGTAATAGTATCCTCTCATGAATAATATAAACATCGCGTGCTTGAAACCTGCGAATTTCGTTTAAGGCTCTCTACAGGGCATCATCCTTCCTTATTAAAAGCAGTGGCTCAATTGGCTTAAGTTTGCCAAACAGACGCCATCATGTCTAACTATAATTATTTATGCAGATATTTTCTTAAGCTTGTGAGTTTGCTTATTGCTTATAAAGTCATCTTTATGCAGGGTAACCACCATAAATCTAACACAATTAAAGTTGCTGTATATGTTATACTGTTTAGGGTAAAAAGAAAATAATGCATTCAAGGTCAAGAGTAACTCACCAAGTTTTATTAAAAAAATCAGTACACCTCTACCCGAGATCCTCTCGATGCAGGAAGAACATCTAGCCTGATTTCAAGTTTCTGCCAGCTATTCTGTGGCATCTCGGGCGTAAAGGAAGTGACAGCATCTCGTATGCAGCCGCGAAGCTCTTGAAGATCACGAATTTTGCGGCCTGTATACACTTTGTCCTTCACGTATCCCCACAAGAAGAAGTCTAAAGGGGTAACATCCGGTGATCGAGGCGACCAACTTGTCGGTCCACCACGCCCAATCCAGCGACCGGGAAATTGGGTGTCGAAAAATTCTCGAACGATCAGGCTCCAATGCGGAGGGGCGCCGTCCTGTTGAAAGATGACGTTCTGCTGCAAATGCATTAACTGTAGCACAACAAATTTTTCCAACATGTCGAGGTACGTACTGCCCGTAACTGTTTTTCCTACAAAGAGAAAGGGACCGATGATCAAATTGCGCTTCAATCCACATCACACATTTCATTTCGGGCTGTCACGAATGTTTTCCACAATACAGTGTGGGTTTTGTGATCCCCAAATACGTGCATTGTGTGTGTTGACTTTGCCCGATAAATGAAATGTGGCCTCATCAGAGAAAGCAATGAGAGTTAAAAATTTTGGGTCTTCATCAGTGTGATGTAACATAGATGAAAATGCCTGTCTCGTATCACTGTCATCTGTTTTCAGTTCATGAAGCAACTGCAATTTGTATGCATGAAACCGAAGAGAGTAATGCAGTACCTTATGTACAGTGGACTTCGGCATCAGCAGTTCTCGTGCCGCTTGTCGAATGGACTTGCGTGGACTCCGTTCAAACGCCTGTCTTACTATTGCTACATGCTCCTCTGTTACACGCTCATTACCGCCACCATGCAATTTCTTCATACTTCCCGTTGCCAAAGAGCGCTGTTTCCATTTCTCAATGGTGTTCAGTGATGGTGGGTCCTTCTTGAACACGCGGCGAAAGTTATGTTGCACTTGAGTCACTGAATTTGTTCCCGCGCACCACCAAATAACTTGTGCTCGCTCTTGCGGTGACGCCATTTTCAGTTAAGCAACTGCAGCGCCACCTACAATCACTTGCGTGGGTTTTCAAAAATAGTCAACAGAACTTCCACAGTTTCTCTACATATTCTACATCTACATGATTCATGGAGGATACCCTATATACTGTAATGGTTGCGTGATTAATTTAGTTTAACGGGCTCTATGTAAAACGGGAATGAAAACTTATTTTGTTTTTTACTTTTTAACAAAAGCGTTAACATAGTGGGTAATGAGAGCCACGAACAAGGCGAATTTGGAGCTTAGCTCTGATTAACCCATAACTTCCCCTACGCCAAAATTATCCCACCAATTACCCAAAAATGCTCATAAAAAACAGCATTCCGATACTTTGACTGCTTCACCATCAAGAAAAACTCTATGAAGAAAAGGAAAAACTAAATGAAAAGAAGATAGATGGCAATAAGGGTCTGCCGAAGAAAAGATCCGCATTTTTTGATGTATAAAGGGAAAACAACAGTGAATGCAAGGAAGGGTAGATTATCTAATTGGAGATCTAGGGCTTCAAGCCGTTTGTCACAATATTCATCGATTTTAGTCAACGATGAAAGTGATAGTTTTTGTATAGTACTAGTTTGTTTACTTTGTTTCGCAGAATTAGATTCAAATGACAATCTCATGCCGCATTTCAAGTGTGTAAAAATGTAGCACATCTGTGATGATGAACCGTCCCTGATTATTAAATTTTGTGCTATGAAACAGTAATGCATTTCTAATATGTAAAAAGTAAATGATGAATTTGTAGTTACATAAGAGTGGAAATAATTGTATTAATTTTCAATTTTATCAAAAAAACTAAAGTCTTGTCAGCATTTGGCTATGGTTCCCATTACCATATGGATGGCTCCCATTATCCAATCGACCTAGTAATGAGAGCCATTAGAGTCAATTTGATCTTTTTTTTCTTCAATGAAGTGTTATTTTCGTTTTGATTTACATAGTCCATGGATTTGACATAGCAGAATCTACTTTTTTAAAACAAAAAAATCGTTTCTAAGGCACTACTATTTTCCTTTTTTCCTTAGTAGGCCCCCATTTGCCCGTTCTCCCCTATATAAGACACGAATGTATTGTGTCTTTGATTGATACATGTTGGAATAACCAATAGACGTGGAATACGGAAGAGTTGTAAGCCAAAGGCCAAACATTTTAGCTTGATTTTCAGCTATAAGAGTGATATAAACATTTCATTAGGGGTATGTAAATGGGTGTTCCGTTCGTCAAACAGTTTTCACCTTATTTATGTAAGTTTCATTTTGCATGATGTAATATCACGCTCCATTATATTGCCTAAATGGTCGTTTTTCTCACTTTTATATATATATATATATATATATATATATATTGAAGAAAGCGTCAGTGAATCTTCGGAGGGAACAAACACAAAATATTCTGTTTTAGTCCATCTGTGATAAAGAATAGAAGACAACAAAACAATACATAAACGAAAGTATTTTGCCTTATGACTAGTTTTTATGAGAAAGAATCCGTTTTATACGACGGGAAGTTTCTTAAAATTCCAACTTATTGAGGAAGAATCAGCCGTATGTATTACGGGGCTTAACGAAGGAGAGACGAAGGAAGGACGATGTTCTTGACTCGAATAATGGCGAGGAGTTGCTTACGCGTCAGATATTAGTGTTGAATGTTAGTTCTCACAAGAGGTAGAAACCACGCCTGCCATTCGGGATTCCGCCAGTCCAGATTTCCGTTTTTCAAGGTTTTTGATATCACTAAACTTAAATGCCGTAATGTTTCCTACATAAAACCACACCAATTTTTTTTTTTTCGTCCCTGTCTCCCAATTCCTTTTTTTCAGGCTTTACGGCTCGTCTACGTCAGGCTTATTAGATACGGGAGAGGACAGGAACAAGCGACCGGAAGTTATTCGACTGTGGCCTTTTGAGAGAATTAACTCGGCACTCGCTTGGAGCAATTTCGAGAACCATCCATCCTCGAGGTTGCCGAGGAATTAAGCCCGGAGGAAAAAAGAATGGGGCAGAACTGATGACACTTTCTCTGTGCCACATATCAGCGCAGCCAAGGAGAAGACAACGGTCAGCCTCGAATTCTCCGAACACAGCGAGGCTAAAGTAGTTATATAATGCCGTGAATGTATAATGCCGTGTGAGAAAACATAGATCGAGATGTCAGCAAAGGATCAGAACGTTAAGTAAACGATATCTTAATGGAGGCAGCAGTCGACCTTGAGAACAATTGTCCAGATAATTACAGATTGCTCTCATGTTCATTCATAATTCATTAATGTAACTGTGCTGAGTAATTTACTGAAACGAACAAACTTGACTTGACTGATTTCAGTATTTGGCGATATCATTTTTGTTACTTTAGTTTTTCAACCTGGAACTTCTTTCTGTTCGTATGATCAGAAATTGTATCGCACGTATACCTTTATGAATTTTCAACACTGATGATCAAAACATTATGACCACATGATTAATATCGTTTTGGTCGTCCTTTGGAACGGAATACGGAAGATGTTTGTTACGTAAAGGATTCGACAAGTCCTTGGTAGATTTGCAGAGGTATCTGACATCAGATGTCTACGCAAAATCACGCAATTCCCTTAAATTACGGGCCGGTGGTTTGTGGGCATGGAGTTGGCACCTGACAGCGTTCCAGATATGATCTACCAGGTTTAGATCAGGCGAATTTGGTGGCCAAGACATCAACGTTAGTTCACTAACATGATCCTAGCACCAATGTAGTACGATTGTTATCTAGCTGGAAGATGCTATCGCTGTAGTTGAAGACATGAAGCATGAAGTTGATCACAGCTGTCATGTTGTTATCACTGCCTCAGGTCTCACGTAAGCCCGGGTGACTGTACACTATACCATAATACTGTCCCCACAGGCTGCGTCCGTGGCGTGGTGTATGTCTCGTGCAGGTGTTACGAGGAAGACGGCGTATCCGACACGATCACCGACCTAGTGTAACAAGAAACGTGATTCATACGTCCAGGCGACACGTTTACATTGATCCACGGTCCAATCTCGATGATTCCGTGTCCACTGCAATCGTAATTTATTGAGGATATCATTGGGTCATCATGGGAACACGTAGGGGTCGTCTGCTGTGGAGCCTCAAGTTCAACAATGTGCGCTGAACGCAATGTGCTCCGAAATACTTGTGCCTGCACTAGTATAGTACTTTTCCGTCAGATCTGCACAGATCACCCCTTTTCCTGCAATCCTCTGACCTCCACGTTCTGTGTTGGGGCGTGAATGTCCTTCACCTTGTCGCCTACTCATGGTTCCACCATACTTAAATCACTTTCTATAGATGCTCACTACAGTAGCATGCGAACAGCCGACCAGCCTCGCCATTTCCCAAGCGCCTCGCCATAACAATCTGCCCTTCGTTTAAGCCACTTACGTCGGTGTATTTCGCCATTTGTCACACCTATCGTCGCTAGAATGACTCCCCAAGCATCTCAGCTCCGATAATATAGTTTTCTTATTGCATGACCTACCAATACCGCCACTAGACGACATTCTATCTCTCAGTGGCTGTGGTCTTAATGTTTGGCTAATCAGTGTATATTAGTCTTGTGTAGTTCGCGAACGAAATAGTTCGGAAGAGCGCTCCCACAGGCGAACTACGCGAATTAGTTCCCAGATCTCTCGCTCCTTAGTTCGTTAGTTCGTTCGATCCTTTCCCGAAGACCAACTTTTGTTTTAGTTTATTATCTAAAAGGAAACACAGTTCCTTGTGGACATATTTCACTGAAGACACAGATATAAAAATAAAATAAAAATAAATTGTTCAACATTAATAATTATTGCAGAAGTCACAAACGGAAATTTAACGTGGAATATGAAAATAAAATACACTTTGATCCCATTAACAATCAAAAGACAACCATCGATAACCACAACTACCATAACAAACAAGAGAGCGCGTGCAGTAGCGCTAGCAAAGCGAGTGAGCGAGCTGTCTTGGAGGACCTAGTTCGCGAACTAAACAGAGCGCTCCCGGTCGCGAACTAAAGAGAGCGGTACAGTTCGCGAACTAAACAGAGCGCTCCCGGTCGCAAACTGTAGAGAGCGGTACCGTTCGCGAACTAAACAGAGCGCTCCCGGTCGCGAACTATAGAGAGCAGTACCGTTCGCGAACTAAACTGAGCGGTACCGTTCGCGAACTAAATTGAGCGCTACCGTTCGCGAATTGGCACCATTCGCCGCTAAGGTTTCCAATATTTTTCGGTTGATGGTAGGAATTTTTTAAAAAGAATAACCTATAAAAATATGCTATACTTCAAAAAGAGTAGAAAATTATAAAAGGTATATTTTTACTGTTTCATTTTTTAAGCTATATTTTTTGCACTTCTTTCATCTTTAATTCTTTTTTGTCTACAGTAAAATTGTCATATGCTTTATCGCTTTCATTTGTCAAATTAATTTCGAGAAAAAGCTCCTTTTTTATTCCTGAAATACTTCTCTTACTTTTACCTGGATTTCGTATATTGTTATTTCAGAGTAAAGTTTGTTCACTTTGATATTAATTTTTTCTCGTAAATTTATAATCTCTAATATAGTCTCACAGTCATCAAATGAAACCCTGTGATTTGAATTTAATGTTTGGATTTTGTATAGCAAATTGCTTTCATTAAAATCTAACTATTTACTAAGATACTCCAGACATTTATCAACGAATACTAGAGCATTATTTTTTTATATTATCACTTTCTGTGGAGAATTTGGTTTCTAAAGACTTTTTGTTGTTTTCTTAACGAAAGAAACAGTATCTTTTCCATTTTTCTAGCGCTGATTTTAAAGCTGACATAATATAATACTTATCTCAGTCTGTTGGTTAACAGCTTTGTGAAAGTGATGAAAGAATGACTTGTGAAATTCAGAAAGATTTTAACTTTTGTGTCTTCATCAGTTTCATTCGTCGCCAAAAAATTGTGAATTATTCTCCCCTTCACTAATAAAATAATAGCTCAATGACTTCCAATACACTGGAAATTTACGCACTTCCGTTATTGCTACCACTTTCTCATTCAAGGGTCACTGTTATTTTTATATGTCTAATTATTAGGTATCACATTGGAAGTATTAATGTTATTTTTCTTAATAATATAGGTAATACTATTTCTGTCACATAGTACTTAAGTTGTAGCCAATAGTAGAATTATATTTTGTCCATGATTTCCAAAACTTTATTTATATAAAAAAGCCGATTACTTATAAACGGGTATTTTAATTCATCAAAATAAACGCGTTTATAATATTTTATAAGTAATGTTGTGTTGTTGTTGTTGTTGTTGTTGTTGTTGTTGGGGTTTAAGGGCGCGTCGACGGTAGGATCATTAGCGCCTTTTATAAGTAATGTTTCTTCCATGAACTAATAAACAAATCCATTTAAAAAATTAATATTCTACGAATGCATGTAAAGTAAATAGTAAAAATAGCACAATTATTCAATTTACCCATTTGTGTAAAGGACAATGAGCACTTTGGTTTATCGGCGCCAACTGTTCATGCTAATGTAATTTGAAAGGGCTATTATTAAGCAATAACTTTTGTTAAGAAGGTCATATTAAATTCCATTTAGAAACGACAAAAAATGATTATGTCCTAATAAAACTGACTTAACAAACAAAATAGCGCGTGCAGTAGCGGTAGCAAGGCGAGCGAACGATCTGTTTCTCTGAATTCGAGACGCGAACTAACGAACTAAAAGAGCGAACTAGTTCGCGAGGGAGCTGCGAACTAAACTGAGCGCTCCCCTTCGCGAACTATTATGCGCAAGTCTAGTGTATATGGAATAGGATAAGTTGGAAATGTTTGTAGTAGTTAGCATAATTGAATTAAAGACATTTTTATTAATTATTTCTGCCTCACTTTAATTGAGGTGTCGTATTGAAGATATAAATTTACCAGTAACCCCACTGACGTATGAAAAAAATCGTTTAGTAGTAGTGATTAACATTTACAAATGTTAGGGGATTTACAGCGACTAAGTTACCTGGCAACATATCTCCATCCCGCGCAGCAAGTTGACGTCGGAGCGCAACAGGTGTCCGGCGGACACAGTGCCCATGTCGACAATGACGACGTCTCCCACTGCGTAGTCCTCCGCCATCATCACCTCGGCCACCATGATGGTCATTTTGAAGATGGTGTCCAGCCGGTACGTCTCCACGTTGGGGTCGACGTCCAGACCATAATGCACGCGATACCCCTCAGGAGTGAGCTGGGGCATCGTCACGAACTTGCTACAATCACGAGGAAACAAGTGATGCCTTACATGCATTATCTATATCTATAAAACGAAAACCGGATTGGTCCCATCCCGTCCCGTCTCGCCTTCGTTACAAGGGATCGTGAGAACGCGCCTTTATGCTCCAACGTAACATAACGCCGGAGTAGTAAATGAAAATCTTAACGTACAGTCTGAAACAAAAAAACAAAAAAAAAAAAAATACAATGCTTTTGTCATACATCGTAAAAAAATAATAGCCATGTTATCGCATGTAACGTTTACTTTCTTAAATTTTGGTTTTTAGTCTTTAAACCCCATACATAGCTATATCGAATGCGAAGAGGAAACTACATAAAAGTGGAAAATATTTAAATTTATTTTAATAATGGAATGAAAAAATCTTTCGATATCTTCTTTGTTTCTTGTTATCTGAGGCCGCACAGCTACAATCTCTGATGTTTGTATGCGAATTAAATTCTAGCTGTTAATAGTAAGTAATGCAGAACTGATGGCTTTGAACATGAAATTGAACTGTTTGAAACCTTTAGTGTTGACATAGTTGTTTTTTTTTTTTAATTTATTGATGAGCGATTCTGTCTTTACTACATTGCCTGAAAAAAAAGAAACGTTGTTTCTATTGCTGTACGAATCACTGTAGTTATTATGATAAAACATAGTACACATGTTCCTGATATTATGGCCAAAAAAAAATTGCAGGAATAAATCAACACCAACCTCATCTCATTTCTGCTACATGGGAGGTTAGACGTTTAAATTCGCATAGAAAAATGGAGCGACTGACATGAAATTTAATTCACAAGTGCAAAAAGCTGGCAGTTCTATCGTTATCATGGCGCCAAAATCTGATGATGAATTCTTATAGAACTCGGCGTAAAAAATCTAAAATAAAGAATAACATTTTTTTAATATCTCACTTGATTTTCGAGATTAAACATGCGAAAAAACAATTAGTTCCATGTGCTTTTGGTGACGTTTCTTCTAGTCCAGGCTGTGTTTCAACCAAACAACAACCACTAGGAAGAAAATAAAAAACCTATAGTGCATTTCCACCTTGTAAATATAGTGGTTTGGTGATGCACTATCTCGAGAACTAAGCGAGATATCAAAACATATATACTTTATTTTCTATTTGTCTCACCAAGTTACATACGAATTTATTATCAAATTTGGCTAAGGTGAAATTTTTCTTCTTGTCCAGGCTGCATTTCAACCTAACCACGTCAATTTTGAAATATTATGATATCTCGAGAACTAAGCGAGATATCAAAAAATAATAATATAAATATATATATATATATATTCTTTACTTTCTATTTGCCTCATCAAGTTACATAGGATTTCATCATCAAATTGCGACTCCACGGTTATTGTATAATCCCCCAAAAAATTACTTCTTTTATGAGTTTCAATATTCACTGTGTGTGCAAATCAATCTAGATCATACCGGGTAACGCCGGAAACTCTGCTAGTATGCAATAAAAGACGAGCACTTATATTGATCAGTGTGAAGCGATTGCTGCACTGCGGAGGCACGCAGGAAAAAGTTCTTTTCTCATGTGCGATTGGATCCTTCCATGGTTATCTCAATTCTAACTTATTTGCGGAGTCGCGGGTTTCGAATCCCCGTCCAGCCCCCAGATTTGGGTTTCCTATGGTTACCCCAAATCGCTCCAGGTAAATTCCGGGATGGTTCCTCTAAAAGATCATGGTCGAATTCCTTCCCGTTCCTTTCCCCCAGTCCTTTCCCGACTGTAATATCCTCGATGTTGACGAGGCGTAAAGCCATAACGAAAATAAGCAAATAAAAAAAATTTAAAAAAAATCCTAAGATTTTAACGAAGATTTAAATCATACGAAATTTAAAAACTAAGATGTTTACTAGTTTTGTGCATTGTTATTCTGGTGTATTTTGAACGTCATTTTTATAATGTTAGTGATAAATCTTTACGATCATGACACCGCAATTTATGCCATGAACACTGCACAAAATTTTAGTTTTAAGCCACTTGAAATTTAAACTTTCTGCTGTTAAGTCACTAATAAACTATTTAAAAAAATGTTTGATAGCTTGGCAAAAGTAGAGGAGAAAATTATTTTTTTCCCGCTCTCCTTTGGTTTCCCTCCTTTCCTTCCGATTGTAGGAGGTATACAAATGATTTAAAGGAACTTTGCATTTAATTTTTTTACAAGCAACTGAAACTTCTACCACTTCGTAAGAATTTATGGCTGTGTGCGAGTACCCATAGCCATACTTCATTATTGTTCCCAAAATTTCCTTGTGAACAATATTTTAAGTTGTGCTGCCTGGGTTTTCCATAAACAGATTTTTGTGTTAGTATTTACATAAATTATAATAAAAATTCCCTAATTGTGTAGTAAAATCGTTTTATTATTGCCTTATTTACATAAAAACATCATAACCGATAACCTAAGCTGTCATAGCAAAGTAGTTTCGTTGAGATCTGTTTATTAGGTTCAGCGTACTGGGTGCACAGAAAGATAAAAATCCAAAAACTTACGGTCTTAGCTTCATTGTAATCAAGAACCATGTAACTTATTGAGATAAAAAATATTCGGTCTGCTAATGATTTAAGCCAGCGGTCGGCAACACGCGGCCCACGGGCCGCATGCGGCCCGTGACCTCTCTATTTGCGGCCCGTGTCAGTTTTATAAAACTCATATCGAAAGCCCATATTATAAAATAACAAAATATAAACGCATAAAAGAGTGAACGCGATCTAACAGCGCAGCGAATGAACTACGCGAACAGAGCAGGACAAGTGCGAGTGGAAACGATTCCCCCACTCTCTCCTATGATTGAAACAATAGGTCAGCGTTGACAATAATCTTCTATTGCTCGCCCGCCGTCCGTCGGTGCTGGCTGTGTCATTGAGTGAAACAAGTTATTTCATGTGTGCACGCCGCCACCGCGGCCCTGTACCTACGATTTAGTTATTGTTCTGTGACCCACGAGTACCTACTAATTTGTTTACAGTTCGATAAGTGTGAGATGTTGATAGTTCATACAATTACATAGCGAAATTAAGTGAGATGTTTTCAACACGGCTTTTATTCTTACAGTGTGTATTTGGCATTGTTGGTTATAAGTTTTACTGATGGCTACAAAAAAAGGAAGTTAATTGAAGAAAATAGTGTTTAACGATGCATGGAGAGATTTATACTTTTTTATTAATTACAATGGAAAGCCGCTGTGCTTAATATTCCAAAAAACCCTTGCTATGCAAAAAGAATATAACGTCAAACGTCACTATGATACCGAGCATAAAGCAAAAGTTGCGTGCCTAGTTGGTGATTCCCGGAAAAACAAAATCAACTCACTGAATCTTCATTCAAGAACCAACAAAGTGTTTGTAAGGTGCAAATTCAAAGTAACGAGTCAAATATCCGTGCGAGTTTAAGGGTGGCGGAAACACTTGAAAAGTCTGGGCGACCGTTTACCGACAGCGAATTAATAAATCAATGTGCCTTAGCTATGGCTGAAGAGGAATGCCCAGATCAAAAAAAGAAATTTGAAAATATAATTTTATCTGACAGAACTTGTACCCGGCGCACTGAAGATTTGGGTGCTAATTTATGTGAAAAACTAGGACAAAAATTTGAATGGTTCTCCTTAGCTACCGATGAAAGTAATGATGTGTCAGATATTGCCCAGCTTCTAATAGTTGTTCGTTGAATTGATAAGTAGGCCTACTTCAACGTGTGTGAAGAACTTTTACAGTTATGTAGTTTGAAGGAAACAACTACGGGGGAAGATTTGTTTTGTCACCTAGAACAGCCAATGACATCAATGTAATTAGCGTGGGAAAAATTGGTAAGTCTAACAACTGACGGAGGTAGAAAACATGAGTGAGCAAAACAAGGGCCTGGTGGGTAGAATTAAAACAAAATTGGCAGAGATATGATGTGTAATCCCGTTTTTTTTTTTTTTTATTGCATTATCCACCAAGAAGCATTATGTTCCAAAGTCGTTTCATGTAGAAAAGTAATGGAGATCGTGATATCTACTGTGAACTATATCAGAAATAATGGGTTGACACATCGTCAATTCCGAGAGTTTCTAACCGAAATGGAAGCAGATCATCAAGATGTCCTTTATTATTCAGAAGTAAGATGGTTAAGTAGAGGTGCAGTACTGAAAAGATTTTTCGATCTCAGAAAAGAAATCGGCACTTTTATGAATCAGAAAGGTAAATCTGTTCCAGAGCAAAGAGATCCTCAGTAGTTAATAGATCTTGGATTTTTTGACAGATTTATCTCATGAATTAAATACGCTGAATGTCAAGCATCTAGGGAAAAACAAACTAATATCTGATATACATACAGACGTAAAGGCGTTCCAAACTAAAAGCCGGCTCTTCATAGAACATATTGACGAAAAAAAATTAGATCACTTGCCGAATTGTCTAATGGCTGTCGAGGAAGCTGGCATTGATTTTATTTGGGATAGTGAGAAAATGAAAGACATTTTTACGGAGTTACAAGGTAATTCAGTGACAGATTTGGTGATTTCGAAAAAGGTTTAGAACAAACTGAAGATTTTTTTCTAACCCTTTTTATGCGATGTTGAGGATGTACCCAGTAATTTAGAAATGAATGTGATTGAACTTCAATCCAATGAGAGTCTAAAAAAACGCCTTTTACGAGATGAATGATCTGATCATATTTTATGGTAGCTTGCCGTCTGATTTGTCGAATTGAAAAGGTTTGCTCAGCAGTTTATCTCAATTTTTGGAAGCACTTATTTATGCGAGCAAACATTTTCAATCATCAATTATCGAAAAAATAAATACGCTTCTCGTTCCACAGATGAGCATTTGAGAGATATATTACGTATTTCAACTTCTAACATGAAAGCTGACGTACAAAAAATAGCCAGTCAAATACAATCTCAAACGTCACACTGAATTTAGTATGTAAGATCAATTTTGTAACTTTTCTTCATTTGTATTGATAAAATTTGAAAACTAAGTTTTCGCATTTTTACTGTGTATGTGCGGCCCCGCCTTTACTTTGTTTTGCCAACTTGTGGCCCTTGCCTGCTAAAAGGTTGCCGACCGCTGATTTAAGCTATAACCTATTTTGTTGGTCAGCTATTGCGTGGTGCTTGCAAAGAGAGCCAAGAATTCCAAAATTGACGAGTTTTCCGTATCATGGAAAACCATGTAGCTTGCTGTAAAAAAGTGGTGTATGTTAACTGTTGACATAAGTTCTTATTATGTTCTAACTAAACAGTTAAAAAAAAAAAAAAATGTGTGATTCGTACATAGGTGCACAAAACTGAAAAAATTAGGATTTTGGTCTCCGTGTCACCATCAGGAATTATGTAACTTACAAGAATAGAAAGAGTCTCGCATTTTACCCGATGAATAATCTATTGTTATGCTTAATTTCATCGAAATGTGTGATTAGTTACATGTATGCAGAATAGCCATGGAAGCTCTGTGAACAGTTCCACGACGTTTTGTTTCTCTCGCAGGTAGTACTTGTATGATTCATTATAATTTAACTGCAGAAATCTGAGTCTGACAAATTGACAAAACCTTACCTCATGGTTATTTCAAACATCATGTATATTATTTCTATAACGTATTTTTTTGTCACAAGCCTGAATCTTCTTTCATACTTAACCGAAATCAATGAATGAGGTGTCATTTTAAAGCTTATGGTCTCCACTTTGGTCACATCATATTTTAAGAAATGAAGTTTTCGGTATTCGACCCTTAGAGGGCAAAAGTATCAATATTTTTGCAATACGTAATTGTGCGCACGAGCGATTTATCTCCCTTAATATCTAACCGATATAGATAAATAAGGTATCATATTAACTAATAAGGTTTCCGCCGTGGTAACATTATATTTTAAGAAAGGAATTGTTCGTAATTGGACTCTTAAAGGTCAAAAATGCCAATTTTTTAAAAAATTCGTTTTTTATGTGAGCTATTTATCTTCCTGGATATCTAACCAAAATCCATAAATCAAGTAGGGTTATGAGGATTAATGTCTCAGCTTTGTGACATCATATTTTAAAAAAGAATGTTTTTGGAATTCAACCATTAAAGGGAAAAGTATAAATTTTTCTATAATGCATTTTTGTGTCACGAGCCATTTATCTCCCTTGATATATAACCGATATAGATAAATGAGGTATCATAGTAGAGATTAAGGTCTCTGTCAAAGTCACATTTTATTTTAAGAAAGAATTTTTGGTTATTCGACCCTTAAAGGGCATTAATATCAGTATTTCTAAAATGCGTTTTTTGTGTCTCAAGTCATTTAACTCCGTTGACAATTAAACAAAATTGATAAACGAGGTATCATTTAAAAGATTAAGGTCTTCGTAATGTCTTCGGTTCCGTTACCACATTTTAAGAAAGAAATTTTTAAAAATTCTAACCTTAGAGGGCAAAAGTATTAATATTTTTACAACGCATTTTTCTGTCATGAGCCATTTATTTCCCTTGATACCTAATCGAAATCAATAAATGACGTATCGTTTTAAATATTAAATTATCCACTATCGTCACATCACATTTTAATAAAAAAAACTTTCTCCAAATTACACCCTTAAGGGGCAAAAATAACATCATTTCTCAAAACTTTTTTTTTACCTCTTCTTGATAACTAACCGAGATCGATAAATGAGGAATCATTTTAAAGACCAAGATGGCTGCTTTGGTCACACCATATTTTATAAAAGAAATTTTTTGTAATTCGACCCTTAAAGGGCAAAAGTATCAATATTAGTTATAGAACGTGTTGATTTTTTAAATTTTTGTTTTTATTATATGCCATTTATCTTCTTCGATACCTAGCTGAAATCGATAAATGACATTTCGTTTTAAAAATTAAGGTATCCAGCTAGGTAAAATCATAAATTAAGAAAAAAATATTCAGAATTTGGTGCTAAAAGTGGTAGCTCGTATGAGACTGTTCAGAGCCAAGTCCCTAGATTTCAGCAGCGAATATCACAGAGAAGTCAATAAACTTTTTTTTATTCAATAAGTAGTTTTTCGTATATATTTTTTTCTTTTACGGAAACACAGTCGTTTTGCTATACAATTCCAATGTAATCATTTTATTAGCTCAGCAACAAATATCACAGAGATGTTAATATGTTGTGTGCAGTTTGTTAAGGTTGGTTTTATTTTACCAAGGTCAGTGACAGTATGCCATAAATAAAGTATGTTTTAAATTTTCCTAACTGTTTCATAATATGTTGTGAGTATTTTGCTATGTACCTATTACACTAAAAAAAATATTTGCTACAAAACTACGGTTCTACTATTCATTATATTACAAGCATTCAACCTCACTATTCGTCGTATTTTATTCGTGAAATTTTCGCACGGGTCGTCTAGTAAAGGACAAATTTAATTTAATAGCACCTGTCAATCGCTTTCAGTTTACAGCGTTGTTTTGTCGATTGAAAAATTATTTGCCTCCGAAAATATGCAGCTTTATTCTGGGGTGATAACATAAAATATAGGATTTTTTTATATTCATATGTGAATCAATAAATATATGAATGGTTATTTACATTTCAACAGTATCAGTCTCTAAACTTACCAAAACAGTGTTAATCACTTTTTTCTTAAAAACACTTTTTTGTGGCTACTAAACTCAGTTTTATGCTAACTCTGTTTACTTGGTTAGAAAGAGATTGGCTTTTACAACGGTCATTATATGAAACCGTAGCTTATTAGACTTAGTGGCGGATATAGGAATTTTCCGAGCCGGGGCAAAATCTGTGAAATGATTGAGGGTTATGTATCTGAGTACGATTTAACAAAATTGACGCACCTCCTCTTGTAATTTCCTGCCCGGCTTAGGCTGTCGTAAACATTCAATTAATCATCTGAACTCCTCTGTAAATGAAGTATCTTCGTCGTTCTTTCCATTATAGTTACTATGCCCAACAGTTGGTAAGAATTCTCCCAGTTAGGGCAGGGTCGACATAATCCCTTGCTGCGTTCTCCTATATTTCTAGGCTATGCATTTGTTTTTCTTAGTGCTAAAAATTAATAAATTTGTGATATGTGTTGTTTTTGATTTGGTGTTACATCGTCCTAGATCAGCCTTCTTAACTTTTTTCAACTTATGTATGGATCATTAACATCTGGGACATGTTGTACTGTACCATTATAACAAAATATACCTAAAAACATGTTTTGATTTCCTACAGAAACATAGTTGTGAAACTGGAAGTGAACTGTTTAAATTTTATAACCTATTGGCCAAACTTGTAATATTTAATAATCAAATGAATAACATCGGTACTGTAGGTTGAAAGCTATACTGCAATTCCGACCGGTATGCAAATCTATATATATAAAGATGAATGTATGTTTGTTTGTTCTTCATACAAAGCCACAGTTTTCATCCGATCCCGATGAAACTTTGCACTCTTATCCTTTGAAACAAGGAGAAAAATACTGTGTACATTTGGTTGAAAAATTATATGTATAAATAATAAATGTTGTCTTATAATTTCGAAAAATTACTGAACGGCGATAGACAGACGCGTTGGATATGGAGGTCTCTGTACCGTTTTTCCGTGTAGCGGTGAGCCAGGTTTTTGGTTAAAGCTCTTGCTAACTAATGTTTGGGTCGTGGTCCTTGGTTCAAATCTCTGTGGAGGCAATGATTTTTAAAAATTGTTTTTCATCGTAAGAGTCACGCCTGGACCGTCGGTTATTCGAATTGAATGTTAAACTGTAGATATCACAAATTTAGGGGTGCAATGCGAGGCAAATCGTAGGTAGTTCTGCAATGTTGTAGGTGTACATTTTTTACGTTGAATTGATCCCTCAGGGGTGATTTGCAACAATCTATGTGTGATCTGCAGTAATAATACTATAAATGCGGAATTAAGTCTCTGTATTTTTGTTACGTTTTGATAACTAAATGCCTACACCGATATTGACGGAATTTGACATGAAAATCTGTAGGGAGGGCACAGGACATTTTTTTCGCTATGATTAACAGTTGTAGTCGAATGTTGACAGAGAAACGTATGTGTGTTAGTCTATAATGTTGCGTCGGTTGCTCAAGCTGTGCTTCTCGCGCATTGTAAGTTAGTGTATAATTTGTTAATAAATTTAGTTTAGAGAAAAAAGGTATTTTTTAGTGTAGATGTCGATTTTCTCTGTCCTATTACTTTGTGCCTGCTCAAATGTTTCCCGCACCAGTTTATTTTGCCTTCTTTTTTGACATGCCTTGCGGGCGCAAACGGGTGTAAGCTGTAACTCTAGCAGAGCACGAGCAGCTAAAGTTATTAGAACCCAAGAATCGGATGGTCATGCTGAAGAAAGAAGAAAAGACCACGCTGAAATAAAGTTCCCCTTAGTCAATACCCCTCCCCCCCCACCCACATCCCCTCATCTACGTTTGTTTTTCTGTTTTCAAACATGTTGAGACAGGTTCGACGGTAGAATGATATAGTGATGGCTTTCCTGTCATATTATGCCGACTCGGTGTTGTTTGGGACAAATCCTTTGTTACCAACAAATTTTGTATATTCAATTCTGGAAAATAAATTCTTAATCGACGCGTAAGAAGTCGCGGCTATCAGCTAGTAATCCATAAATCTTACGGCTGAAAAACTGTGGAACTGATTTTTAGTAATATGTCGCTAATGAGAGCAACATAAAAACTTTAAAAGGCTTATATTACTCAAAGTCTCTGCTTTAACTACGAATGCCAATTGTTATTCCGGTTTACGCTAAATTTCAATTTCTCTAATGTTGCTGCTTGAGCGAACTTAATACATTATGGTTTATTTACTTTTTATATATTTTACTAACCACTTTGGTTAATGGCTTTGTTGACGTTCGCTGTACATAAGTGATTAGGCTATTTAAAGTGGACATCAGACCAAATATGTTACCTAATCGAATATTCTGGAAATTAAATATTTCGGAGTTGTTCAACTATTTAATAATCTGTATAAGTTCTCGTGCTGTTACAGGCACTGTGACCAACGATTACATTATGAATGTTTATATTCATCCTCAATAAAAAAAAGTGTTGCTTTCGAAGCAATAAGAAATCCATCAGATTTTGCAGAGTGAATTTTTATGGTCAACACACGTTTGTTCTTCAGCAAGTTCGAGTCTACGACCATTGAAATAATTGTACGATAAAGCGATCGTCCCTGTCCGTGTTTAATGCATCTATTAATACTTCTGAGTTCTTCAAGCCTAAGAGATTTTATTACCTTAGGGTGAAACACAGGTCAAGTTCGTATTTGGTCAGATCAGGTCAAGCTATCATAATCTTTGGTCCCAAAAACTGAAACTGTTCTAGACCGTGGCGATACGCAAATTACGGTCACGGGCTTACACTTTGTAGTGTATCGCTACACTACATGGTGTATTCGTGGTATGCTGGGCTACCGGCTCAGGCTGGTGGACAAGTGATACATAGGGTGACAGGGCTGCTCTGGAACGCGGCCTGGAACAGGTAGCGAGGAGCCGTTAGGTGTGTGTGGAGAGGACAGTAGGCTGCGGGCAGTGGGGTTGCTTGCGTGGCAGCCGGGATAATGTGATGTGCAGCGGCTAAGGTTAACACGTAGTGTTGTGGTGCTCTGTGTTGCATGTCGCCTGCGGAGCGGATGAGTCAACCGGCAAACGTACAGATGGGTCGTCGCCGATGGAAGACCACTGGAAGCCGACCTGGCGCCTTCGAAATATGGTAACCACAGAGTGATCTTGATAAAAAAAAAATCAAAGTGTCATATTGATTACCAAACCTGCACCCTAGAGATTCTCATTGACCCGTTGTGTTTAGTGGAAGGACACTTAACAACACCTGCGGACTGATATGTGTAACTATTATATGACACGTGGATTGATGCATTGTATTTGAAAAGGAATTGTTATAATAAATGTCAGTGTTAGTTGTACATGAAACGGTGTTGCCGGCCTGTACAGCACAATTCCAATTACTCTTTTTCATTAATCTCATATAATAATAATGGTTTCATTGTTGATCAATTAATTAAAATAAAAAGTAATTTAAATTAAAAAGAGGAGTACAAGTTGTACGCTTCAAGTGCATAAGTGCAGATCATGGTGAGGATACTGCGCTGTTCGGTCTTTGTATGTTTTAGTAAATAGAAATTAATTGAACTGTTGCTGCACTGATAATTTCTCTCTTGCTCAACGACTCATGGAGACCCTGGCAATTAGGTTTACCTAGACGAGAGTCCATGGATTATTTTAATTTCGCTGAGCGGTCGGGATGTTTAGTGAATCTTTAACCATTGACACTCAATTGAGAAACTCATGTCTGACTAATAATTTTCTTGGTTGAAATACAAATTTAATCCTGGTTTGAATAAAATCTGTTAATGTTGGAAGTGAAACAAACTTCATAATCTTTAAGGCATTCCTGAGATCACGGGTTTCGGTTTTTCATCATCATCATCATCATCACCAGTTTCCTGCCGTCGGGCAGGTTTTCACTTGGCTGCTCTCCATGCTCTTCTATCTTCTGCCTTTCTCTTTACAACCATATAGTTGCCGTCTTCCTTGATGTTGTCTATAATTCTGTACCTCCTTCTTCCTCTTCCAACAGACTAGATCTTCCAAGGCGTCTTTTATCAGGCACTTCCCTCTCAACAAGTGTCCCATCCAGTTTTTCTTTCTCTCCTTTATTACTTGGAGAATTTTTCTACTTTCACCTACCCTGTCCAGCACTTCAACACTACTTATTTTATCCACCCAGCTTATCCTCTCCATCCTTCTCCACATCCACATCTCAACTGCTTCTAACCGCTTTTCATCCTCTCGTCTCAGTGTCCATGTCTCCGACCCATAAAGGACTACGGTCTTTTGCCAGGGTGGTGCTGTTCTTTTAAAAGGCCATGGCAGAATTCCTTCCTATTCTTAGCGCCAATCTTGTCGCTCCTGTAACCTTTAATAAGTGGGCTAGGCATAAAACCCGAAGGAAAAAATTTCATCTCAAAAACAAATATTACTGGTGCGATAGGTATTTAACGTGTAAGTAACCCCGACTGACGATTTAAACACCGAATATACGGTTACTGCCTACTCACATGTGTTGTCTGGTGTACTGGACGTCTGGTCCCGCGGGGTCCCTGTTGAGAAGCAGTTGTGGGAACTTATGTTTCAGCGAGTATCGGGCGTCCAGCGCCACCTTGACACGCTCAAGGCTGCACTTGCAACTCACATACAGCCGCTCCAGACGGGCGTCATCTGCAACAGATCAAGGAGAGAGACCCTATCACAGACGTCCATGCAAGATGGTGCCTATGAATACAATATCCTCTATAAATCTATAAAGCTTGGAGTGTAGAAAAATTTTTTCTAAAAAATTATTCATTGTGGCTTTATCGTACGTTAACTGATGTGTTCGCTAGAACCGATAGAGGATTGTTGTGGATGAACGGGAAGGAAATCAGGTATGATCTGAATGAAAGAGCCATTCGTCTGGAATGGTTTCCTGCGAACGCGAAATACCCAAATCTGAACTGTAAGCTATGAATTGAACCAAGGTCTTCTCGAATGCCATCCCCGAACGCTACCGCTTATACGTCAAGCTGAGTAAGTAATTCTGGTCAAGGTGTTTATTTTTCATTTTTTTTAGCAAGTGTCAGATTTTATAGAGAAAGCACGTTCCATAACCCTTGCAGTTGGCGTGGGACAGTATTTTCATACCAGATCTAGGAACAAATTTGGAAAAGGTTAATTCTGTTGGTCGCTGAGTTTTGGTTATGATGTAAATTTTGATCTCAAAAAACTGAAAGAAATCTTACACGACCAAGTCGAACAGTAGGTCTCGGAGAATTGCAAGGTTCATATCGCCAGTAGGTAACAGGTTGTTACTGTACTTGGCTCCGCTAATTCCCTTAAATTAAGCTTCTAAAATTTGTGTTGGATGCTTTTTGAGCACGCCCTGGTCCCCAAGCTTCCTATGCTGTCTCATTCATTAGGATGAAGCTAATTGTGAAGATATGTGGCAGCGTCCGTATAAGAAGACCTGGTAATTATATCGCTCCCACATTTAAACGGAAGTAGCGGTTCGTTGCACTGATACGCCTCGTTGGTTTAGGTGAGGAAAACAACCTCCCAGGAGCGTCCGGTTATCCAGATTGTGTGATTATGTAAGAAGCTTGGGATCTAGTATCAGTCAGCTAAGCTTGCATACAGTGAAACCGTGAACACTGAACACCAACAACGCCCCTTTTATCAAAGAAAGAAACTTCGAAAGACAATCAGCTTGTTTTCCATCTGAGAAAGAAGTAATCTTAGTTCCACAATTGTTCCTTTTCATCTAACTGCTCATTTCTAAAACTGACGGGACAAAGAGTACAAACAAGTCACTGACACCAGTTTAAACTATAAGTTAGAGATTCTACGATCCTCTTTTTAAGATCTGGCGATCCAAGGCACCAGCAGTTACATACATAATCACATTATAACAAAAAAATTCCAGCCAATTTTTGTAGTGTAACAGCATCAAGCTTAAAATTTTTTAGTCTGTTTCCAAGTGTTAGCTTTTTAGTTTTCAGAATGAATAAAGTGTATACGTACGTCCCGGGTTGCTAGCATTACGTTGGTTCGACATGGCAATCAGCCAAGTGACACCGAAGCGGTGACGACATACTCAGGGTAATGTTAACATACAAACCAATACTCCGGAAAATTTTAATAACGTTGCGGTTGCGAAAGCGTCCAAATGACAAGCGCAATACTGATTAACGAAATCTTATATCAATGCGCTCGAGATCCGCTTTTGGCTAACAAATCTCATGAATGAGAAGAAATAGATAACGACTTCGGATGAAACTTCTTGATTAGTCTCATCGAGCATATAATTTGAAACAAAAATGTACTATTTTCAAGGAGAATTATAAGCACCTAAATGCTTCTGTGTATAAAAAGAAAAAAAAGTATCAGGGGGGGGGGACTTCCCCAAATGCTTCTGAGAATGTTACGCTGTGTATTATTTGCTTCAACTCTCTGGTTAGTTTCAAGTATCTTGTCTAACGGCACTAAAAACTTTCTGTTGGAGAACAAGCTGCTACTTGATTACGTTCCGAAATTATTATTTTTTCTCTGATTCGTCACGATAATGCTGATATCATCTGCATAAAACGAAAGAACAAAGCTGTCTGCTCGGAGAGGTAGGCAACGGGATCGAGATGAGGGTAACATGATCTTAAACCACCAGTTAAGGGTGAACGAGGTATACATTGTATGGGATCTGTAAATAGGATGTTTAATATGTAAATCTAACATGTATTTTTGATCCCAGAATAATAAGTAAGACGTTTAGGGACGTGTCGCTTACCTATTTCGTTGGGCAGATGCGGCTGCTTTTCCAACCAGTCTCTGATGGTGCACAGCGCCTCTCTGATGTCTCGTTCGTTGGTGCCCACTTTTCTTCTGATGTTCTCCACTTGCTCCTCACTGGGCATTGGGAACCTCATCGCTGGCGACATGGATGATAACTGGAAACATTACAATTACAGATAAGAATTCTATTGACGCAATGTGCGTGTCATGGAAACAAAAGAACGACTATCGTAGCTCGTACTTACTTCTTACGCCTCGTCAACGTAGAGTTTATTAGAGGCGGAAAAAGAAACGGGTCAAAGAGGATTGGGTATGTATTCGTCCATGGCCTTTTGAAGGAACTATCCCGGCATTCACATGGAGTGATTTCGGAAAAACATGGAAAACCCAAATCTGGATAGCTGGACGGGGATTCAAACCCACATTCTCCGGAATGAGAGTCCAGAGTGTTACCACTTACTCACCATGCTCGATATGTAAGGATTTCATCACTTTCGTTCTAGCCCAAACGATAGCAGTAGCTGTCGATGTAGTTTCTAAAAGACTATTCACAATCTCGATCCTCATTCAGTTTCTGCCTCTAAACAGTGTTTCAGTATAAGAGTACACACAAGAATGTTTCTACCAATTTCTCGGTTATTTCTAATGAACATAAAAAAAGCTTCACGTCTCTTTAATCAATTCCAGTGAAATAATGTATATAATCCTCCTATTACTTCTATTTTGAAGCCTTGGTGAATGAGCGAGTAGTGATAAACTCAACATTGCTTAAAACGATTGTGTTTGCATTTCAGATCGTTTAACTCGTAGAGACATAGCAATGAAGAATCACACTTTTTTAGGAGTTATCTATATACAGGGTGAGTTTTTTATCTTGAGACAACTAAATATCTCGAAAACTACAAATCCGATCAAAAAAAGTGGGTAATAAAAATTGTTCGTCTCGACGGGGGACATCCGATGATACCAAATTTGACTCCCCACCCCCACCCCCTAGGGGTGGGGGAAGGGGGAGAAAAAAAACTTAAATAGGAACCCCCATTTTTTATTGCAGATTCTGATTCCCCGGAAAAAACTACCCCTATTTCACCCCCAATTCGAGTCATTTTGGTCGATAGATGGCGCTGCAATCGACAAAAATCAAAATAAGCAAAAATTCATTTAAAAATGAGGATATCTCGTGAAATACACATCAGATCAGCAAAATACAAGTTAATGTGATTGATATTTTTCAAAAACTATTCAATAACACCACCCACCTCCAAACTTGAGGGATGGGAATGGACATTATTTCAAAATGCACTGATGCAAATTCTTTAGCAGATAGCGAAAGTCAAACATTACTTTTTGCGTTACCCAGGAACAACGACGTGGACGTAGTAATTTTCTGTTCCCTTTGGGGTGCTAGATTTAGGTGAGTCCCCTCGCCTCTCACCATCGGGGTGCTTGTTTTTGGTGAGTCCCCTCGCCTCTCACCATCGGGGTGCTTGTTTTTGGTGAGTCCCCTCGCCTCTCACCATCGGGGTGCTTGTTTTTGGTGAGTCCCCTCGCCTCTCACCATCGGGGTGCTTGTTTTTGGTGAGTCCCCTCGCCTCTCACCATCGGGGTGCTTGTTTTTGGTGAGTCCCCTCGCCTCTCACCATCGGGGTGCTTGTTTTTGGTGAGTCCCCTCGCCTCTCACGTGTTTGTTTCTAACAACAATTCTAAAGCAAGTGCTCGAAAATATCACCACCGACATCGATGCATTTATTTACCCGCTCTTGGAATGATTCGACGCAACTAAGAAGCATATCCGGCGTGATTTTTTGACAAGCGTTGGTAATTCGTTCAATCATGTTTTCAGGCGTTGTTGGCACTTCACTGTAAACTTCATTCTTCAAGTATCCCCATAAAAAAAAATCAGGCGAAGTGAGATCTGGTGATATTTTGAAATAATGTCCATTCCCATCCCTCAAGTTTGGAGGTGGGTGGTGTTATTGAATAGTTTTTGAAAAATATCAATCACATTAACTTGTATTTTGCTGATCTGATGTGTATTTCACGAGATATCCTCATTTTTAAATGAATTTTTGCTTATTTTGATTTTTGTCGATTGCAGCGCCATCTATCGACCAAAATGACTCGAATTGGGGGTGAAATAGGGGTAGTTTTTTCCGGGGAATCAGAATCTGCAATAAAAAATGGGGGTTCCTATTTAAGTTTTTTTTCTCCCCCTTCCCCCACCCCTAGGGGGTGGGGGTGGGGAGTCCAATTTGGTATCATCGGATGTCCCCCGTCGAGACGAACAATTTTTATTACCCACTTTTTTTGATCGGATTTGTAGTTTTCGAGATATTTAGTTGTCTCAAGATAAAAAACTCACCCTGTATATAAAGATGAATGTATGTATGTATGTATGTATGTTTGTTTGTTCTTCATACAAATCCACAGTTTTCATCCGATCTCGATGAAACTTTGCACACTTATCCTTTGAAACAAGGAGCAAAATACTGTCTACATTTGGATGAAAAATTATCTGTATAAATAATACATGTTGTCTCATAATTTCGAATTACTACTGGACGGCATTTGACAGACGCGTTGGATATGGACGTCTCTGTACTGTTTTTCCGTGGAGCGGTCAGGCAGCTCAGTGGTTAAAGCGCTTGCTTACGAATGTCGTGGTCTCCGTTTCAAATCTCTGTGGAAGCTAAGATTTTCAAAAATTGTTTTTGATCGTAAGAGTCAGGCCTGGGCCGTAGGTTATTCGGATTGAATGTTAAACTGTAGATATTAGAAAGTTAGGGGCGCAATGCGAGGCAAATCGAAGGTAGTCTTGCAATGCTGCAAGTGTACACTTTTCCACGTTATAATGATCCCTCAGGTGTTGTTCGCAGTCAGTGTGTGTGTGTGTGAACCGCAGTAATAGTATTATAAATACTGAAGTAAGTCTCTGTTTTTTTGTTACGTTTTAACGACTAAATGGCTATATCGATATCGATGGAATTTGATAAGAAAATCTGTATGAAGGGCACAGTATATTTTTTACAGTATGATTAACAGTTGTAGTCACGAAATTTTGAGACCTTATCGAATGGTGACAGAAATATGTTGGAAATTGATTCTCTTCAAGAGACAGATTCGTCGGTAGAATGATATAGTGATAGCTTTCCTGTCATATTTTTCCGACTAGATATTATTTGGGACCAATCCTTCGTTACCAACAACTTTCTATATTTACTTCTGGCAAAAAAAAATTGTTAATCCACGCGTACGAAGTCGCGGGTACGAACTAGTCAGTATATAAAAATGTAACATTTTGCCATTTATTTCAAAGTCTTATAATTAGACTTCCTCGAGATGGACGAGACAACACAATACACTAAGTGTCCTTAATGCTGTTGTACATGTTGCATCCTTTATGTTTTATTTTTCAATTTTTTAGTAAAATGTATATGAATAATATCTCAATATTCTCTTTTCATGTCAAGTCACCCAATGATTTTGAGATCAATTAATTACCTAAGTTGGGTACACTCATCGGTTATGGGGAAATAAACAAAATGCACCTGATATTTCAAGCAAATGCTGTTAAGTAGCTTATCTAACAGGCAATCCGAAAAATATAATTTCTTCACAAATTCCGCCAAAATTCGTGAATGATTAGCTAATTGGTAAAAAAACATTAAACAAAACATAACATTGACTTACTCTCGAATACAATAATCCGTATAGCAAGCAATGCGTTACTTATTCACGTAATAGCTATATTTTTACTTATTCTACATCTAAAAATATTTCACTGTTTTGGTGATAAACAATTATAACAACTGGAAGTAATATAAAAATTCGGTTTATTTTGATCGCAGTTAATTTTTATTCAGAAAATACTAATATGTATGTTTCATGTGTTGCAAGTACCCTAGCATTAACATCGTATTTGTGCTGTTATCACTGTTTCCAAGTGATCCGCTGTCACAAAAATTGAGACTTTAAACTACCATTATTTCTTTTAAATATTTATTTGAATTACTATATCACGTTTCATGAGAATTATGAGGTAAGATATAAAAAAATGTATCTCCAAAGAAGTTGATAAATGTTATAATGAGTAAAACAAATTGAGCATAATTTTTAATATTGAATATAACATTAGTATCCACTAAGTCAATTATCAGTGAAATTAGAGCTATATATACATTACCTTAAATATTACCAAAATTTTGCAAAAATCACGCGAATAGACTCGAATATTAATTTTATAAACGGATAATCATTCTGTTGAACGAGCTGTCTGCTATAACTTCAAGTGTCACTATTAGATTTATTGTTGGTTTCCCAAAAATCAGTAATAGTGAGGCAAAAATGAAATGAAATTTAAGCGACAATTACTCAAAATGCATAAATGAACAAAAGAATATGGATTCAGTGACGGCTATATTCAAGATAATGTTATGATGTTCCCCGGCAAGGCAACAAATTAATTTGAATCCTTCTAGCTATCGCCATGTTCCTATGTTACGATAATTAAAAGATAAGCTACAACTGCTTATATTGAGGCAATAATTCATGCTTCGTAGAAACTTGAATGTTTTGGTAGACTACTTTCATTTTCAATCAGAACATCTGTTAACCCAATGTAGTTGAAACATGTCATTCAATTATGATCAGCAAGTTAGCCTAATTTAATGTGAGTGTTAGGTGTTAAATGAGCGTTCAGTTAAATTAAAACATGATTTATGGTACCGTTACCTTCGATTGCTTTGGTCCTACACGGCAAATTATTATGTGTTCGGATACATATGGCAGGTTTTTATGAGGAATAAATTGAGTGAAAATAATTGGAAGAACTAATTTAAATTAACTGGAATAGGTCAAACATCCTTAGTTGGATTTGTGGAGTAAAGTAGTACAAAACATATCGTGACACTCAAAGGATCCAATTTATGAAGGCATTTAAAAAAATATATATATTAATAAAACGTTAAATCAATAATTGTAACGCATATAATCTCATAGAACAAACCTTCAATGTATAGCATGACTGACAGTTAAATAAATCAAAAGTAATGACGGTTGATTGAGAATAGAAGCTAAATAACAGTAAAATAAAATATGATCCGTCGAATGTATGAAGGTAAATAAAATCATAAAACGTACTAAGTTAAGTTAAAAATACGAGCAATAATATCTTAACAACGGATGAAGTTGACTATCTGTAAGCTAAGCTGTTATTTTACTTTACCAGAACTGAGAAAGAGAATTAATCAAAATACTGCGTTTGATAAGTGTGGCACAAGCTGTAAACTCTGGCTGGGGCGGTCGTGGAGACCACACGTCTGTATGAAAAGAACAGCGCTTCTCGACTTAAATCTTCCTCCTTGGCCGGACATCAAGAAACTATTGCAACAGCAACGAGACAAGGTCGTGTTTAGCAACCACTACAATGCCAGATAATAAAACTTCTTACGAGCTAATTCCGAAGCTGCTTCCATGCAGTAACTTAATATAGCACTATTAACCTTGCAATTATTGGTCGGTCGTAAGATTTTAGCCGTCAGTTTGTCTCGAGATGAAATTACACAGACGGAAAAAAAAATCCCAACACCAAGAAAAAATTATTGTAGAGTAATGAAATTTGGACAATGCATTTGTCAAGTTAACATGTTTAATTGATTAAATTTTCAAGATCACAGGTTAATTTAAGCTCAAGAAAATGCATTTCAAATGTGAAATAATGTTAAATTAATAGCCGGTGTAACCTCCAGAATTTTGAATGCAAGCCTGCAAACGTGAATGCATTGTGTCATACAGGTTTCGAATGTCACTTTGTGGTATGGAGTTCCATGCTTGTTGTACTTGTGCTGTCAATACTGGGACGGTCAGTGCTGGCTGTGGATGATGCTGGAGTTGTCGTCCAATGATATCCCATACGTGTTCAATTGGAGACAGATCTGGTGATCTCGCAGGCCAAGGTAACATGTCGACACTCTGTAGAGCACGTTGCGAGACAACAGCGGTATGAGGGCGAGCGTTATCCTGTTGAAAAACTCCCCCTTGAATGCTGTTCATGAATGGCAGCACTACAGGTTGAATTACCAGACTGACGTACAAATTTGCAGTCAGTGTGTTTGGTATAACCACAAGAGTGCTCCTGCTGTCATAGGAAATTGCTCCCCAGACCATGACTCCAGGTGTAGGTCCAGTGTGTCTAGGCCGCAGACAGTTTGGTTGCAGGCGTTCCCCTGGCCTCCTTCTGACCAACACTGGAGATCTGTTGTGTTTTCTGATGAAAGCAGGTTCTGCCTTGGTGCCAGTGATGGCCGAGTGTTGGTCAGAAGGAGGCCAGGGGAACGCCTGCAACCAAACTGTCTGCGGCCTATATGGACACATGCCTCTTTTGAGAGAGCAACGTTAAAATGACCCAGATGTTTAAAAAAAAAAAAAAAAAAAAAAAAAAAAATTATCTACAAAAGGACAATTCCACATATAACTACATTTTAATAATAATAATAATATTTAATAAAATTGCAATGGAGCGCACGCTCCGGTGGAAATTTCCCTACACATCCATTTTCCCCCTTTCCTGCACGCATCTACATTTGCCCTCTACAAATTTTAACTTTAAATTCTTTCATCGTTTTTGGTTAATTATTCACTTCCCTTGGTAGATTATTCCAATCCCTGACACCATTACCTAAAAAGGTGAAGTTCGTATCTCCATAAATATCAAAACATGACATTGTCATGAGAAAGAGCATAACTGCCTCCTGCTCTTCGTTTTTTGGCAACTGGAATATCCCTCCAAGATTTGAAATTGCTGGCATATATTTTTTCAGTTCTTTTCGAAATTCCCGCCGAGTTCCTTGAATCCTTTCAATGAGCCGTGTAATGGTTATACTAACTATGGTTCTTACAAAGAATTTCGTAGTCAATAAGGCAAATACCAAATTTCTAACCCAAAAGCTGTATATTACACGTATATAATGGTATAAATAACAGTTACACAAGGCTTACACAATTTAGGTTAGCCGACAGTTGATATAACTAACAATGGGACCATCAAAGTTGCCAATACTTAACATTCTGAAGACTTTTTATGTTAGTCAGTGAACGATTGAGTGGTACAGTCGACAGGGCTTCCAGCTAATGCTCTGCGGTTTTCGGTACCAGACAGCTAATCGTCGATTTTAATAACAAATAAAGCAAGAACGTACCAATGTTATTGAAGCTGAATTGATTTTATTTTAACTGGGATGGAGCATAGGCTTCGGTGGCAATTTTCCTGCTCATCTAAACACTCTTTTCTGATTATTTGTTTATTATTACTTTATATACTTTAATTGTTAATTTTCTCCACCCATCTACTATTACTATTTACGAATGTTAATTTTAAATTCTTTCATTATTTTAGGTAAATTATTCATCACATTTCTTGGTAATTTGTTCCAATCACTGACATCCTTATCCTCAAAAGAAAATTTTACCATTCGCTTATGCATGAAGTGGTTATCTTTACCTTTCCCTACACTACTACTAATTCTTCGACCAATATTTATCCAAGCCCCATCACCAGTATATGTCTTGTGCATTTCCATTGGTGTTTACCCTCCTCCCGTCTTAAAATGACTCCCAATCCGCCTTCTTTATCGTATCATTAACTGATTGGGTCCTGTTGTAAATTTCACAAAGACATCTACCAGGTTTCCTCCACAATACAACTAGAAATGGATTGGCACGAAGAAACTTGTCATTTTTTGTTTCTTTAATCATGCATCAACTGTCTTCTCCGTTCCTTCATCCACCGCCTCCAAGTTTTAAACATCTCGACGCTGACAAGCTGTAAAGCCCAAATAAAAAATAAACAAAGCAAAAATTTCACTTAATCCAAGTGTTGGTGATAGAACAATCTTTTTGGCTATATACGTTGTTGTTTTAGTTGTGGTAGTATCAAGGCCCGTTGATGATGTGGTCATTTGCGCTCTTCCGCATACATTGCAAGCGTAGTGGTAAAACTTTTATCGCCGTGGAAGTTTTCTGGATACTGTTACTTTATCTCTGTGAAATTTGGCTGATTTCAAGCACGTTCCCAGAATTTCATTTCTCTAGAGTTTTCTTAGCCCCTTAGTTAAATCTAACGAGGCGATCGAATTTGGCCCAAGATTAAAATATTTTAGGAGTTAGGAAATAACAACAGTGCCATAACTTTTAAAAAGTGAAAAAATGAAATCCTTCATGATAGTAAAATCAGGATAACGTTCCCTTTTTTTTTTCATGTTACAGTAAGACACTCTAAGGCGAGGTGAAGTGAGTTCGTCAAAGTTATAAAGAAATGCCCGGAGAACCTATTTAAAACTGGTGGTTTACACTTGTCTTCCCCAATATGAGTGAGATGAAAGGGTATTATGTTGCTCACGTCATACATGAGAATAAGAAATGGAAATATGGAAAGCCGACTGTGCTCCTTGCTAAAAAGACTGACGGGCTGACGCCAAGTTCAACATCCCAAGTGAAGTATTAATAAATAGGGTTCGGATCTTTAGGACAAGTCATATTTCTTTCCTGCCTTCTTTCTGAGCTGTAAACACTGATTGAAAGTTTCTAATTGTATTTAAATGTATGATATACCTATAATTGTATATCTAGGTCATTTTCTAGATTTGGTCGTATTACAATAATATTTATGGTCACATGGTCACATTTTGAGGAAAAATCTGTTTTTTTTTTTTTAATTTTATTTTATTTTTAATAGTACCATTAATTTACTAGTGGTTATAGAGGAAAAGAAATTAAGATAATTGACAGAACTCTTATTATACATTGGAAGAAAGAACAAAACCAATTGTCACTGAACTGGTCAGTCTTTACCTGTCAAGAATTAAAGTTCTATATTACTGTCACTCTCTAAACGTTAATCTTCCGCCCGACTTTTAATCTCGACATTGCAGCAGAAGCATGTCTTTGTCGAGTCGCGTCAATAAATGACTCACTGTCACCAATACTTATGAAAATAATCCTGTCATTGCTAAATCTGCAGTGGATCAGTGAGTTCCACAAAAGCGAAAACAAAATTTTCCGAAAATGAGCAGTTACATAAATGAATTTGGTAAGGAATATTTTAGTCAGATGAAATAATTCTTTTCTGAAAATTATGTAAAATTAAAGTGACTTCAAGGAAACGAAAATTATGCTATCTACGTGAAAGCGACAAAAGTAGATAAAATAAATGATGTATAATTGAGAATGATTTAATGTATATTAAATCTAAATGTTTGGTCATATCATGTCATTCTTAGGTCATATTTACACGTTTTAAGGTCATATTTATACGTTTTAATGTCATATTTACACGTTTTAATTTACAAGCATATTTTGGTCATAAAGATCCGAATACTACTAATAACTATTAGCAATGCAATGTCCCTCGCTCCTGTGTGTATACACTGGAGATGTAACCTACACCAGTGTCTTTGGTGGTTTAATTAATATAGTAATTAATTAAGTAGTCCACCATAAAGTTCTGTTTAACATTTTTGTTTATTTTCAAAACAACGTCAGCGATATTGTTTACATGCAAAGATACAATCCAGAGATACTACTGACGCAATCTTTGGCAGTTCCAAAGTGAACCTGTATAAAACTAAAACTAACTGTCCTGCTGATTTCTTTAAATAGGTTCTATCGAAATTTCCCGAACACTTCAAAAGCTTCCGCGAGATATTTCTCGAACATTAACAATTACTAAAACAATTAAACGTATTAAAAACAATCAGAAATAATACACAAGCACTTAGCATCATTACAAAATGGTCAGAAATGGAAATTAAAGATACTTAAACAAAAAATTATTTACAGAAATCATTTTAAACTGTAGAAAATTGTCCTGTAGACATCGTAACTTGCATTAATACTTGGAATTACCAACATTTAGGCAATTCTCTTGCACAATTCGGTTCTTAAACATATTAAATGGCCCCTAAATAATTTATTTTCATAAAATAAAGTCTATATAGACTGATTTACAAGAAATTGCAAAACAAACATACTAGATCATATTCAAGCAAACTTTAGCTCACTACAAATACTTCATTAAATACAATTCTATTTAAAGTTCAGGTATGAGGGCTGTTACAAATACCTATAACCTGACTGGTAACTGAGCACAAATTTCTTCCATCACCGGTGCACATATCAACCCGTGTCGACTGTTTTACATGAGGCCTTACGCCTGGCTGTCTATGAAGTTGTTGATGGCCGAAAATGGATTGAGGGCAAGGAATGTGAAGTAATTCACCCATGGCCTTTTGAACAACCATCCTAGCTTTCACGTGTAGTGATTTCGGGATAGAATGGAAAACCGAAATCGGGATTGTAGGACGGGTATTCGAACCCGCGCCCTTCCACAGGTCACAACCATGGGTTATCGTTCACCTACCTCATAAGTTTTATCCAAGTATCGAACCACCGTGCCTTAATGACTAGACAGTCGAAACCATTTGAGTCCTCCTACTCACCGTATGAAGCCATTCTGTTGCAACGATCGTTACTCGAAGCCTGTAGTCTTTCAGTTTCGCTTCCAGTCCGACTATTTATGGGTTAATGGAGTCCCCAATGCCACACATATACCGTTGGGATGTTAATATTTTGGTTTCTTTAGCGTAATTTTACCACATTATTGGTGCGACATGTTCGGAGCATCCGCATGTTACATAACATAGCATAAAACGACTCGGGTAAAGTATATGTCTTTGGTGTTGCAAGGTAGCAAATGGTTTGCAACACAATACACTCTTGTCCTTGGCACGTGGCTTTTGATGATGTTTAAATCACAATTTAGTATCACATCCAGACTCACATCCACTTCAGACCAGTTCCTTATATAAAATACTGGTAAACGACAGTGAAGATAATCTTGTGCAAAGCCTTTTCCCTGATCGAAAATTTCGTCTTTCGCAACATACTGTTACTGAAATACATTTAATGTTATTCACCAGGTAACTTTAAACTTAATTTTGTTGCAAGATGTGTATGTGTTTAAAATGTATGTGTTTTGAAATGGGTTATATTCAAGACGTCATAGGTTAACATTTGCCAGCAACAAATAATAAGAGAAAAGCGTTAATGAAGATAAGGGATGCGCTTATTGTCCAAATGCATCATTCAGAGGCCTTGAAGTGGAAGAACCCCTCTAGAGATCGAGTTTTTTTTATTAAAAAGCAGAATTTTGTTAATTTCCCAGAAATTTTATACTTTTCCTCACAAATTTGAAAACCGCCATTACATTCACAAATTAATCGACATATACGTAACTACAGTACATCTACTACAAAATGCATGGATAAGACGTTTGTTGAACCAATTGCCTACAAACTCTCTGAAATAACGAAAGTACAGGTGATTAACAGGGGAGAAGGAAGTTTCATGTTGCATCTTGTGTAGGAGTGCGATGTTTTTGAATAATTAAGGAAAATTAATTATATTATATTACAATTAAGCAAAAATTAGACTACATCGGAAAGGACTTCAAAAATAAAGCTTATGACGCAAGACGTGATTGTAACATCGTTTTCTCTAAAACGTTTCTTGCTTCCAAAAAATTACTCATCTTCTTCTTTTTTTCTAACATAGAACACAGAGTTCATGAAAACATTAATAGTAACTAGTGTAAGACCGTGACTGTTTTTTGCGTATCGTCATCGGTCTAGAACAGTTCCAGTTTTTTATGGTGAAAGATTATGACAGGTTGACGTGATCATTCCAAATACGAACATTACCTGTAATTCGCCCTTTGGGTGAATAAAATCTCTTGAGCTTTAAGAACTCAGAACTATTAATAAACGTATTAAACACGGACAGAGATGATCACGCTGTTGTATAATTGCTTCAAAGGTCGTGACTGCTAGACTGGAACTCCCTGCAAAAGAATTTCATTTTGACAACACAGACTGTCCATCATAAACGAAAGGTAAGATATAGGTTTCAGAACATTAGAGTAGTTGATGTTTCACATCATTAATCGTTTTACCTGCTACAGCTTCTTCATGATTGTTTGCGTTATTAATTAATTCTTGTCTTTATACTTTGAATCTGTATGTTAGTTTATTTTGCTAGGCGATAGTGTGTTTGAAATATTGTTTTTTGTTGGAGTAGTTGTTAGACATGAACCATAATGGCAATATTTGGGACTGAGTCGGCTGCAATGAATATCTTTTTCAGATTTAAATTTAAAATTATTTTATTATTTACTGTAGCAAATATCCCTACAACATTTCATTTGTTGACACTTTTCTGATTCCTAAATTTTATTTTAGTTTATACATCCAGTTTTTTAGTAATATTCTTCTGTTATCTGCTGGCTTCTTTTTGGCATTACCTTTTTTAAGCTCTTTTATTCAAGGTCAAACAAGCTATATAATATTTCTGAAACAAATCCTCATCAGTAACGTTGATTGCATAATTCTAATATCGAATTTAGTTCGCAAACACGATTGACTACCAAGTCGAGTCAACAGCGGCACTGTCTACCCTTTCCTCAAAGCGATTCGGGCTATTTTGTACCTCAATTCTTTCGGTCGTATTGATTCTTAATGTCTCAAATTTCTGTAATGCACAGATATCGGCAATTTTACCAAACATACCAATTTCTATTTCGTTACTGTTCTTAGTTCGGATAATATTAGGATGCAAAATTCAGCGATTTTGTCACTCACTGACGATCATCAAATCTCTAAGATACTTAAAATAGCTTAAATTTGGTACATAGATGGCATTTTACCCACATATTGCAAGAAAAGTCTGAAACTCGTCATTTTCCATACATTTAATATCTAGTTAAAATTGCAATGGAGAGCGAACGCTCCGGTGGCAATTTCCCTACACACTCATCTTCCCCGTTTTCTGCAACCACCTACATTTGCCCTCTACAAATTTTAACTTTAAATTCTTTCAACCTTCTTGGTAAATTATTCATCATTTCTCTTGGTAACTTATTCCAATCCCTGACACCGTTACCTACAAAAATCTTCATACACCCTTGTGCCTGAAATCGAGTGCCAGCTTGTGGTCAATGTCATCATTTCCCTTCGATCTATTACTTTTCATTCTTACACCAATATCTTTCTATGCCTCGTCACAAATGTATACCTTGTACACCCTCATAATCTTCTTAACCCTCCTCCTGTCTTCCAGTTAATCCCATTCCAGCTCTTTTTATCGTATCTGTTACTGATTACGTTCTGCGGTAATTTCCAGAAACAAATTTAGCAACAATTTTTTTGAAGCCTCTCGAACTCCTGTATTTGATATACAAAATGTGAGTCCCATACTACACTACCATATTCAACAATGGTCTGACCAAAGTTTTGATCTAGACCTTATTTACCTCTAACGTGATATCGCTTTCTCCCCTAATAACTATATGTACCTCAGATTTTCATTGTAGAGTGAGCTTATTGAGTTTCACTATTTTGTTATATTTCACCTTTCCTTGCCTTACTTTGGAAGTTAGTGAAGTTCATAATTTTATTTCTATCACGACACCCCGACATCAACATGTCACTGTACTTCCAGTAATCGTACGCGACGCTACTATACATTACCTGGGTTTCTTTGTCCCAGTGTTTTGGGGAAGTTGTTACATAAATGCATCTCCTTCCATTTTATAACTTTCTCCTCATTGGTTGTGTCGTTAACGGATTAGTCTTATCCTGGTGCCAGTAATCGTAGAGACAAGTAATTTGGTACACATGTATGGTTTCATCCCTAATATTGGTGTTTCTCCCCGTATTTATTTAATTACAACCCCAAAAATTCTGCCATATATTTATGGGTATCATTATTATTAATTTTAATTGCGATGGAGCTAACTCATCGGTGGCAAGTCCCCTAGTCACCTAATTACCCCTTTACATATATATACTTGATGACCCATGCGAAAATTTCGCGAATAAAATGCGATTAATAGTGAGGTTGAATGCTTGTAATATAATGAAAAGTACCACCGTACTTTTGTAGCAAATACTTTTTTTTTTCTAGTGTAATAGGTACTCATCAAAATATTTACAACATATTACGAAACAATTAGGAAAATTAAAAACACTCTTAATTTACGACAAACTGTCACTGACCTTAACAGAATACAACCAACCCGAACAAAATTCACACAATGTGATATTTGTTGCTGTGCGAATAAAATATTTACATTGGAGTTGTATAGCAAAACGAAAGTGTTTCCATAACAGAAAAAAATATCCTAAAAGATACTCATTGAATAAAAAAAAGTTTCTTCACATCTCTGTGATATCTACTGCTGCAATCTATGGACTTGTCACTGAACTTACTCATACGCGCTACCACTTACAGCACCAAATTCCGAAAAATACTTTCTTAATCTATGATTTTACCGAACTGGAAACCTTAATCATTAAAACGATATGATATTTATCGATTTCAGCTAGGTATCGAGGAGATAAATGGCTTGTAATAATAAAAAAACCACGCTGTAGAAATAATAATGATACTTTTTCCCTTTAACGGTAGAATTCCAAAAAAATTCTTTTATAAAATATGATGTGACCAAAGCAGCCACATTGGCCATTAAAATGATACATCATTTATCGATTTCGGTCAGTTATCAAGCGAGGTAAAAAAAAAAAAAAAATGGAAATGATTATATTTTTGTCCCTTATGGGTTGAATTTGGAGAAAGTTTTTTTCTTAAAATATGAGGTGACCAAAGCGGATAATTTAATATTTAAAACGATACCGCATTTATTAATTTCGGTTAGGTATCGAGGAAAAAAAAGCTCCTGACAGAAAAATGCGTTGTAGAAATATTAATACTTTTGCTCTCTAAATTAGAATTTCTTTCTTAAAATATGGTGTAACGGACCTAAGACCTTACGAAGACCTCATTCATTAAAATGATACCTCGTTTATCAATTTTATTTAATTATCAAGGGAGGTAAATGACTCGAGACACAAAAACAACGCATTTTAGAAAAATTGACATGTTTGCCCTTTAAGGGTTGAATACCAAAAAACTTCTTTCTTTAAATATGGTTTCACCAAAGCTGAGACATTACTCCTCATAATCTTACTTGATTTATCGATTTTGGTTAGATATCGAGGGAGATAAATATCTCGAGGCACAAAAAAGGCATTTTAAAAAAATTGATATTTTTGCCCTTTAAGGGTCAAATTACGAAATATTCCTTTCTTATAATATAATGTTACCACGGAGAAGACCATAGTGTTTAATATGATATCTCATTTATCTGTATCATTTAGATATGAAGTGAGATAAATGGCTTGTGACACAAAAACGCATTGCAAAAATATTGATACTTTTGCCCTTTAAGGGTCGAATTCCGATAAATTTTTGTCTTAGTATATGACGTCACCAAAGCGGAGATCTTAATCTTTAAGATGATACTTCATTAAACGATTTCAGATACGTATCCAGGAAGATAAATGACTCGTAACACAGAAAACAGCATTTTAGACATACTGACATTTTTGCCCTTTAAGGGTCGAATCCCGAAAACTTTCTTTCTTTAAATATGATGTGACCAAAGTGGAGACCATAAGCTTTAAAATGACACCTCATTCATTGATTTCTGTTAAGTATGATGGAAGATACAGGCTTGTGACAAAAAAATACCTTATAGAAATAATATATATAAATACTTAGAGATCAGCAAGTTTAAGTAACAAATTAAATTTTACTATTTTTCCTATGTTCAGTTACTCATTATTTACTTATGACTAGTTTTATTTTTATTTATTTATATGGCTTTAGGCCTTAAACGACCGGCAATCTGCATTGCTCGGCTACGACGCACACAAATTGTTTTGAAAGAGTGGGGAATTGTTGGTAATGTATATTAATGTCTGCCATTCTGAAATGCTATTATTCACCGATTTTAGAATGGAATTATTACATTTGAGTGACGATTCAGAACAGGCGATCAACTTACAAAAAGAAATGAGATCCCAGAAAAAACAATCCTCGTAAAAATAGGCCAAGTGCAGTGACAAAAGGTTATGAGATCTTCTGCTGAGTCAAGTGTACGCTTTACATTGGGTAATCACTTCACTTTGTAAATCAGAATCGTATTTCTCGCTTTTATAGATTTTATTTAGAGTAAAAAAAAAAGAAAAAAATATGGAGACTTGTCTATTGTGTACATCATAATTTTTACCAAAATGGAAGGTTTACTATATACTTGTCAAATTCGAAATGTCCGGGGAAAATGTTGGTTGTTATGTATTTATGTGTTTGATAAAGCAGTTTATTATGGTATTTATATAGGTTTACTAAAACATGGCACGCACAATATCCAAGTAACCAAATTTTTTAATTTTAAATAAAACCTATAACATCGACAGAAACGTTTCTGTTTCATAAAGTGAATTGAATACACACTGCAAATTGTAGACTTGGCTTAGAAGAAGATCTCATATCTTTTGTCACGAGACTTGACAAATGTTTACAAGAATTTAATTCTCTAGTAAACAGTTATATCAACTTAATATCGAGAATTTCATTTCAATTAAACCACATTGCCTTAAAACTTTGTGTCACTAACAAAATTATTTTTGTATTGAATGTTACTATATTTTATTACCATTCAATGTGGATGAATAAGGCACTTGAGGACAATTACGAAAATTCTGGCAGGAGTTTCAGATTATTTCTTTATTTTGATTTAGTTCAGAATTCCCAAAACATTTTGGATGCTAAATCGCATAAATTAAGGTATTCACTTTTCTTACAGTGATAATGATTACTCTCACATGATGAAAGAATGAGATTAAACACAACTTCTGACTCTCAAACCTACTTTATAGTGGACAGTTTGCAGTTTGAAACAAAAGTAGAAAAATGTAACAGCTTCCGATTGATGTTTCACCAGAGATCTTGGGTCTCTGAAAACGATATATATTTTTTGGGATAATTTAGACATTATGATAGTTGAATTTACAGTCAGTTCTTCCGTCACCAGTTTCCAATTTAACTTTAAAGTCCTTTCCGGTGAAGCATAAGCTATCATTGCATGTCTAATTGTAATTGATTACTGACAATCACATTCCTACGAAAGTTTTTCAAATCATCTATTCAATTAGCCATTTCAGTGCGTTTGTTAATAATGACTCAGCACAACATTCGTAATTTTCATCTGTTTTTCCAGTGGATGTACTGTGCATACACGCAGTTACGTAAGCATCCGTTTGTTAGTAAATGTTATACAAGCTCCGTATGTACTGAAAAAAGGGACGGACTGTCTTAAAAAGGAAGGAATTTCATTTTTTTTGCAGTGATTTAGTACAGAGAACTTTCTTAAACTTTATCGTTGAACAGAGATGCATTTTGACACTGTGCATTTGCAGATTTCTATAGTCAGGGACTTATTTCTTCTATTTCTTGCATATTTTTTCTATGATAATTATATGTACCACCTACCAGTTATGCTGTCTCATCTCACAGGGGTCCCTTTATCTCTATATTTAATTGCACATCCTGTGTAAATTAAAGCTTGACGAAAATAGTTTTTCCCCCTACTGCTAGATGAAAAAGTAAGTCTGCTGCAGTTGTTTAAAAATGTGTGTAATTTAACTGTGAAGTCATTTTGTATGATGAATCACGAGCTCTTTCCGTCGTTGTTTGGGTGAACGTTCATCTGAATTAAAAGGAAAATGAAGATCTTTATTAAAATATATAAATGTTGATTTTCAGCTGCTTCTTTTCATTAAAGATTCCTCGATGCCTTAGCCTGAAAGTCTGCTTGTAAGATAACTTTTCGTTCATACTACGACATTTGCAGGGCCGGCGCTAGGATTTTGGGGCCCGGGGTAACCGATTGGGATTCAGCAATTAGGGCCCTTTTTTTTTTTAGCTCTACAACTTGTCGGGGGGGGGGCTATAGTCGGTGATTGGGGCCCCCATCCGGGCCCGGGTACTTTTGACCCGCTTACCCCCCCCCCCCTATCAGCGGCCCTGCCGACTGAAGCCATAGTCATACCATATGTTATTGAGGTGTTGAGTAAGTTATGTATGTTTCATTCCAATAGGTGGCACTGGAGCCTGGTAAGCATTTCGAATGTGAGAAAACTCCGTCAAACAATAATAAATGGATTCCTGCAAATATGAACAAAATCGATCCATTAATATAGACGTTAGAGACTAGTGTTACCTACCGGAATAAAAGATTACTAAAAACACCTTACTCGCCACCTCAGTAACATAAGGTGTGAATTTGGCTTCAGTGGTTTGCCAGTGAAGATACAGTGGAAGAGATGGCGGAACTTTCTCGCAGCTGGGCCGGCACGCTAGGATTTTGGGGCCCGGGGTAACCAGTTGGGGGCCCTTGGCGAATTCATCAGTTAGGGCCCTCCATCAGACCAAATGGGCGACCTTTTTTTTATTTTTAGCTCTACAACTTGCCGAATGGGGGGGCCCCTACAGACGGTGATCGGGCCCCCTATCAGCCGGTCGGGCCCGGGTACATTTGACCCCCTTACCCCCCCCCCCCCTTAACGCCGGCCCTTCACGTTTGAAAGGTTGACACAGTTGGAACTACTTAACTACGACTGAAATAATGACCTCAGAATATGGTATCATTAAAAGAAAAGTAAATCAAAAATGAATCATAATAAATTACGATATGCCGCGTAATATTGGTTTTAATAGGTCACATAGATTTTGCTCAACGTGGAATTGCTTTCATTAAAACAAAGTAATGATTTCAATAACATGGCACTTATGTAAGCAACTTAGATTATTCAATGAAAAAAATCAAGTAAATGCTACCTTCTGCTGTACCCGTTAATGCTAATATTTCTGCAGTAAAATCAAAAATTCCATCAAATGTGTAATAATACATTCACGTGATTCCATATTTAATAGCTAACCATAGCAGCTATCGGAGATTATAGTGAGAAGATCTACATCAAACGAATATAAATAAACGAAATGTTACTAATAATAATTAATATGTAGATTTAAACGAGATACCAACTTTTCTTTCAATGTTACGGAGGTCATTTCCTCACAGTTGCTTCAGGAAATAAAATTGTTATTAATTAAAGCACGTAAGCTCTAAATAGCAATAACATTTATGACCTGTAGCGTGACGAAAGCGTTGGTCACAATGACGAAGCCTGGCCTTTTATTACTATTGTTAATGATAGCACTAATTATTGATGGTGTAAAAGAAACATTCTAATATTTTCTTCGAAAAATATTAAAAATTACAGAAATGTTCTCGTGACTTGAACCGAATTTATTTTTAAATCTTAATGAAACATTACTTTACAAGCACACACTACCTAAAAAAAACACTGCCATTGTGTAAATTGCTCATATTGTTTGATGTTACACATTTTCTCAATTTTAGATTCCATTATTTGTCCTTCGCATTACTTCAAAACCCAAATGTTTTAAAAGTAAACGCTTCAGCCTGCAGACTGTTGGGCAGAACCTCCATGGATCACCAGCAGCGAAAAACTCCATTCTAACTCTTGATGATACTGTTGTCGGTAAACTTTTATACTATACAGAAGAAATGCCATTGTTTACAGAGAAAGGAACTCTGGTTGCAACTTGTACTACAAACCCATTTTTTAATCGTGACAGTACAGAATTAACTGCATCAATACGCCGGGAAAGTCTCTCATATCAGAATCTTCTTCTTTTTCCTAGAACCTATCCCGATGGAATTTGGCGGACTTGTTCCGGGGAGGAAAGTTGTGTTGGCATCTGTCTGCGAAAAATGTAACTATGTTCTGTGTGCGCTAAGTGTATTTTTGTTTGTGTAACGTGTAGATTATGGGGCGGAGACTTGGTACCTTGAGGCATTCACCTTGATGATTGCAGAAAACCTCCAAATGACCGCAACCAATACTGCTGATATGCATGGACCAGGTCTTCATTCTGCCTTGCAGCACTTCCCCGATACATTGTGCGCCGCCTTAAGACACTGAGCCACAATACCGGGTCATTGCACCATACAAAAATTTTGGTACATGATTTATCAAAACAGCACGTGCGGAACAAAATGTTGTAGTACTACTTTTTTTAGCTCATAATTGTTATTAATTAGAGATTTTTCAACCTGTCATTAAATCCAAAGTCAGAAAATCTGAATGATTTAATGCAGTATCTGCCAAATTTTAACAAAAAAATACACAGTTTTTACAAACACTATAGAGATTGATAAAGAGTTTCACCGAGGTGGTGGGTGAACGGTTAACGTTCTGGCCTCACATTCGGGAGGACGCGGGTTCGAATCCCCGTCCGAACATCCAGATTTGGGTTTTCCATGGTTTCCCCAAATCACTCCAGGCGAATGCCGGGATGCTTTCTTCAAAAAGGCCATTGCCGAATTCCTTCCCTTTCCTTGTCCCCAGTCCCATCCCGCCTCTAATGACCTTAGCCGTCGACGAGGCGTAAAACAATAAGAAAAAAAAAAAGAGTTTTAAAACTTACCTGTTATCGTTATTCAGTTGTCTCAGGGATCTCCTAAAAATTGTATGGGATGTTATCACGTCAGCTCACTGGTTGCAGTGACTGCAGTCTGCAGGTGCAAAGCAACTAGAGTGACTGCAGTCTGCACGTGTAATGCAGTTTAAAGAAAAGAGGTTTTCCTTGGGAGGGAGAAGATCATCGTACCGGTCTCAAGCTAAGATAAGCGCAAGAGGTTAGATTTAAGATTATTAACTGGCTACTGCTGGATTAGGCTAGCTTTCTTGCAACTATAAAAATTGTCTAGTTTAATACCATCCAATTATATGGATTTATTGCGATGAGATGGTATTCCTATTTCTCTGTTGTTATGTGGTTTGTATCGGTACTCAAGCTGAACGAGTAGTCAATGTTGACTGAGTTTTACAAGTAAACGGTAGACAATTCCAGTAAGAGTTGACATAGCTTGTTAGCTTTTTTCCTTCCATCAGTGGTTGTCAACCCTGCTGTAATATATAGTGTTAAACTGTATTTCGGGTCTGCTTACTGTATATACTGTTGAAAAAATATAGTACCCAAAAGTACCATATTTCTTTTTTTATGTGCTTAACGTGTCTCTAACAGTGAGGTCTTTAGAGACGGGAAAGGATAGGGGGCAAGGAATGCGATTGAATTCGGCCATGGCCTTTTGAAGGAAGCATTCCGGCATTTGCCTTGAGTGATTTGGGAAACCATGGAACACCCAAATCTGGATGCCCGGACGGGGATTCGAACCGCCGTCCTCCCGAATGCGAGGCCAGAACGCTAGCCGTTACACCACCAACCTCGGTGCCATGTTTCAGATGGGTGGGGGAAAAAAAAACCAACAACAGCAACAACTCTGAAACAAGTCCCTCACTTTGTAAAATGTGTGAACGCACATTACAATTTATCTTTTGACAGATGCAACGTGCGTGTTTCCGAATGCGCCTTTGTCAGCTGTGTTTCGAATTGTTACGTTAATGTCGAAACTGACTTCGTCAAAAAATTGTTTCGTCGTGTAAATGTCTTAGCCTTTGCTTCGTCTTTGTTTTGTTAATTATTTTCATTTGGAGGTTGTTCTTTCTTTCATATGTAATTTATTAGCTATGGAAAGTGATATCAGTAACGAAACTGCTTTTTATTTCTAGTGAATTGGAAGTGATTGAGCGATTAATTTATTAGTTTAGGCGATATATTTCACATATACACAAAACAATCTGACGATGAATGTTTGTTGGAAACACTAAACTTAAAATCTATTTGAATTTCGCGAGCCATTTTTTACATACATTAAGTTTCAGAAAGCTGTTAAACAACTCGTCGGTATTAACATCACAGTCGTAGGTGCGTATAATATTATGTCATCCTTAAGATCAGCGATACAGCAATGTACAGTTGTTAAGCAACAAAACAAAAAAGTCCTTAGTTACCAAATCCCTCACAAAAAGTGGCAATACTAAAAAGAATTTCCTAGCAGGCCTATTCGTTGATAAATCTCTGGAATATCTTAATAACCAATATGATTTTGATTAAAGCAATTGGCTGTGCAAATTCCAAACATTAAATTTAAAAGGTGAAGTTTCGTTTGATGAATGTGTAAAAACATTAGAAATTCTAAATTTACAACAACAAAAAAACAGTATTAAAATGGAAGAAATTTACTCTGAAATAGCAATATTAAAAACGAAATTTATGTAAAAGTAAGAGATTGCAGTGAGTTTACCGACAGAACCACTGGTTACAAACGGCAGTATATTTTAAAATATATAGAAAATAATTTATCAAATTTTTTAAGAGTATTTGAGAATTTGATTCCTGCTGTCTATTCGTGTCACGTTGGCATTGAAGGAAAAGATTTTTCTATTATTAATTTGAAATGGCGAGAAGAAAAAAGCAAAAGTGTCTCATTAGTAAAACATGAGCTTTTGATTTACATTAATTTAAAAATTGAATATGATAAAGCATATTGCACTTATACTGTAGAGAAAAATTATGAAAGAAAATCTAGAATTGCAAAAAATATAGTTTTATAAAAATAAATAAGTAAAAAAAAACTTTTTGATCGTTTTTACTTCTTCCATAAAACAATATTTATGAAATGTACTTTATTTTTTATTGATTAGTCTAAACATTACTATAATCAGCCCAAAAAAATGTTCGTAAACCAAGCTGTAACAATCACGTAAGTATTTAGGTGTAACAGTTCACTTTGTGTAATGTACTACTTGTAGCTTGAAGAACGAATGAAACATTCTGCTTCCGTCATTAAATTTTAACTACACCTGGCTAAGAATCACATTTCTGATCGCTTTGTGATTCTTAATGCACAATGTTTGAGTGCTTTTATAAGAGAACCTCTTTCGTGATAATTACCTTAACCGGTACATACTTATGGCTCCACGGAATAATATTGTTCTAACCAATAATAGAACATTGCAATGCTCGGAAGACACAGTTGTCTATCCAACTAAATTTTAGATCAATTATATATCTGTTATACAGAATAGAGAAGTTCGTACGCAGTCAACGAACACAATGGAAGAAGAATATAAAATTAGAAACAAAGTATGGAAAAGTTTGTGGGCAATATTTTAACGAGTCAAAGTTGAGAACAACCAGGAAATTGATATAAATATTTGAGCAGAAGCCATCACTGAGTCGCTAATGGAAGGGTTTTTTAGTTCAATAAGCAAACAGAGGAAGATGGTAGGGACTATATGTAATAAATTGTGGAAACAGTGACGCGTAGAATTACTCAAGGAACTGGCAACATTATTAAACTCTGCGAACACAACAGAACTCCTTCCAACTGGAGCACAAGTATTCTGATGCAGTTATTTAAAAATGGGAAAGGAAAAAGGCAGAAAACTATAGGGTTTAAATACAACACGTAAGTTGGTAACAGATAGTAATAACAAAAGAATTGATTACTTCAATATAGTGCAGGGATGAACAACAATTTTTAAAATCAGATCAGTTATTTGACGATACCGCATGTAAGCATACGTATAATAGGGCAAATTATACAAGCTAAAATTTTCCAAGTAATAAAGAAGAGAAAGAAAAACTGGATGGGACACTTGTTGAGAGGGGAGTGCCTGATAAAAGACGCCTTGGAAGGTTTAGTCTGTGGGAGGAGAATAAGAGGAAGAAAGAGATACCAAATTATAGAAAACATCAAGGAAGACGGCAACTACATGGTTCTTAAGAGAAAGGCAGAAGATAGAAGATCATGGAGAGCAGCCAAGTGAAAACCTGCCCGAGGGCAGAAATCTAATGATGATGATGATATGATTCATAAACGTTTACAATGCCTTGTATCATTGTATCATACAACTATGTGAGTCGACACTGCTTCTGAGTAATGAGGAAGTGTCACAAAGGTACGATTAATTGCATAGATATGTTTCAGAATGTAATCATGAAGAAATATATCTGTATTCAAAACCCGTTAATAAATGAGTGGGGAAGGTTACTTTATCATGTCTCTAATTATAAGACATAATACAAAAATAAGATCTAAAACAGAATACTCAGTGGGAAATCAACATTCAAGTATCGTAAGTTATGCAGAAGATGCAATGCTTATTGTTACATCATAGGACGACCTACCAAGGATGCTATGTATTTTCTATACGTAAAGTATGACAAATTGACACTTGTCCTGGTAACATAAGAACCCATTAATAAAGTCATGAGCTCGTGACTGTTAATAGACGGCTTGATACTTGAGGCATCATCTCTAATAGAGTAACATGTTCCTTCACACATTCAATACGGTTCATCAGAAATCTTAAAAAATATCTCCAAGATAGATAACGCAGAACACTGGTGTTTGTGTGTGGTAGTAGCCCGAGTCTCCTATCGTGCACTATTGTGTTTGCATGTCAGTAGGTGTGGGGTGTGGGAGATATGATGGTTGAAAATGATCGACCTAGTGCATTTTCATATTTCGACCAAAGACATGTATATCCCTACATTCCACTTTCCAGCCAGAACTACCTAGCGCAGTAATATACATAGTTGCCTTTCCGGCGAGACATGGAAATGTTTACAATAAAAATTAGTGCAGTAATGGCGATAGGATGTACCCGTGTAATGAAAGGCGAAACATTATATTGTGAACAGCACAGGATTTTTGCGGGCCATAAATGGGGAGATATGGCTTTTAGTGATGATTCTTTGGTGGTTGTAATCTGTTAAGTCACCTAAAGACACGTAAGATTGGAGGACAATACCCGGAAAAAGTTGCCAATGGAAGGAAGGTACTGTTTTTAACGTCTAAACATTTTCAGCCAGAAAAGTGGACAAATGAGGAGCCATAAATCGTTTCGCATTTAGGAACTGGAAGCTTCGGCGAGAGTTAAAAGCGATCAGGTGAAATTCATCCCATTCAAGGCCATTTATTCCATAAACACGCCGTCTACATGAGGTCCACAAACGACAGACAAGATAATGCTTTCCGAGACAGAGAACTTAAAATTTTACTGTATTTAACGAAACATCTAATTGTACATTGAACGATTTGCTTACATGTACTCAAGAAAACAATAATTTCTATTTCGTGAATTAAATAAAGTTAATCGAAGTTTTTACGCTTTATGTTCGTTTTTTTCATTTGTATAGTTCTTTGTTTTTAATGTGCATGTTCATTTAGGCTTAAGAATTACTCCCACAGCTATGTTATTCATTACTTAAATATATTCTCATTTATGAGCAATTACAAGAAGTACCCTTTGGAACACTTACAATTAAAAAAAAAAAAAATGAAGAATTTTCCCACGAAGATACGTTACGGGAAAACTATAAGAGATAGGGAAAGAAACCAAGTTAATTAAATAGCGTATAGAAGGTAGGAAATTATAATGGAATTATAATTAAGATTAAATGGAGCTAAAGTACGTAGGGATTGTTTTCAAAAGGGGAAAACAAGTGCTGGAAGAAGGGAGGAAACTTTGAATGTATATAATTCCTCTTTGAAGATAACGAAAGGAGTGAAGAAGAACAACGGAGAAAATCCAATAAATAGTTAACAGAAAAATTGCTGCTAATTGTTATAAATTTGTCCACACATTTTGATATAGTTACGTCTTAGTCATAATCCAAAAGACTATATAATGTATCGAAGGCCCAAAATCCCAGCCTGCATACCTTAAAAGTATCAATCTACCAAACCATATTTGCGTTTAGGATGACTAGTTGATGTCTTTGTTCGACTGTTCCTTCTGCGATGTGTTTCGTTGACCTAAACCTCAGTATCGTATTATAAGACCCATAGGAATTTTATTGATTGTGCTAGCATTTTTTTGACTAATATATTTTTCAGAGTTTTTATTGGACTTTAGTGGCCTTCAGAATTGCTGTAACATAACTGCATTTAAACAACAGGTACTAAAAATACTTATGTGTAGTATAGTTTGAAAGTTACGAGCGAACAATTTCACGATTTGCTCGGCATATAGGCTATCATTAATTCTTTTTTTTATGGAAAGTGCTCTTAGTTCCGAGTGCACAACATGTTAAAGGTTAGGATACATGCTAACTATAAGAAATGCGACTGCAATTGAGCATTAACGCGAATTGGAGACTATTTACGTGGAACAGGTTCTGGATATGTAAAACATTTATTTTTAAGCCAAGCGATTGCTGTATGCAGCCACATTCATCTCTGATAGTCACTATAGAATGCGGAATCCTGATTTCTCGAGGCTCAAATTGCACTTTTCTTTTTTTTTCTGTTAACACGGTGTCAGTTCTATGCTGGTGGCGTGAAATGAAGAAAATGGTACAAGATACTTATCAACAGTCAAATATAGCCGTAAGTGAGTTACTGGTGCAATTCTCTCACCATTCAATTCACTATTCATAAAAAGGAACCGTAAGATATAAAGTCAGAAAAGAGCTATTGTGTTTCACGCTTGTAAATATATAAATCAATATCGAAACATGAAGTACAACTGTTCAGTCACCTCCTTTACTCCTTTGAAGGTAAGAAAATGATCTTAAACGTTTTTCCGATATCCAATTACTCTAGTGTGTTTGTTGTTCAGTAAGGAATAATTGGTTTGTTCTCTATTGTGTTCAAACATGGTTCCATTTTGGTGAAAAACATGATGCTTTCAGGTAGAATAAAAGTATTCCCCACTCTTACCCAGACAGCTGTGAGTCTTTGCTATTGTTAATCTTCCTCGCTTTGAACAGCCAGCTAGCAATCGACCCAGATATCCAGGTACAGTACACACATAATTATCTGTGACTGTATGTTTTAGCGAATAAATGTATGATAAATTGTTGCGATTTTGCAATACACGATGCAATTATTGAAGGTCTTAACTGTAACCGAATGAATCGAAAAACAGAAGCTCTGAGGAACCTGAAATTAAATGGAGAATAGTGACATGCTCGAAACTAAAAGAATGGCTGACAACAGAAAAAGAAGACGTTACGGATCAATAAAAAACACAGTCACATAGACTATTAACACAAAAGAGAACTCCGCGGTGGAAAGGGAAAACACTAGGGAGAAGACCGTGACAAACGACAATTGGTGATGATTCAAGCTGACATTTTTAGTAAGAGTTACATGTTGAGAAATTTCCACAGGTTGATTGCTTCAAAAGTAAATAAAAAACGCATTCTATTTATTGAAATGTACTGATAAGAAAGAAACATAAATAAGAGAACACCGTATGCCAATGCATACTCGGCTGGATTTAAATATTGTTTCCTCAGAACTCCCACATTTTACTTGGTATTTTCTCGTCATAATTTAGTTCATAATTACAGTGATAAGCATCATCCGGGGATTAACACCAGACAGCCTGTAAGATTTCTTTTACTATTACAAGGACTGTAATAGCCCTCTCTCTCAAATCTGCAAGACGCTTTCAGACCCCACAGACAGTGGTGTATTCGAGAGAGCAGCTAATCTTAAATTATATCGGTGGCGGCGATATTGCTTAAACTTCAGAGAGAACTTCAGCCTCCTGTAATTCTGATTATCATCATAAGTAGTAAAGGTTTCCTTAACTACTGACAAAAAATCCAACAAATAGTTTCTAATAGACTCATAATTTATTTTAAATTAACCTTTCCTTCAATCACACCACCGACCGATATGTAAATGTAAAGATAATTGTCAGAAGATTCCCGCTGCAACAAGGTTCCAAAAAAATTAACACAACATTTGAAATTTCCTGTCATTTACAGTTTCAACAGTAAGGTCCGAAAAATTCTTAGCTGTAAGCTATGGAAGAATTTTCAAATCATTGTCCCCTCCAAATGTATTTCTACCGTCATTATCGTTCACCTCGACACTATGTCAGCCGATTACGCAACTTGAAATATCAACTCAACTGAAACAAAACTTCTCCGTGCAAATCTACTTTTCTGATCGGGAAGCAAGCACAAATTTAAATATTACAATCGCTTGGATGAACCTTCTCTAGTTCGGGAGTTTTTATGGCCCTTCCCTTTCAAAACCAAAACACTGAATTTAATCTATGGGTCTGCAGACAATTATTCTGAGCCCTTTTCAAACCTTCTCAGAGACTTACAACTCTTAACCAACACTTTGCCAAATAACTTACTCCCCATAAACGTTGATCAGAATTCAATTACCAAACCATAAAAAAACTAATAATGTTTCACTCCAGTTGAAGATTTCTTTTCCTGTTGGCAGAAACATATGCTCCCACTGTCGTTCGGCGATGGTCAGCCTCCCTTCTCCCGGCTGCCCCTACTTATAACATCTCAATATGACGCTACCGCGCCCGAAGTCAGTAAGCTCCGATTGTGCAACTTTTTCCCCTCGCTATTTTACAATAACTGCACCACACTCTAAAAAGGCCCAAAACGCTCAAATAAAGCCCTAAATAAACCACCGTAATGATACAAGCCTAAAGTTTTTGTCACAGATATGGCGGCGTGAATTGCATTGTTAGTTAATAACTGACCTTAAAAAAGGTAATGTATCCAGAAAAAAAGCAAAACCAAATTTTCAGACCTGTGCTAAGTTTCACAGAACATATCCAATAGTTTCCCGCTTACCCTAAAAGCAAGTGGTCACATTTAAAACAGAATTTTTGCTTGGCACAAAATTCCGTTGACGTGCCCAAGTGGCGTGAAAAATTAATGTTTTTAATTCTGAAACAATAGTTGTTGTAAAATTGTTCGTTGTATCAACGCTCATACTAATAAAGAGGAAACATAATACACTGCCGACGTGGACGATTGAAGATACTGTATGTCCATAAAAAGAAAAACTTTATACTTCTATGTAATATTAAAATTTAAGCTTATTTTAACAACTCCTGGTTTACAGAAATTTCGTCCTGTACATTCAACGAAGTAGTAGTACAAACTAAATTAATTATAATTGTGAGTTATTAATGGCAACGGGCAGCAGTTATTTTCAGGAAAATTTATTTGCAGAAAATCAAAATACTTTCCGTTATGTGTTGCTGACAGCCATCAGAAACGTTTTTATGAAGTAAGTTGTAATGACCGTCATTTTGTATTGCCGGCTTATAGCTGTCAGAATATTTCCAGCAGGTAGGCTGGTGAATTTTGAATCGATTCTTTCCCCATGGTCCCAAGCTAGCCGGATTCGCCACCTTCTTGAAAAAGTAAGCTGAACGTGGGGCGGACCAAGTAGAACTGACAGTTAGTATAAGACTTAGGAATTATACAAAAGGCAGTGAATTCGAAAAAGTACACGATATCTACCATTAATATTATGGCGAAGTGTTGTTGCTGCAATTATTCTACGTAATTTGTATATTTATTTCGTTTCTTTTGTGTATTAGAAGATATAACTATGACGTAGGAGTAATAACAAAGAACATATACTTTGAAAACACACTGTATTACATAATAATCGATTATTTACAAAATACCTAACCAATAAACGTATACGTACACTAAAGTAATATTCTGACGAACTAACGTATCCTTCTTCGTCGGAAGCATCATCTAGAATTTGTGGTTGCGTCATCTTCTGTCTTGTTCTCTTTTTAAATACTCGGGTCCATTAAACTAACATTTTAATAGTTTCTGGTTTCAATAATTTTTATTTTTGGGGGGCTTTGGGCCTGATGAAACTCAAATAAGGGTCAGAAGTCAATAAAAGCCTATTAATAACATGCAGCATTTTCTAGAGTATCTCTCCATGAATTGTAGAAAATAGTTGTTTCTAGCTTCTACTGCTGCTTCGTACAGAGAGCCTATAAGTAAAACTGCATGCTCTATTTATTATACTCGTAGTACTAAACCTGTCAACAATGTTTTGCCAATACCTGTAATTTCTGCGAAAATCGTTTCCTACAATCAGTCAAATCATCGATAGTTTTTCTAGGCCGACCCACATTGGACGGATTGGATTTTATAGGGATTCCGAAACATCCTTGAAATCAATCATGGTATTTCTTTAAAAATACACTCTCAGTTCTCTTAGCAACCTGCCACTTTCCAATTTAAGCCTTGAAAACGTTTGTTCGATCCATTGCGTTTGTTTGGCCGTGAATGTCGATTGATTTAAAATATTTTTCCCTAGTAATTCTAACTTTTGCGCGAAATCATTTCCTTTCTCATGTTTACATATCATAAATAACTTTTAGGGTCCTGAGCTTGATACCAGAAGAGCCCAAAACAAAGAAAATATTAGATGAATTAATATGACAGGAAAAAAAAGAATTTAGATTTTTTCGAATAAATAGACGTTTGGCACTTTTTGCCACCTAAATTTAAATAAAACTCCCTAAAACCATACAAGAAATTAGACCCGTGAAAGGTCGGGAAATATAACAAAATCAATCTTTAAAACTTTTCGTAAAAAAAAAAAAAAAATGTGCGTACAAATTGTGTCAGCTTGGAAAAGCGTACAGAAATAAAATTTTGAGATACTTTTGGATGTATGTTACTATTATTTCAGTTCTAGGTTCCTGACTGTACAATATCCATGATTAACACCTCTCACAAATTATAATATTATAACTTATAATTTTCTTGTTTTTGCTTGGTAACAGTACGTGCATCTTTCAATGTGTTCAGAATTCGACTGTTCACGGTGTTGGAAATGGAGCTTATGGGCTGTTGTTCTGTAGACATTTGCCTCGAGTCAGGTAGATACGGGTTCTTGGAATTTGCTTGAAAACTTTGCGACTTTTGATTGGTTTTTTGTGATACACCACGCCATGCAAATTCAGTATCGGTTAAGTTTATCAGCAACAACACAATGTACCCGATGGATTATATCGCTCTTTTGTTACAACAGCGACAAAATACAATTTTACAAGAGGATCAGTTCAAATATTTCATGTCTAATAACTTCATGCATTCACTAGAAAATAACATACCTGCATGTTTTATTGAAAAAGGGAAAATGTACAGTATCAGCTGCAGGCCACAGGGAAATTTCCTATTTTATCCTCACAACTATCGTAATTTTGATTTACGACATTCTTGCAGCAATATTATGATCAAAGTGAGAGAAGCGTAGATGCACGGATTCTACCTATAGCCTCCGATGATGTGCGAATCAAATCTCCTGGAGGCAGGCGGCAACAAATATCGAACAATTCCTAACTGACATATGCCGTAAATCGTGAGAGTACTTTGGACTTAAACACAGATCAATTTATCTAGCGTCTATCTGCTGTAGAGTTCTAGAGTATTTTATATGATCTAAAATAACGAAATTCTATTACGAAAACAAATTAATTACATCAAACCAACATATGTTTCAGAACAAGACAGTGTGCGAATAACAGCCGATTTTATTATTTCACCTAGTGATTAAAGTTATTGAAACAGAATTGTCAGTTAATTCTTTTTTTTTTTTTTTTTTTTTTTTTTTTTTTTTTTTTTTTTTTTTTTTTTTTAAAAAAGAAGCTGTTTGATATTATATTCCACAACCGCCTCTTAATGAAGATGAGACAGCAGGAAATATCGCAATAGATTTGTAAACGGATTCGTGACTTTCCTAACTGGAGGGATGTAGTTCAGCACAGTAAATGTAGAGTCATTTAGCCTTACAAGTATAAAGAGGACAGAACTCTTATTATTTGCGGCACCATCTTATCAAATATCCATCAAACCATCGACTTTCGCTTAAATTTGATTGGTGTTTGAAAACTGTTTAAATTGTAAAGGTGTTTTACAAGTTAACAACGGACCTTCACAATAAGCAAATAAAAAGTTCTTTTGATTGTTTTTGATCCCCAGCAGCATTTGGATGGAATAGGACAAAACAGAGTGAATTAGGATTAACACCTAATTTTAGTAGTGGGTAAAGCAAATTGTAAACTGCGATTCATTGATTTATTTTTAAGAACTATAACGTATATTCATACAGTAAAGCATATAAAGCTTTATAACTTCCTCATCTAGCGAATTGTTCTGTTCTGTAGGATCCATATCGCGAATAATTGAGTGATAGTAGTCAGAAAAGAACTGAGATCGCCGCTTGAACTGTGATTGCCGCAACAACAGTGTCACAGACTTGATTCATATTTTGAGCTGGGATTGTCTGGCTGACAGGCGGCGTATTTCATGATTGATTTGACATCCGTTTTCATTTCCGGCTGCTGGCAAACGTTGCCCACTCCAATGCATTCGTGTGGCAATGAAAGTCAGAAAAGAATAGAGTAATAGAGAGCTGTGTATGTACTCTTTTGTGCGTGAGGAATTTAAATGTACTGACGAGCAATTAATTTTCCTGCAAACTACTACTTGCCACCCTTACTTCTGTAAATTGCAGGGTATACATGTAGATGTATCACGGAAAGCAAATTAGGTGAGGATAAGAATTAATGCATGCATGATGCTCAAAGACAAATAACATTCTTCAATATACTTTCGAAAATTTATAATTATGTATTGATATACTCCATAATGATACTAAAATATGTAATCCAAAAAGTGCACTTCGTTCTTGAGAAATATTGTTCTAGTTTCCCTGAGAGCATAGAATTAGCTCACCAGAAACAGATTTTTGGAACAACAGGTTACTGTCACGTGGGATACGACTATAAGTATCTCCGTTATGATTTTCTCAATTATAAGAGCGAAGTTGAAATTTTGCTCCCTTACCTTCAATAAAAAACACTATAGTAGAAATGTAATAGATGTAAAACCCCTATTTGAATAGAAATATTTCGAGTACATTCATTTGTAGGAGATTTCAGATGGAAAGGGAAGCGGACACATTATCTTCTGCGACAGTTTGGAGTTGAGACTGAAATTCGAGATCACAAACCATCATTCAGATTCAAATTTCAAGAAATTGGTGAACTCCAAGAGGAAAAAGAATTCAACAGGAGATGAATGGATGATATTAATGACACATCCCCAAAATACAGAGGATAAAGATAGAAACAGCAGCAAAATCTGGGATACTCAATCTTTCTGCACTTATAAATGTACTGTAGGGTATTTCGGCTTTGAGGTTTTCAAAAATCCACTGCATTCAAATTATCTTCCAACATCCGTAGTTGGCAATCATTTTTCAAACTGCGTGTATAAACTACACCTTTCACCCCAACGTTACAAGTTATGAACTTTGAAGCATATGTCCTACTACTTTTCTTTTGCCTATTTAATTTATAGGATTTATTGGAAATACTTGGTTTTTAGTTGTTATTAAAATATGGTTTAAAGCAGATAATATTTGTCGACTATAAGCGAAGTTGGATTTTTTGTTTTGTTTTGATTTAGTCAATTTGAAAATGCATCGGAAAGGGAGTTAATAGAACGTTATTGTGAAAGGCGATGTGTGGAGGTCAAAAATCAGAAAATGTATTCATCTGCACCTTCTTAAATCCTCTGTGAAGTAGTGAGATAGAAAACAAACTGGTAACTGAAAGACATGATCGTAAATTTTCCGAAATTCTAAGCGCGTATTATTTTGATGTAGAAATAGTATTTGACACTATAATAAAAAAAGTAATAGTTTTTTTTGAGGAGGAGGGAGGTTTCATTCCTCCAATGTAAAGCCAGACATACGGGCTTCTGGGGGGTCTCGGGTCCTTTTACAGCCTACTTATCTAATGGGGAGGGAAGATGATGAAAGTCGGCCGTGGTATTTGAAAGAAACCATCCCGGTATCTGCCTGGCGTGACTGCGTGACCACAGTCAGGATGGCCGGACAGGATTTGACCCGAATGTTAGGCAGCAGGGCGAATTTGCCCTTCTCCTAAGTAGGAAAAAGTAATTAATTACTTTTTAGTTTTGTTTATACGCCAGTTGGGAAACATTTGGATAACGAGACTTAGATTTCGTTAACTGCGATTCTATCTGTATGACTGTCTGCCTTCAAGTAGGAACGAACGGGATTCTCACAAAATCTACTGGTCGGATGTTGACCGAGGTTTCCATAAATGTACATCCCATTCTTCTGCAGGTAAAATAGGTCGCGAAATCAGAAAGCAGAGAAATCCAAGATAAAAGAGTCCACAAAATAATACCCATTTTTGGTTATAAGTGATTTTATCAAAAGCTGGTGGGATTTTGACGCGTGTTCAGAGTAATGTGCAATTCATAGCCCTTAGGATAGGAAACATGTTTCGTTTAATGTGTAGTTTGAGAGGTTAGAAATTTAAGATATAAGTGACCACTCGATACTCACATTTTTCCGCTGAACGCGATTCACACAGAAAATACACGTCATATTTTGACGAAATTTCAAGTAATGTGGTCTCCACAGTTCAGGAGGTAAAAAATAATATATTTCATTTTCAGGTGAAGTTTGTAAGCTGAGAAAATTAATTAAATTTGTCCATGAACTAATATCAAATTTTCTTTGAATTGCGATTCAAGCGGAAACTGCTCGACGGATTTAGTACTTCTTTCAATCGAAATGTTTATCATTATTCCTGCGTACAGTTGGCATCGTATCACCGGTGGTGTAACGGTTAGAGTTCTGGCCTCGCATTCGGGAGGACGCCGGTTCGAATCCCCGTCCGGGCATCCAGATTTGGGTTTTCCATGGTTTCCCCAAATCACTCCAGGCAAATGCCGGGATGCTTCCTTCAAAAGATCATGGCCGAATTCCTTCCCATTCCTTGCCCCCCATCCTTTCCCGTCTCTAAAGACCTCGCTGTTAAGAGACGTTAAGCAGTTAAAAAAAAGGCATCGTATCCCGTCCCCACCCCTCTTGTTGGCAATGTGTTAGATATGAGATAATCTGTTTCAGATGGAAAATTCCGTGCTTATACACCACGTGAAAGAAGTTGCCGTTAACAGCTAGTTAAGAAATAAAATGTAGCGCCAACGAATTTCCGTCCTCTGCCAGAAATGACCGAGTCATAAAGCACGATCGTTAGTGTATAGGTGTCAAACTCAATTTTGCAGAGGGCCGTATACTAAATTTAGAATGTGTAGGCGGGCCAGATTCAAATACAAAAAATTTACTGAATTATTATAAGATTTTATTTATTTAATTGTAGATAGTATATAATATACGGTTGTTTAAAATCATATCAAAGTTATAAAAGAGGGTAATTATTTTGAGCTCGAGGATCCAGATACCTGATTTCTCTTGTTTTTGACAAGCTCATTGATGTCAGGTATCATATTTGTTGTAATTATTTTAAGAATTGTAGTGTCTCTTCAAGTTAAACTCCTTACAAACAGCAACTGTTTGATTGCAAATCAAACACAGTGGTTTACCTTTCCATTCTATGACAAAATATGCAATTTCCCATTTAGACTGAAAAACTCTGCAATCACTATCAACTTTACGTTTTTGTGACATTATGCCAAAATCGTAACAATTATGGATATCGCACGCGCACGACACAAACAAATACACAATACCTTCACAATCGACTCAACTGACTCACGTCGCGCCAAAGCACTCATTTTATATCGATAAGGAAGGTTTTTTTTTTTTTTAATGGCTTTCGGCAACTTAACCATTCAGCCAGCTCGATGTGTTTATGATATGTCATCCAGTGATATAGTTTCTCCAGTATGTTATGATTACTAAGTATAGACACCACAGGACGGACAGGACATTCACACAGACACACAACATCCATGCCCGCGGCCGGATTCGAACCGGCGACCTTCGGCACGCGGAGCTAGTGCTCTAGCCCCTACGCTACCGAGGCCGGCATAAGAAAGGTTCTATTCTAGACTCGAAGAGCGTGGAAGAATCCGCTTGTTGCTAAGAGATGGCTATCTCTCTCGCTTGTCTAGGCACCCGCTGCCCTTGAAATTACTTATAAATGTAGTGTGCGCATTTTAAAACTTCCGTAGAGGAATCGAGTGAAGTCTACAAGCTCCGAAAAACATGATTCTTCTTTCTGTGTCACATTGCGATCGCGGGCCGTATTGATAGGGCCCGAGGGCCGGATGCGGCCATCGGGCAGTATCTTTGACATCACTGATCTAGTGGATATACCGTATCGACCCATTATCTTACAAAATGGTATTCGTCGACAGGACAAGAAATAATATTTATTTTAGCAGCGTTATCACGTCAAGAATCTCATGCACTGTTTCTAGGGTTTCCGATTTATTTACACGGCAGCATTGTTCAAAAGACATAACAAATTAAAAGCAATCCATCATAGAAGCTGATGAAACATTACTTAACCAATAGTATTCTCCGATGTGCATACATGTGGTCTTAACAATTAAGAATCTCAACGAATAGTTCATCTAGTAGTACGCAGAATTGTTGCATCCACTAGTAGAACCACTTCTTCAAACGTCACAACTACTCCAGCTTTTAAACAATACCAAGAACAATACCAACCAGTAGAAATAGCTCAGACAGCAAGAAACACATTCGCATATTTCACAAACGGGCATTCCAAATTCATTTAATTTCAACCGTTGGCAACTCACAAGCCAACACGTTACATTGACAGGGAGGCATATAAATTAGTGAAATGCAAAAGAAAGTCTCCCTTAAAATTTTAACCTTTGTTGGCCGTCATTTGATGCAGAACTCTCTGGCGCAGGTAGTCCTGCTTGAAAATGCAGAGGTGTAGCATATTGAAATGAGCATCTCTTTCTCTGCGCAAGAGCCAGAGGATAGGAAAAGAGCGATAGTAGTACCGGTTCATAAAGGAGGGGTTACAAATAGGGCTGAAAATTGCGGGTCAATTGGTTTTACATCAGTGATGGGCAAAATGATGGAGAGATTGATATGCAACTATATCAGAAATGTCTGTGAGGAAAGAAACTGGTTTTCAGATCCAAAACGTGGCTTTACGCAAGGATATTCATATGAATCCCAGATGGTCGGCTATATGCAAAATAGTTCATATGAATTGGACCAGAGAGTCCAAGTTGATAGTATGACACTAGATCTTTCTAAGGTATTTGACAGAGTGAGCCATAAAATGGTTTTCAATAAACTGAAATCTATTGGATTGGATGTAAAAGTTACTTGTTGGGTAGAGGAATTCTTAAAAGACAGTAAGCAAAGTGTTAGAGTAGGAAATACATTAGCAAAGAGGTGGAAGTAAATATGGGACTGCCACAGGGTAGTGTATTGGGACCATTTCTGTTCATAATTCTAATGAATGACTGTATTGATGGGTTACGGTCTGACTCTAGGTATTTTGCGGATGATGTAATGGTATGCAGTAGGATTAAAACAGTTGAAGGCTGTGAACAGCTGCAGTATGAACTGGATAGATTATCTTCATGGGTAGGTCAGCATGGAACGAAGATAAATGCCAAAAAAGTCAGATTACTACGTACACAGATAAAAAAACAAAAGGTTAATTAAGATTATAGAATGGAGTCAGAATTGCTTGTTGAAAGCTTGAAATGTAAATACCTTGTCATAACGTTTGATAACAAACTCAATTTGGCAGAGCACATTGGGCAGGCGGTAGGAAAAGGTTACAAAATCCTTCATTTCCTGGAGAGGGTGATGGGAGGATGTACCAGAGAAGTTAGGGAGTTGGGTTACAAACTTTGGCCAGACCATTGGTTGAATATGTTGGTTTAGTTTTGGATCCACATTTTTTATCAAATACAGTAGTTGGAAGGTGTGCAAAGAAGAGCAGTTAGATTTGTTTGTGGAAATTATCGCAGTACTCAGTCAGTAACTGATATGATAAAGGAACTAGATTGGGAGTCATTGGAGGAAAGGAGGAAGGTGAAGAGGGTGCTGGGAATGTACAGGCCTTATATTGGTGATGGGGCTTGGAACTATATTGGTCAAATAATGAGGAATAGTGCATGGAAGGGGAAAGGCAACCATGACCACAAGCTTGCGTTCGATTTCATGTGCAAGGGAGTGGGAAAGTTTTCTTTTATTGGTAAGTGTGTCAGGGATTGGAACAAATTACCAAGTGTAATGATGAATAATTTTACAAAAACGCATAAAGAATTTAGAATTAAAATTTGTAAATCATAACAATAAATGGGGGAAGAATTTAACATTCAGATTGTAAAACAAAATTTAATGCTATATAAAAGAGGTATCAAGAAAGAAAACCGTATTCGACTTAAGTGCCTTGCATTCGCAGACGATATTGCAATAATCGCAGACAACAGAACTCAAGCGATTCACGCAGTGGAAAAACTACATGAAATAGCATAAAAAGCCTGATTGTAAATATCTTATGAAAAACTCAGTATTTGGAAAGACGACCAGAAAATAAATCTCTCTTAATTACGAAATACGGCAAAATTGCTCAAGTCGCCCATTTTAAATATCTGGGCGTAATTATACAATCCTAAGGACTAAACCGAATAGCCAATGAACAAAGAGTCAACAAGCTTCAATAGTAATTGATGGTCATTCCAAAATTAAAGAAATACAAAAACAGGAACGAAAAATTCTGAGGAAGAAATAGGAATGGCATTTGGATGAAGAGGCTACGGATTGAACTCTATCAAAAGATCAATACAATAACAGAATAAATCAGAAAACGTCGAGCTAAGTTCTAAACTCACATCTACAGAATGGAAAACACTAAAATAGCAAAGAAATTACTTGATATCACAACAAAGAGTAAATGCGGTACGGAATGGCTGAAAGAGGTCCAGAGGGACCTACAACGGATCAACATAGAAAATCTCGAAGACCGCATTGAATGTCATTAGAAGATCACAAATGCTAATTTAGAGCAAAGAACAACACGGCAACCTGGAAAGAAATGGACAGATAAACGGAAGAGAGAGCACACCGAGAGGATGAAGAGATTTTGGGAAGAAAAGAGGAAAAACAGCTGAAGATTAAATTGTGATTTCAAGTTCAATCGCTCTCCTAAAGGGGAATAATCGCAAATAATAACAATAATAATATAAAAGGGGTAAATGGATGACTGGGAGAATTCCCACCGGAGTGTTAGCTACATCGTAATTAAATTGATAATAACAAACAACGAATGAATGGATAGTTCAGTTAGTGAACTGTATGCTTCATAATCTATCATAGTCTTTTGTGTGTTTTTGATGAACTTCATAACGTGAGTCATTTCAAAGATTTAAATAAAAAGTCTCTGTGGAAACTTATTAAAAAAAAAAAATAAAAAAGAAATCCAGCAAAAGCTGCCGGATATACATTTCAAAAGGCTTGATTTTCTTTCCAAACTAGGATTTTACGGCACGTAAAACACGAATTCGTCGGAACGGAAAGAAGTCGTTTAGGGCAGAGTGGAGTGGGGTGTGGGAACTGTCCACCAACCAGAGATGTAAAACGAGTTTACAGCAGAATTTCAACGATCGCGTTGACCATTCAGTTTAAGTCCTCCTTGCGGGGGTGAATATGACGTACATCTGGAAGGAATAATCGTCTCCTGTTATGCGAGGTGATGACTCGAATAAAGATCAATGCCCATGAACGTAGCGTTAGCAGCTGACAACGAAATTCATCACTGTCTTTACAAGTGCTGCCTGAACATTTCTCACCATAGACTATTTACGAGGGTTATGGTCGCCTAGACAATCTAAGAAACACGAAATTTCAGGAAAAATTAGTAAATACTGATCTTGACAAACAAATAGAAGTACGATTTTCTGTGATTCATTTATCATTGCAGCACCATTAGTGTGCCGTATAATTTGTCGTCTAACGTAAGCATAAAGGTTTAAAACCATCTTGTTAGCTGAACATTGTCGACACTGGCAGAGTATTGCCTTGGCCGCTGGCCTTTTGCTGCTGGGGTTGCCGTTTAGTCCGGCCTCAAGTATGGCTGGTTTTAATGATGTCCTCTGTTATCTTTATTTTAAGGCAACAACAATCTACTACAGACATTTAATCAATGACAGAATTACATTAACTATAACTCACTTTATGGTCTAGTAGACAAATATAATTGTTTTAAAGATCTCTAAACTTTACTGAAAAATTGAGATAGTTTATGGTTTAATGACAGAAGGTAAATACTAATAGCTGCGTATGAAAACGAGAGTGCGTTTGTCTTCACTTGATTTGTTTAGAGATTTTGGTTGAACTCTGAAAATAATCTAAGAAATAAGCTACTAACTTCTTTAATAGATTTTACTCTGTAGCTGATTTCCATGAGTTTCGGAAAATAAAGTTCCTTGAATGTAAAAAGGGCCTGATCTCAGTGTGTAATTACCAACGAATTCCAGAGTCAACTTCATGGAAGGAAAAAATTAAAAATACTATATGTGGTAACACAGGGCGCTTTTAGCCATCCGTAGCCAGCACCTAGATAGGCTGGTTATCAATGCAGGAAACGATTTCCATAGTCTTTTGTGTGTGTGTGTGTGTGTGTTTTCTTTTTCTAGACAACTATATTACAGCTGAGGGTTCTGAGCTTTACTGGAAGGGTCCGATGTAATCTTTTATCTATTCCTATCTTGTGCTAACCTATTCATCTCAACATACCGCTTACGATCTACGACCTCAATTATCTGCTTCACATATGCTAAGCTTCGTCTACCTTTATAGTTCTTTTAATCAAATGTTACCTCCACTAACAAATTAACCCTTCCCGCATGTCTTAAAATATGACTCCACATCCTGTCTCTGCTTTCTGCAAGACTTTTCCACAACCTTCTCTCCTCACAATCATCTCCAAAACTCGTTCATTTCATATTTCATTTGTCCACTTAATTTTTAGCATCCTTCTATAGCATCATACTTCAAATACTTTATGATTTTCCCTCTTTCTGGTATTCCTTAAGTTCATGCTTCACTATCGTAAGATGCTGTGATCTACACATAGATTTTAAAATATTCTTTCTGACTCCTAAATAAATATTTGAAATTAAAATATATCTCTTTTACGGGAAGGCTCCTTTCGCCAGTTTTTTTTAATTTTATTTTTTATTATTATTTGTTTTAAACATCAATGATCTTTTGGCTATCAGATGCAATAATACTTCCTAATTAACGGAATCACCTTACTTCTTCTATTTCATCCGATACTATTTTTTATTTAATTTATCATTATTGCTATCATTTGTGCTACATTTCATAACTTTTGACTTGCTTTGGTTTATGTTTAGTCCAAAATCTTCCTTCAGTATTTTGTTCATGCCATTCAGTAATTTCTCAGTTACTCTGCCAGCAGGAAAATGGCATCAGCTCCTTCAACACTTATGCCAGATTCAAATATCTATTTTACTGTCTTTATTGCTTCCTCTATATACAAGCTGAATATTAATGGGGACATATTGCAATCTATCTCACACCATCTTTAACTGAAGCATGTCTCTCATTATTCTGTACTTTGATTATACCCACTTTATTCAGATTATAAAGTATTCTTTTATCTACATACTTTAGATCTGACTTCCTTAAGTTTTTAACATCTTGTACCAAATAATATTATCAAAAGCTTTTTCTAAATCAACAAACCCCTAAACATATCTTTGTTTTTCTTGATCCAACCTTCATGCATTAATATTGGGGGCAGAATTGCTTCTCTTGTACCGCGGTTTTTCCAAAACCCAAACTTGTCCTCAGATACTACTTCTTCCGTTGGAATTTCCATTATTCTATATATTAACCTGGTCACTAATTTTGAAACATGTGATATTTACCTTTTGTTGAGGTAATTTTCACATTTGTGGTATTGTGTTTTCATCGGAAGTGTAAAGATGATACATATTCGTTTATTTACAGACTTTATTCATATGGGTTATCTTCAATGCCTATCTACGTATGTTTTTTTCTGACGAGAATTGTATTTATAATCATTTAGTTTTATCTTTGCCAACAACAACGTGTAGTCTGTCCTAAAAAATCACAAAAGCTACTATATACTTACGGTTGTTTTTACAACCTTTCAATTATTTTGAGTTTAATTACCGTAACATAGTATAATTGTTTCAACAAATTTCTGGGAATGTAGTCTCTTGTAGAGATCTGTTATGAACAGCAGTACAATACATATACTCTCTGCTGTTTTCTATAGTGGAAAATCGCCAACTCTTCAATCTATGTGCTGACGGACATAACTACAATAGAACGAATAAATATAATATTTAGAAAGATTATAAGTCATTTTTGATGGTACAATTTAAAATTCTGTAGAGCTTCTGATCTTAGTATCCTGTCACAGGAAATAAAACTAAAACGGTTTTTGTGGCAGAACTCATATTAGTCTATGATAGAAATATCTTCTTTGAATTATGTTAGTAAATATGGTTGAAAAAACAATATATATGCCCTGAGGTATGGAAGGGTTATGTGAAAGAAATATTTGATATCACGAAAGTGGTGTAGGATTTTTTTATTATTATTATTATTATTTTCGAATGTAGCAAATAAAAAGTGTCTCTGAAAATAACATAAGGTTGTAGTAATCTGTAAGTGTGATTTCATAAGTTTGTAGTTAGCACTGAAGATTGATTGTATTCTAACCTGTTACGAGTAGTTGTCACTATTATTGGTATTTAAGACATAAATGTGTCGTTCAAACTGCGAGACTGTTCCTACTTGGGATCATAGCGAACACAGTTAACGCAATCTTTCAGTCTGCAGGTAAGAGGCAGTTTCAGTGGTTCGGTCAATTGATTAAAGGAATTATTGTAGTTACTACAGTTTTGTGCAGAACATGCTTGGTATGTAATATGGTTGGCGTTGGCTATATACCGCACGTATTTGAAACAGAGAGAACTCTTTTCTCATGCTGCGGTTATCGGCCTATTACCCAATGTAAGTGCTAATGATGGTGAGCTACCACTTGCTATTAAGCGTCGTCACCTAGTTGTCCAACAAACATGTAAATGCACTGAACCTTTTGTAATGATAACTATTGCTAGGAGGTCCGAAATGATGTGCTGTTTGTCACATAAAATATTGCTCATTGTTATCTGAAATAAATAGAATAAATTTTGATTATAATCTTTGTCAATTTCTTTCTTTCGTTTGTTCGCTTATAAGATCTCTCATTCCAACAACGACCGTGTTTGTGACAATCGTGATCCAAAGATACGCAGGTTCGTTTCTACACAAGATTTGATCCATTTATTATTTTATGCTAATATGATGTTCAAAATTTCTCATTACACAGCTCTTATTGTTTCCAAACTCAATGTGCTGCTAGATCATTCTGTTTTTCTCGCCAGCTCTACCAACAATTCTCTTAACTACTTCTTTTTTTTCCAGAGATCAAATCTTTTCAAACATCTCGGAGTAAACAATATTTATTAGACTTGCTATTATTTTTTAAATTCTTTAAACTTTTAATTTACCAATATTATAAACTACTATGTTACATGTTGTCGACGTTAAGTTTCTCATTGAAAATTTATACACATTGGAAATCGATTGGATTGACACAGAATGATATACCATGAAAACATGACTTTTATGTCGGATTTATTTCACAAACACATTTTTATAAATTAATACAGGTCGTTGGTCCGCAGGCACCACAACGAGAACTGTAAAATTAACCTATAACCCACAGTAATTAATTCAAGTCGAGAGGAATTACAAACACTGATTCTGTAGGCTTAATGTCTTTGCCTTTAAAAGGTTGACTAGTAGTAATTATTAACAGGCGGGGCCTGAGAACGTTGATGTCGGTAGAACAAAACTCTCAAGACACTAAACTCTTAGAATAATTCGACCACTAGGATGAAGCCAGCGATGTGCCGAAGAGTAAGTTGCCGGACGTTGTTGCGGATAACATTACCCGTCTATGGATAGCGACGCGATGTCGACGTCCGGATGACATGAGAGAATCTCGGGGCAGGCATGTGGCGCGACGTGTAGGCACAGGTGTAACAGCGCAGTCCCGGACTCATGGAAATTAATCCACCTCCGGGTTTGCGGCACCCGTGGTGGTCACACCAACTCCTTCACGTCCCACTATCGGCAATAGAATGACCTCCACTACTCTCTTCCCTCCTCTTCACATGCGCAGCAACAAAACCGTATGGTTCGGCTCCTAATTGGCCTGACCCTACGGGTGTCCCTTATCGGAAAATCTTCGAGACTCCCGGCTCGTGGGCCGTGGCCACCCTCTACTGATCTCTATGTGGCGGAGGTCTAACACCACAAAATAAATTTTCAAAAAATATAATTTCACATTAATAAGTACGAGGGTGATTCAAAAAATAAGGTCTCCAACAACGCCGCATCAAAACGAACAATGCTAGGTAAAATCCGACAACAGCACCGTGTTCCTTGGTTCTCCCACCACCGAATGGTACCGGTCCAAACACGATCGGACGATCAGCCGCTTAGCTCACCCACTAGTTGCGAGCTGCGTTCAGTGATAACGATGTTTGAACGCGAAAAAGGTTACACCGATTTTAATCCATCGTCAGTTAGTGGAAGTCTACGGGAAAAAGGGTATGGACCTTAAAAGCGTGGGGAGGTGGTGCCGGGAATTTTCTTCAAGCTGCAGTAACGTAAACGACGTGGAGCGGCCTGGAAGACAGAGTGCCAGACGAAACGGTGACCAAAATTGATGAGATGGAGCGCAGCAATCGAGGGATAACTCTTGATAAGAAAACTGAGAACACTGTGACGAAATCTCCGTACACAAAATTGTTACAGAAACTCTAGGATACATTATGGTGTCCGCCAGGTGGGTCCTCAGACAGCTCACCGACGGACACAAAAGAACGCGCATGGAATGTACCAAAGAATTTGTTCGACGCTTTGAAAAGGAAAGGGGAAGACTTCCTGGATTCGATAGTGACTGGGGACAAAACCTGGGGGCATCATTACGTTCCCGAAACTAAGGAGCAGTCCGAACAATAGAGTCATTCAGTTTCGTCGAAGCCCAAAAAGTTCAAAACAGAGAAGTCAACCAAAAGGTTATGTCGACTGTTGTTTGGGACCGAAAGATGGTATTTGTTGGTGTATTTGATGCTAGAAGGAATAACAATAAACTCGTACCGCTACTGCAAAATTCTCAAGAAACTTCTATGGGCTATCCAGAACAAACGGCCTCACGCGTCGAACAATTTGGTTGGGATATCATTGACCACCCCCCACCCCTCCCCTTTAGCTCCGATATTGCCCCAAGCGACTACCATATGTTTTCCGCACTTAAAAACCCCTAGGAGGCCAAAAGTTCCGGTCAGACGTAGAAGTGCATGTCGCAGTAACTCGATTTCATCGCGACGCTGCAGGAGACTGGTTCGACGACGGGATCAAGAAGCTCGTGGTGAATCATCGAACGGAAAGGCGATTACATTGAAAAATAGCTAAACCTTAAAGCTTTCCAATAATGTATCTCAAGTTGTATATGTCGAATCGGGAGTACGGAGCTACTCTACTATATGGCGCCACAGACGCAGCGAGCAGGATGCCAGCACCACAGTGACTAGAGAGTGAACTCCGAAGAGCTACTTAATGGCAGCGCACAGCACACGGAGGTCTCTTCATGCATGACCATCGAGGCAACATCATTCCGCTATCTGTCATTGTGTATTGTGACTGAGTCTAATAAACCGGATCCTTGGATCAGCTGTGTTCTTGTAGTTACTCCCCACTGTCCGAGGGCTATCCACAGCCTACCTTCACCAGTGAGCCATCTACTTCGAACCGGGAACGCCATTCAACCCGCCTGACTCTTTTTCTTTCCCGGATGGATTCGACATATATATATATATATATATATATATATATATATATATATATATATATATATATATATATAATTAGTAGACGTTATAATTTGAGTCGCCCTCGTAATTTGAACATTCATATCCAGTACGTGAGTGGTTTGGTAGCTTAGTTGTTAAGGCGCTTGCTTTAAATAAGTTCGTTGCTCCTATCCCGGGTTCTAGTCCCGGCAGATGCAGGGATTTTTATGAATTGTGTTTGATCATATGAGCTATGCCAGGAGGCTCCGTGGTTCGGATTCCACGTTAAACTGTAGGTCCCAGAGGAAAGGAACTGGCCGTCCCATCTCTGACCCAATGGCTTAGTATGCCTCTTTCGGGAGGATCCAACCCACCTTCGGGTTGTGAACTGAGTTTTAATGAGTAAGTATTTGTCCTACATTTCAATAGGTTCTGAGAGGTTTCCTGAAACAATGCTGTAGAAGTAAGTTTGCAAACAAATACAATATTTTTAGGTTATATTAACTTTAAATTAAATCAGTGCTAAAAAACCGGTTTTGTTCCTTCTTTGGTCTTTCTTCGAACAACTATTTACCACAAGCTGAACAGTGCAAAGGAGTAGGACCTATACTTAGAAATTTTTACGTAACCAATTTCAACTAATGAAACAGTTTTAGAAATTAGTAGTTGTTATTATTATTATTTATTAATTTATCGGCATTCGGATTTTCTCTATACAGCCAGCAAACATCTTGAGGTTAACATCAGTATGTATGCGTATGCGTATATCAGTTGTAAAATACATTAAACTAATAACAGTGTTTTTAGATAATAGGTACATGAATTAACAGCAACATGAAATAAAGCGGTAGTACAAGGTATTCCATCATTGACAATGCCTTAAAATTTAGCACGTCTTTAGAAAGTAATGTTTGATTGTTTCTTCAAAGATACATCTTTCACACTTTGCCACTAGGTGTCAGTTTGTATTTTATCCTGATATTATTTTCTTCCAGAAATTTAACTATAGCTTGATAGACGGTGACGTTTTTCAAGGCCAGGAGGTGGGTCACATTTAGTAGTAACTATAACCCTAGTCCCACAAGTTCCTGTATAAATATCGTGCACTTTCACCATTTCTCCTTATTAGCAAATAGCAGATGATTCGGTTCGCATTCGCTGATTCCATCACAGGTGCAACTTGGTGTGTTCCGTAAATTTATGCGATGCAGGTGTTTGGGGAAAAATCCGTGGTTAAATTTCAGTCTCGCGATGGTGACGAACATTTTCCTTGAAATGTATTTTGCCTGTTGCCACTGCGCCTTAGGGATTGTCGGGTGAATTGTACCGTAGTACCTTCCTTTTGTTTTTATCGTGTCTTGCCACGATGTGTCGCACATTTGTTTTGCTTTATTGCGAAGACTGCAGAGGAGGTCAGTCATCTTGATGTGTGGGAATGTCGTGCCTTCTACGGTTTCCAACTTTGCCAGCTGATCCGGTCTTTCATTTCCATTGACCCCTGTGTGTGCTTTAATCCATAAGAAAATAATCCGTTTTCCACTTTCTTCTAGCTCCGTGACAGTCTGAACGATCTTGTGTGTTAAGTGACTTCTTTACGCGTTACTAGTAAGATACTGAAGGGATTCCAGAGCACTTCTGGAGTCGGATAGTATAATCACTGTTTTGGGGATGGTGTTATTGGCGTTTTCTAACGTAAGCTTTTAAAGGTAGCAACCATTTCGGTGGTGAATATCGATGCTTCCTTATGAAGTGTATAGGTTGCCTCGACTCGCGCATTCGTATCCACAGAGGCACACCCTACCGTGCCTTCGGTATAAATGTGGACACTATTTTCATATTGTGCAAGAGTTTCCGACAGAAGATTTATGTTCCTAGGCGTGCTTTTGGTAAATAGTATATCCAACTTTACCTCAATTTTGGTCAAGCTTTTTTTATATGGGCATTCGAAGTAGGACATTTTCCTTGAGGAGAAAATTTATGGCTGATATTAAACTAATTCCATGTAAGACATGAGAAATAGCGGTATTTTTTCCACTTCCAGTAATTATCTATGGTGGTTCTTCTCGCCTGTGTCTCCTATGCATTTATTAAGGGGCTCTTTTGGAATTGCATATTTTTTAAGATGAATTTAGTACTTAACTAGCTGACCCGGTCACGCGTTGCTGTGACTTAGTAATTATAGTATGTTTGATTAATGTTATTCTAAACTTCCTAAATATTAATATTCACTAATAAAAACAAAAACATTTTAGTCGATTTGGAAATTCAAATTTATAATTTTAATTTATCTAAGCGCTAATTGGTGTACAATATTTTTGGTTATCCTGTATTTTGCTAATACAAATAGATTTGATGGTGTCCCCACATGTGAGCAGGCGACATATAGCTGCCTATGGGAGAAACACGTATTTTCCAAATACAAACCGCAAACGGACATTGTTTGGCCTTGTGACTTATTTATTGTCATAGCGAAAGCCAAACGAATCGGAATTTAAAACCTTTTAAATGGTATTGGAGATTCTGACGGTATCATTGGAATACGTGGCGACAGGACGATTTCTCCTTTAAACATTCCAGTCAAAATAGTTGCTTCAAGAACATTTCCAGTAATACTTTTGATGACCAAACGTGTACCGTTGCATAATCTAGGTGGATTCAAATTACGAAGAAGAATAATCGGTGAACCAATCTTTAACCGGAGATTGTGTGTTGGCGTTCCTGTTGTATCCAAAGAGTTTAAAAACTCATTTGGAAAATTTACGGCTTCATTTTCATCTATAATAGTGTCTATTGATTTAAAAGACATCAGATCACCTGGCAACAACTGTTGTATCTGGAAGTTAATTTCGTTGCCATCAACATATTTTGCTGCCAAAATAGCATGATTACTGATCCAATTATGATCTAAGTAATTATTTAATATATCCAGGAACACACGCTGAGTTAGTTCATTTTTGAGTGAACAACAGTGCAGAATTTGTCTGGCAATTTGATATATTGTGTATTTCGATGCATTTCTATTTCACCTTTTCCAATATCTAGCAATTGCTTACAAAATACTTTTGCCGATGGATCAGTTTGCAACTGTACTCGCATGTTCATGGTCAATCGAAGTGTTTCGACATTCCGCCATAAAAACTACTGTTTTAAACATACGTTAATCTCATCGGCAAAGGTCGAGCGAGGAATCACTGGTAATGTCTGTCGGAAGTCACCAGACAGTAGTAGGACAGTACCACCGAAAAGTTTATCGTTGCCTTTCAAATCTTGCACAGTTCTATGAAATGCATCGAGTGAATGTTTATGAGCCATAGTACACTCATCCCAAATTATAATGTAACTCTTTTGAAATACTGCAGCCATTCCACTTTTCTTTTTGAAGTTTACACATTGCGTTTGGTTTGTTATGAATGTCTAGAGGCTGCTTAAATGCTGAAAGTGCGGTTCGCCCACCATCTAACAAAGTGACAGCAACGCCTGACGATGCAATTGCCAATGCAATTTTCTGTTGCGACCGTACCTTCGCAAGGATCAGCGATATTAAAAATGTCTTACTGGTTCCACCTGATGCGTTCCAATAAATATTTTTTTGTTCTGCTGTCAGTAATGGCTCATTATTCGCAATAATTGTTGGTCGATCAGGTGATGGCATACCATAATGATTAAGTGGCAAATCTGAAATTAAAATACATAAATCTTCGATTAACACTAATGCTTTATTAATCATTATACATCTCTGGTGTGAAATTTAGATTTTGACATTGGTTTGTTTGTTTAACTCGGTGTAGTATATCTTCAGTCATACTATTTTTACATTTTTCCCACAAAGTCGATGATTGTGTTGGATAACATGTTGTTAGAATAATTGCAAACAGTTTGACGAATACTATTCGGCGTGGATGTTAACGCTGCATCAGCAAGTGTCAGGTCCCAATAATTGTCGTCCACCAGCAACTGTAACTCGCGACATGCATCTTGACATGTATTGAACACTTGACCATTAACTGTTAGTAAAAATTCGAAAGAAGCTGGTCCGGGAACATTCACCAATAACAAACGCAGAAAGAAACATTCACGTTGTTTTTGATGCACTGTGTAAAGTCGTCCTAATGTCTTGGCTTTGAATATGCCTGCGATCGAAGGATGTGGTTCTTCTTGTTTATGTGGCTCCCATTTTTTACCTAATTTGTTCCATGAAAAATAGCTTGGAACATTGGTATATAATAACGTTTTTGCGAATTGGCGGAACACATCAGATTTTTGATACAATGTGAAAAATTCTGTTTGTTGTTTGCCGTTTTTGGTGGTTCAAGTACTCATTGGAAAATATTTTCTTCGGTGAAATATACACGTTGACCGTTTTCAAGATGTATTGCAAGATGCTGGATAGAAGGGTCTCTTTCATGGATGCGAAAACTAAAAATATGCCAGATAGCTTCGTTGCTGCTGATGTATCTACCTATTTGGTATCGTGTTATTTCGTCATTTTTATTTAAATTTTAAACTTCAAATATAGCCAAATCACTGCCTTTATTAAAATTTTTGCAAATGTACTTAATGGATTTTACAGAACTGCAAAGCTCGGCATTAATATGAGCCTTATACGTTTTTGAAAGCAATGGTGAGTATGGTACCACCCACTGATTGTCAATTTCAACTTGGTTTCTAGAATTTGACATTCGCATTGTAAATGTTTGGCCACCATTCTCAGCGTTTCTGTGGCGATACAACGGATAACCGTCGATATCCGTAATAGTATCATTCATGTATTTCTTTGGGAAACGCTTCTTACATTTTCCACCTTCCATGCATGGCGATGTTAAAAGCACCTCACAGTCTGTGGATCATGTGACTGGTAACACTATCAAACAATTCTTGATCAATTAATGGGTCCGGAATTTCGGCTGAAATTATTTGATCAATTTCTTCTGGACGGATTTTAACTTCAAGCCAAATCAAAATGTGAGAATGAGGCAAACCTCGCTTTTGCCACTCAATCAAATACAGATAGCAACGTGTGTTACCTAAAACCGAATGTTTCACGATTAAATCAATCAATGATTTTAATTTTTGTTTGAACACACGTGCCGTGATATTATGACGATGCATTGATTGTTGGCCTGGTAAGTTTGTATTTCTTCCCAATTCGGATTACATGTAATTGTAACAAAAAAATCTGGACGACCATAATGACGTACGTAAGTAATCGCAACATGTATATATTCCTGCAAGTTCCGTGGACCGCCGATGTAGCTCGAAGGTAAAATAAAGGCATTACCGATATCATTGGCGTTTAAATTTTCATAAATATTGCCGATAACAGCATGTTGTAAGTGGATGTATTCCTCCGATCGTAATTTAGCCTGGTTGTATCGAATAAATCGCAAATGCTCGTTTTCAATCCTGGCGTACATATCCACGACGTATTGATGGCACAGTTGACGATATCGAAGGATATAGTTATCCTAATTACGTCTAATCATCAATCGGGAGGGCCTAGTACATCATTGAAGTAACTTATTTATTTGTTTCATTACCTGAAAAAATAATAAATTAAATTGTAAAAAAAGAATCAGAAATCAATGTAATGGGCCCGCTGTAATTCATCCCCTGGTCGGAATACCGCGGGTCTACTGTACTAATAAAATAACAAATTAAATAGTTGAATATTAAATTTACCAGTAAATGGATCACGCTGTTTGATGTTGATGTGATATTCATCCTGCCCTTGCCAGAATATCAGTGGATACTGGAGTGCATCATACGAACGGTGTAGATCCGAAATTATGCTAACAGAGCTATTTCGACGTGTGATTTTAATCAACTGAGTCACCAACCATAAATACTGCAACTTCATTTACGGTTGGTGCGTTGAACCTGCCAGCGTGTTCTCCTGATGGTAATTTGTCAGCTTTGATGACAATTTGATAGTTGTTATTTTTTAATTGTGGCCACACTCTTTTAAACAATTGAATAAGTTGATTATTATTTACCAAAAATTATTCCAACAATATCACAATTGCTCTCTCTTCTGATTGTTCTATGAAATTATACTGGCACCTAGTTTTCACGCGTTCCTCACAATTTCCAATAGATTTGGAGAAACTTCGGATCACGTTTGGTATCGGTATCAACGACCCAATCTTATGGTACACCTGGACTTGTGTTTTGAATGTAGTTTCAAAATGACGTCCATCAGATGTGAGATCGCAAATTTTTGCTGCCCCAAAAGACGTCATCTGGAAGCAAGAATTGAATTTGCGTGTCTTGCGCAGAAACAATTTCGAATCGTTTGATTCGCCAGCAAGAAGTGATTGCAAAGGTTTTGGGGGAGTGGGAAGTGGTAATAATACAATTTTTCCTGATGCACAACACATGCCGGCTGCTTCATTGTGGAATTTCAACGCCTGACAGTATTAGAAAACTTTGTCCAATGCACCGATTGCAATTTTAGAATGTGCATATTCGAACGCAAAACGAACAAATGGTACACGTGTTAAAGAACGGCTGATTTGCTGTCTCTCTCCTTCTATTTCTCTAAATGTAGCTATGTGATGTTCTCGTGCCGCTATTGTTCTCGATATATTCTGTCACAGACGTTCATCACACTGTTCTTGAGATTGTTGCAAACGACGCTCAGCTGTCCTGATTCCTTGAACTTCCTTACTTGCCGCGATTTGTGTTGCTGATTGATGTGCTCTCTTGCCACGTTTGAGTCGTGCCTCTCTGCTACACGCATTGTCGAGGTTAGATTTTTTTGGCGACATTTCGCTGAAAAATATTTGAATTATAACAAAAAGTGCCTTTCTGAAATCATTAAAATCAGACACTATAATACAGTGGAGAAACCGAAGTTTTTGGGTCCATTGAAAAATACAGTAAAATGGAAGTTAAGAACTAATGAGGAAATATATCATAACATTGAAAAAATAACAGAATCAATCAGAAAAAGAAGAATGATATTTTTTCGATACATTTATAGCATGGATGACACCAGGCTTTCAAGAGGTTTAGAAAGATTTGAAACGAAATAATACCAGTGAACTGTATGGAAAGAAAATATTTTCGAAAGCAGACTTCGAATATGGCAGGATTTCAAGGTAGAGAGGAGTGCAATAATGAAGGAGTACTGGGGAGGAACAAAGAAAAAACAACAGGAGAGGAACTGAAATTGACACGTGGTCCCTAGCTGACTATAACGAAAAGAAGAAGAAAAATGATAAGCTAGCGAGAAATATTTACACAATTCGAATTTATCGTAACGTTTTCTTCAATTTTATATCCATGTGTGTAATTACTTTGTCGTTAGGTATAACGATGAACAACGGTACAGTATAATTATAACACAATACACAGCACAATTAAAATTCAAGAAAGTCACACATACGGCGTGGAATAGACTGTAGCATAAATAAATCGAAACGTAACACCATCTACTGGATGGTTCGATAAATTAACACACTGCCATCTGTTAGGAATAAACTGTAGCATAAATAAATTGAAACAGAACGTGATCTACTGGATGATTACCCAACCTAAATAACCAAGTGTTGTATCGATAAATTAACACATCGCCATCTGTTAGAATCTTATGGAACTATAATAATAATTCCGTGTGTGTCGTAATGACCTGGTGACATGGTTTCTACTGGCTGGGCAATCCGCCTCTGTCGTAGCCGCCTTTACCTAGCCCGCCAATCCTGCCGGGTACAGGGGACCTACATTTTAACGTCGAATCCGAACCACAATACCGCCCTGGCGTATATCACCTTACACAGCACGGTGGGCCGGAGGTTAATGTCGAGGTAAGTTCCTATAAAAATTACCGCCGTGACAGGGATTCGAACCGGGGACCTTTCCATCTCCAGTCAGACGCCCTAACCACCGAGCCAGCAGACCGCTTAAGCTTGGTGGCTTACAAATAATTACAAACCATTGTCCTATGACAAACATTTAATGAACACTTAATTCACAAATAATAAATATTGAGGTCTATAATCCAGATAAAAACTATCCTATCTTTTAAGTTGGACTAAATTACACACAGTTAGCCAAATTTCATCTAAATCGGTTATGTAGTTTCGGAGTTCATTCCGGACAAACATCGTGACAGGAGATTTTTATATATATAAAGAAAGATTAGTACCGGCAGATGTTCAATGGTGGTAGTATAATCAACTAGTAAGATATCTTCAGTACACTACAGACAAAAAGAACGAAAACACCGAATATTTTGAATCAGGGCATATGCGATGTCCTTCTTTACCTCAAATTCTATGGCAAAAAGAGTGAGACATATGATAGTTAGGTTGCACCAACATATGCTGAGTATGCGAAAACTTAAATAATTTTGTAGTGCTTGCAATTTTTGACATTGCACCGTTGTAGGAAGATTCGAATATGTGGTCGTTGTTGATCGCGGCTTTGATTGTACTACATCATGTACTTTTTTCAATATTCTTCTACTTTGTAGAGATCGCTGGTTCAGCCCATAGAATGATTATCTACGAACTGGTTGACTTTCGAAGACTTTACGATTCATCCAACAATGTTAACGTGTGAAGCTGCCTCCTATACTCATCCTGTAATCATACTTTTACTAGAAGAATAGAAATTTCCCTTCAGCTCTAGAGAGGTGACTGCGGCTCAAGCAGCGATGTAAATACTGTATAAAATACGATGTAAAACCTATATAGTACCATAGATCGTATTTTGGTAGGAAAATTATAATATTATAATTTTACTGTTTACTGGAATGACGAATAAGTAGCAGTTCATACAACATACTGAAGAATATTTTTTCTTTGTGGTAAACTTTAGGATAGAATGATTCCTTCTTTCGCATTCCACGTTAAACTGTTGGTCCAAGATATACATTAGCTATACTTGATTAGTTTAAATGCCTTTTAAAGAAGCGGATTGCACATCTAGTAGAGATTGGTGACACCTCATGGAAGCACTATTGTAGAGATTGGTAACACCACTTGGAAGCACTATTATAATTATGGATTTATTACATTATTATTTTAGATACATATTGGGAAGCAATTAGCCTAGAAGCCTTTGAAATCGATCGTTGCACTAGGTGGACCACACAACATGCTCCGTCAGTCGACGGCCAGCCTCTTGAAGGATCCACTGATGCCGAAGATGTCTTCGACGGTGTGTCTCTTATCCGGTCGTCTAGTCTCATCGGCAACGTAGCGATCTTGTTCCAGGAACCACTCTCTGTACATTTCCATCTTGTCTGCAAAAGCATCTGCAACATTGATCCACACATTAAGAACATGATGAAGGTAAATCAGTAGAATATAACAACATGGGCAACGTCTGGTGGACTGAATATGAAATACGTCAACTGTAGGAACACTGCCGAAAACAACACGTATGTATAAACAAACGACGGTCTTAACATCGTACAATAACAAATTAACAATTTACAACATTTATGTTTATGGTTTTAGGTCTTTGTGTCTTTTCCCTTTCTAAGTCATTGGTGATAAGGATTATTTTTTTATTCGATAAAGCCTAAATGACATTGTTCCAACTCTATATTAAATATTAGGTTCCACTTATCTGGCATAATGTATTATATATTATGGCGTTTTGTGGTGTGTAGATTTACTGCAAAAGCTGAATCAGTATAATGGATGTCGCCTAGTTACTGTCGTATCAAGGAGTTCAGTTGTTTTGATGTTATTTTGGTGGTCAGGGTGGAACTACGTCACTTTATCGAAACACAACGTTTCAGCCATCATTTTGTAGCTTTCTTCAGAAGACTGCCCTCTGAAGAAAGCACAAAATGAAACGTTAGGATTCGATAAAGTGAAGCGATTCCACCCGAACAACTAAGATAACTTCGACAACGACCGCGGAGGTTCACAAGTTCAGTTGTTTGTTTGTTTCCGTTTTAGAGGTAAATTGTATATTACTTCGAATATTATATACATATTCATATCCTGGCAGATCAAGAACGTTGGCATTTCGAACATACCTAAGTAGGGCTGTATCTGCATCAGCCGCATGTAAGAAGTCTTTTAGACTTTCCGTTCTTGTTTTGTTTGTTATTCTGTTCAGATTTGTGGTTGTTGTCCAATATGTTTGCATCTCTACCAGGACTTGCTGCGTTTCCCTTTAATCGTGCCATCAATTTCTAGATACGGTTTTCTTCTATGCTTCATTTATCATCATAATTATATCACCGTTTCAGTCTTTGGAGGTGTCCTGAGGTTTCAGACTGTTTGCGTAATCTCTTTTGACTCCACTTGTGGTCGGTCATTTGCCCAGCTTAGATAGCTGCTCACTTTTTCTCTGTCTTCTTCAGATAGAACGTAGGGATCTGGAGGTATTTCATCCATTGGCATTGGTTAATTTTTATCGTTTCCTTGCGTTCTTGTTTTCCCTTTTGCTCAGGTGCTTTTCTTACTTTCCACTTCTTCTGACTTTCCCTTCGTTTGTATAGCGCATGTCTTGGAACTTCTCTTTGTTCGTCTTTATCTGCCAACCTTATCAAGTTTCAGTCGCGTCCACTCCATTTCATCAGTCGTTGACTGAAGGTCAGTTGTCTTCATGGGATTAGATATCTAGTTTCCCGACTGCATTGTATCATCATTTTCTTTTAAATGTTTAAGTGTTTCTTTTATGTCCCCTCGTTTTGTTGTTTGTATTGTTACAGAATTTCCCTGTTCTTTACAGTTGGTGTTGTTCGTATCCTTCCTTTTGGCTTGCTTCTGCGATTTTCCGTGCTTTGTCATTTTTCCGTGATGTTATTTCTGACGTTTTCTCTACACCGTCAACTTTCTGCAGTGGACAAAATTGCTGCGTGTATTCCGGTCTATGTTTTCGTTGTTGATTTCCTGATCAGCTGTCCGCTCAAGTGGCAGCATTGTTGATTGTATTTCTGTTGTTTCCCCTATAATGTAAACTTTCTACTGTGGAATAAATTGCTGTTCGACTTCTAGTCGATGTCTTTCGTTGTTGTTTTCTTGAACAACTGTCCGCTTCACATACGTTAATGACAGCGTTGTTGACTGTATCCTTGGACAGTTAACTCTTCCGTGTTCCACGTCACTGCATAGAGCGCAAGTCCTTGGTTGGTCGTCGCACACCACCAAAGCACAGAAACCACAAACATTAATACAGGGCGTTCGCCGGGAAACGCTACCCACTGTTAGCGCTACAAGGAAGAAACTGCTCCCGGCGAGCGAGCGGTCAGCTTCCCGCATTGTTCGACCGTCGGCCGCGGACTACTTCATAATAATTACGCTTCATAAACTTGTAACTGCTAAGCATTTAAATGTGACGTCAGTTGCGAATCAACAGTGCCATCTTGGACACCCTGCAGGTACCAGTGGCAAAATCTAATCCTAGGCCCCTGGTCTATTTCTGTAATTTTATGCACCACAATTGTTTTGTACGACTTTAAGTGAACTAGCTTTGTTACTTTCCAAGCTGACGTCTTAGATACGCCTGCCTGCTGCCCTAACTGACTTAATGATTTTTTGGGTGACTGTTCTAGTCGAAAAAGCGATATCGTCAATTTTCTCCTCTGTGAGAATACGGTTGACCGACAGTCTCTTTTCGTTAAAAAATGAACCTGTTTCTCTTACTTTTTAACCAGACGCAGAATTGTTGATTTAGCTGGCAGTAAAGCGCCAGGATATTCGCGACGAAATTTACTGCGACACTTTTTAAATGACTTCTTCTTCACATATGTATCGTAGAGAAATATTCTTTTTTTTTCAAACTGTAACGAACCATAATTTTACTCACACTCAAACACGGTACAGATTAGTAATAGTATGAAGCCCCAAACCAGCCAAACCGCAAAGAAACGTTTATTCACAACACTGTTGGGGCAGCGGAGGTGTTAAACAGTGCGGTGATTCACGGCGCCGTGTAGCGGGAGTTGCTGGCTCCACTGTCCCAGCAAGTTCCCGACGGCAACAGACTGGGAGGGTAGCGTTTCCCGGCGAACGCCCTGTATAAAAAGAATTACAGTATTACTAAAAGCTACCATTTTTTCTATTCTCACTCCGTCTGATGTTCCCACTCCACTTCTGTTATTTGTATAAATGTTCCGAATTGTTAGACTGCGTGTAGTATTAATTCACAGATTACCTCAAAGGGAAGGTTCAGTATTCTCACGTGTCCCATTCCTGTATTGGATACTTTAACATTGCTGACGTTTTCATCTGAGTGACTGAACTTTAAATTTCCGGAGTTAGACTCAATTTCTCAGAATATTTCTCATTTGTCATTGTCACAAAAACACTGTTCGGAATTGAATCCAATTCAATCACTACAATTTCTTCGTCATTCAGCTTGACCTTGTCGTATAGCCACTTGTGAATCTCAAAAGCCGTTGGTGTTACATTTGATCAGTCAAACGCAAATTTCACTATGATCTTTTTGTTATTGTCGCCTGCGCCATTGCTTATCTCTTTCTATATCTTCGGTCGATGATCTGCCTGGTATCTGTAATTCCTAAACTTCTTACGATAACGCTTTTAAATGTTACTTGAAACTTTGTAAACTAGAAGCTTTGAAGCAGCTGTCCGTTTGCACGTCCGCACTCGCCGGCTGCTAGCAGCGAACTGTTTATTGCTCACACGACGGCAATGGCGAAATAAAATTAAAGTAATCACGCTCAGTAATATCTGAAGGTAACAAAAAATTTGATGCAGAGGGGATTTGAACACAAGTCCGAAAATTTCGGAGCAGATACGTTCCTGCTTAGAACGCACGGTTACTCATCGTAAGTATAAGACAATTATTATGGTGTATAAAGGACATTGTAATTTTTGTAAGCGAATACCTAAATGACGAAGGCGCATTGAAGAAACGACTTTACCACAGACATATGGGACGTACACTCTTTAAAATATTTGCAGGAGATTGAAATTTATTGTGAACATGACTGATGGCCTCCTTGTTAATCTACGAACATAAGGTTGATATCTGATATCTTACCATAAATGAGATGCTTTTTAGCCTGTGGCTTACTCGAGATTAATATATTAAAGAGTTACGAAAAAGAAAGAGTCTGCAGCGCACTTGTAATACTTTACTTTTCTAGACTCTATTAAAGACTCGAACAGAGAGAGAGAGAGAGATGGTAATAATTACTTCACACTAGAAGCGATATCTCAAATTGTAGTGCGTTAAGCATTTATATAGTGGTTTTCTCCATATCAGAGCAGGGTTTCGAACTGAGCTTTGTGGTTTGCATTTCAAATTATATTTATAAGCAAATTTCTATACGAAAAAAGCTAATGTACTGTTTGATTTTAACAGCATTTCATGAAATACTTTAGATCCGGAGGCTTTATCAAAGATATTGTTCTTATGCTGTATTACAAGAAAGGCATGGGTAGCCACAATAAAACTAAACCTTTAGAAAAAGTGTGGCGTAATGGATGACCCAAACAGCGTTACTGTCACAGTGACAGTATTAGGCAGCCGCTCTGCTACTGTCTATCGCTAAATTGAGGTTTGGGTTTATTTTTTAAAGTATCTATGCCATATTAATTAATCTTTCTTCTTTGTAATTTTCCGTCGACACCTTGTCTCTTCTCAGGTGCAACTTACTCTCTATCTCTTCCATTGATCCAGCGGTTCCTCCCAATATGTCCGGTATGTATTCCTTGGGCACAACGTCGAAAATGGTCCCCGCATCAGGTAGGTGAACTGTTATCTGAAAGTAAACAATGTTCTTTTATTTTTAAAAAAATGTCAGTAGTACGCGTTTTGTTATTATAATATAGTATCACAGACAGGCAACTTGGATATCACTCAGCTGTAAATTAGGAAATTAGTAGATTAAATCAATTTATGACACTAACTGGAAGTTACGTGCTATGACTCATATGTGTGGTAAGGCATGTTTACTATTGTTTTAATAAACAATTATAGAAGTATAAGGCTACAGAATAAATTAGAGAAATTATTAAGAAATATTTTAAAAATTTCTATTTTTTGTTATATAGACACTCGGATATCAGAGGGTGAGATATTTCGATAAACAGAGCAACTATAAGATCTAAGGGACTACCATGTACCAAGGAAAAATTCATTTAACACTTCATAAGCAAAATTTAAAAAAGAAAATCTCAAAGATATATATTTGTTAAAAACCATGAGTTTCAGCTGATGTTACTTAGGTTTGAGTATTTGTCTTGCTAGAAAAATATTTTATTTAAATAAATTTATCGCTCTTTATCCATTCATTTTACATATCTGCAGGCAATTAATTAACCAAAAATAACTATGTGACACGAATACAAATAAATTAAGGTTACTAACAATTAGTTTGCCGATTTAAGTGAAATACATACTTTTCCTTCAGTGTTTTGGCAATTCATTTCTTCACGAATAATTAATTAAATAGAACTCTTATTAAATAAAGCTCATAATCTCTACAATGTAGTAATATCACTGTCTGTTATTAATCTAGCAACGAAGGAAGGCTGCGTGACGGAGATGGCTACACAGTGACCAAGGTTAGTGTTTTATTAGTATGGAATATTTTTGTCGACGATACCTGTACAGTTTACAGTTGCAACTAAAATACATTTTTGCATACAACGAGATGACGAAAAAATTGCTAGATGCAAATCGTCAAATATAAGTATATCAATCTGTTTAGAGCTTCCTTCTTTGCACAGAAAAAATTGATAGCATAAAATTGTGTTAAATTTGCCAGGATGTATGATTGCTGTATGTTCTCCAAATCTAGCTATTAATTTGCGTGTATAAATGACTGTAGTGTTCTCTGGAAGTGGTGATGAGTTTGTTCATATGCATGATAGCTGCAAATTTTATAACATTACCTCAGGTATAAAGTTATTGAAACTCATTTAAGTCAGGGTTTAAATAAAATTTAAGTAAATAAATGGAAACTCTTAAAAAGTATTTGAAGGCATAAAATTTCATTGTTTCAGTAGACTTACCCTTTTCTGAAGTTTCTGAGAGAGCGCTGCTTTCAGAATTGTTAGAACGGCGTCAATTATTTTTGGAACATTGATCAGGTGTATACCCTTCAACCTCCGGCAGTAGGCAGTCTGTAAACATTACGCAGACGTTGATAGACGTAATGAGACAGAAACTATGTTAAACCTTCAGTAATGACAATATTTTAAAAGTAACTTTATTATGAACTGCAAGAAATTATCTGTTTATCGCTCCGTTTTAATCTATAAGAAACTAAATGTGTTGCAAGGCTTCATGCGTTAATTGGGTAAAATGTGTGCAGGACACAGTCGTGACAATTGAAGGACACTTAATAGATCGCCTAGATTTCTAGTGAGAAGCTTTCGCCAGTCGAAGAGTTCAGCTAACTGAGAAGAGGATCTGAAGCTGGTTCGATGCGAGACGGTAAAATTATTAGCAGTGCACAACCACGATTTGTTTCCTGAAAGTTATTCCAGTAAGACTTGTGCTTCCATTGTTTGGAAGTGTAATTAATTTTAATAAACGATCTCGGAGACAAAGTGAAAAGCATTTTTAGATTGATTGATGGTGATGCGGTTATTTGTATAGGGAAGTAAGGAATTCGACCGATTGTTTAGAAATTCAGCGCGATCTGGATGTTATTTCGGCATGGTGCGCTAAGTGGCAACTCACAATAAATTGTAAAAAGTGTAAGACAATGAGCTTAACTAACAAAAAGAATCCGATTGTTCAGAAATACGAGATAAACAGTTCAGTTATTTATATAGTCGATTCTATTAAATATTTGGGAGTAACTGTACAAAGGAACATGAAATGGGACTTACATATTAATTCTTTAGTAGGTAGAGCTAATTCTAGGCTGCAATTCCTAGGTCGAATCTTGAAAAATTGTAATGAACGAACAAAGGAGATAACGTACAAATCTCTTGTGCGTCCACGTTTGAACTTCTGTGTGCCATTTGGGATCCGTTTCGTAAGGGATTGATTGACAGTATAGAGAAAGTACAGAGAAGAGCCGCTCGATTCGTGACCGCTTGCTACAGTCCTTATGAAAGCGTTACAGAACTGATTAGTAGACTAGGCTGGGAGACTCTGGTAGATTGACGACGCACGTTTCGCTTAAACTTATTGGCAAACATGTGTACTCCCACTTTCACTTACGAGTGTCGTGAAATACCTATTCCTCCAGTCTATTTGAGTCGGAATGACGGGAAAGATAAGATTAGAGAAATAAGGTGCCGCACTGATTTTTATGTGAATTCTTTTTTCCATTTAGCATTGGAATGCACAGCAAGAGATTAGTTTTGATGCTGAGCACCCTCTGCCACCCTCTGTGAACTGCAGAGGATATATGTATATGTAGATGTTTGTAAAACGTCGAGTTATAAGCCGATTAGATAGTGAGAGCCTGAAGATTTGGTTTACGGAATCTAAACTTTTCGGTGAATTGTTCACCTTTCCTTCTAGGCATGATTCTACCGTTCAACCAGCAACTCATACTTTACCCATCCTCTCAGTTCATAAAATCCATTTTTTATTTTTATTTTTTTTTACTCATTTGTTATTTTTCTTAGTAGACAAAAATTCTTGTTCGACTTTCTGTATTAAAAACCAGCACCCTCATGAAAACATACAACCATTATCCTCCCACCATGCCGTAATATGTAAGTATTTGTTGCTCCTTAATCACATTTTACTAGCCAATTTTTTTGAACGAGAAAATGTTGTTTCCCTGAAGACCAAAAGAATTAAAAAAAAAAAAATAAAGTTATAAATTGTTGAAAACATCCCAGAAGTGTGTATCTGCTCCTTATTACGACACCCGATTTATTTACTACAGGCTGTACACATATTTTAATATCAGGCATTAAATCACATAGGCTTTTGCTGAGTCAGCAAAAAGATCGTCCTTGACATTTTTTGAAGGAACCAAGCGACTATCCTTAGTACCACGTGATTGGTACAAAAACACATCACAAATCGCAGGAATGGCGTGATACCTTAGTGCTAAATACTATTTAGTTGCACTGACTGCATTAATACCAGGATTTCTGTTACTTCAGAAGTTCTCCTTTGTGTATATTTACGGTAGAGTTATACAACTTGCCTCACCATCGGTAAAAAAAAAAAAAAAAAAAAAAAAAAATGAGACGTACTACTCACTCTGCATCTATTGTGCGTATCATTTTATAGTCTGAAAATCTGAATTCACAAGGCACGAAGTCACTGTCTAGAAATTCCGAAGACTGGTGCAAAGAGCAAAGTTAACAGTGTTGTGAAAGCAATCTGACAGCATCAAGATCGACAGAATTCTGGAATATGTAGAAGTGTAGCGAGAAGGGAAATCGGATACTGCGCTGTAGATGTACGTGATTTTTAGTGCTTCGGTACAATGGGTAGCAATCGTATGTCCCGCTGCAGATACAAAGAAATTCCGTCTAGATAGTGAATCAACAAGTGCGGCTAATTATCAGCAAAACGCACTGAGACAATATGACAGCAACACGAATTATCTATCAGCTCGTAATATTGGTTAGCATCTTAAGAAATACTTAGATACTACTCTAGTTGACACGTCATGGAAATCGTAATGAAGCAGGATAAAAGCATAGTTTTCTGCAGAAATGTGTCAGTTGCTCTAATATATTTTGGCTTAAGACTTTCTATATGTCCGAAGATAGCAGTTGCAATAACGGACACCCTAAGACTCATATCCAATGTAACAAGCTACTTTCCCATAGGTACTGAAAAGCAATGAGAGTAATTTTGTTTATACTTGCAAACTTGGTGTAGGAACAGGCCTTGGGAACTGGAACTAAATTTACTGTATTTAGTGTACTGAAACGTCTATCTCTGTGCGTTAAAAATGCGAGAATGTTTTTAATGAAGGTGTATCCTGTTTCACAGATTAGGTTTTCACCACATTCTTAGGAAGAAAGATAGTATCTAATCAGAAATCTTTTAATATTCTCGTACCTGAATGGATCCAAATTCGCTACATCACTAAGTTATTAACACCAGCGTAGTATTCAATATATGAAGGCAATCGGTTTTTAAGGTTATGAGAAACAATTACAGACGCAAATCGTTACAGTGGATGACAGGAGAGTGGCAAATTCTATATTTAACTGAATTATGAGTAGTCAACGATATCAGAGATGACAGAAAATTCGTACAGTTGTATATATTCCAGCCAGAACTTGCTATCAGCAGCGCAAAATAAACTAAGGTTAATTAAAATTACATTATCAATTTGTATACATGAACTCATTCAGCGACCACGCAGCTCGCTAGAGCTTCACTCTTCCTATCCACCATTGCTGTATCCCACCTTGTAGGTGATCTCCAGATTGCGCACCAGACCGACGTCCCAACACAGCACCTGGCCCAGCGTGATGCCCCTGAGATCGATAACCATGACGTCACCGAGTGAGTAGTCCTCGACCATCATAACCTCTAGCATCATGAAAGCCCTGCGGAAGATGACCAGTAGGTCCAGCGAGGAGGAGTCCCTGTCGCCCACAGTCAGCACCCAGACGCGGTAACCATCAGGAGTCAGCCGCGGCATCGGAGCGTGATAGCTGTGCCAACACGAGTCAACAGGAGACAACGTTACAAGCTGAACCTTCTTAAGGGAATACACATTATTAGACAGCAATGCAAGAATATACATTTCAGCACACACAATCATTACTGCAGTTTTCGGAAGAAAATATCAACTAAATGCAGTGAGGTAGAAGAAATAATTTTTTTCACCTACACAGTAAACATAAATTTTCTATTTTAGCTTTCATTACACACATTAATCTTCTGAGGACACTGAGAAAGAATTTAAGCTCTGCATGCTATTTGGGAAAAAAACTTTAATTTCTAAAAAGGGGCATGTAAATTTATGAATTTTTAAATAGTCTCCGGGTCCTCCGGAGAGTCAATTCTCCTCCAGTCAAAACAACAATTTACTCATATTTCCGGAAACTATTAATATTTATTGTATTAAACGTTTATCCCTATTTGTACGGTATACTGTAAAGATTTAGATAGTTATTAAGTTCAGAAATTTAGTTTTGAGTACAACTTGGTATTTACAAGAGAGAGTGCCCGAGAGGTGTTTCTGAACAAAGGTCTTATGCTAAGCACCAAGCTGCTGGTGTACGGAGCTATTGTTTTCTCCACGATTACTTGGTACTTTATGACGTCAGCAGAAAGAACATGTGAGGTATGGTAGATATTAGTGGCTGTGGGCGTATTATAATGTTATTAAATTTAGCATGACTCTCGGAGTGGATAGGTCATTTCTCCTGGCGAGCTAAGATTAGTCAGATCTCATATCAGATAATGTTTTGTGACGCTGAATCACCAATCTGCGTTTAGCAACGATTTCCAGATTTATGATTTATTTATCAACAATACATATCTGTACCTTTAAAATCATAAGGGAAGCACGAGTAACAACTGTGACACCATATACATACATTTATATCTGAAACATTTAGGTATCTTAAGCTACCGACTTAAGATGATTAGAACATTGGAATAGATTGGGAAAACATTTATTCATAAGAAACTTATCACACAAACGTTCGCGTATCTACCTGCGTTATGCTAGGGTTTACAAGAAGAGACAGGAAAAGGGCCATCTACATTCATACGATCACCAAAGTGACAGCCATCTCAGAAAGAGTCACGACCAAAAAATTTCAATGGACTGGTCATTTTGCTCGAAAAGAGACGCAGACGCACTACAACAGTTCTGGACTGGTCACGAAGGAATCTGAAAGGAGCAAGAGGAAGATGTAGAGACATACGACGAGTAACAGGCGAGAACTGGAAGAGAGTTGCTCAAGATCGATCAGCCTGGAAGGAAAGCAGACGAGCAGGGAATATCATACCCGTGGAGCCTCTAAATGTACTGCAGCCGCACTAGCTCTTTGAAGGTATGTCTTCCACCAAGATTAGGAGATGCGAAGAGTCTAGCAAAGGTGACATCTACAAAATAGTAATAAATAACACGATAGTTTGATCAGTACCATATCTCCATGTATTCATCGTCAATTTCCCATTGAAAACCAAGATCTTAATTATTTGCGCCATACATGTTATTTCCGAACATCATCTTTAGATTTTTCCTTAGAGGTTACATTATTTTAAACACTCCCGTTTCTTTTACCTCAAAAAAATGTTATCGTGGCATTTTTTACTTGGATTAAGGGTTGTGCTCTATATACGCAGCTTTCGAAATTTCTGTGAATGTAAAACGTTGCCAACATCGTTTTGGGTCAAATGAATTTATTGGGAACGAATGACGATTTTGAGTTGAATGTAATATTTTGTGAGGGTAGTTAGGTA
>JARYHS010011408.1:156385823-156430345 GCA_031002005.1 Vandiemenella viatica | reverse complement strand
AATTGCAGAAAACTGGAAAATTATTTAATTTTGTAATATGAAAATTGGGTGCTCTTTAGGAGAAAGACATGTCTCTTTCGATTAGAATGGCATGTACTGCCATCGTGTATTATATTGCACCGTCTTGTGCGGTAGAGCAGAAACTAAAGATCAAGTACGTATTGAAGATTAGGAAGCTTCTAACAAACGGCACTTCTTTTCGCTAACTAGGAAGTTGGTGACGTCATTAGATAGTAGCATGTTCCTTCTTCGGCATACAGTTGGCAACCTTTAAGTAGTGATAGCATTACACCACACACAATTGTATCTAGGAACAGGAAACAGTTTGTTCGATTTTTCTGCGACATACAAAGTTTGTTTGATGCTGGATATCCAGTTTCCTGGCTGCAATTACGCGTCACGACTTGAACGATGGGGGTTAACTCTTAAATGATACAGAGAAGCTGACTTGATCCGGCACTGAATACCGAACCGTTCAGGCCTTCAAATCGATTCACTTCACTGGTATTTGCTGCAGTATTATCGATATAAAAGAAAGCAGTCTCACTGGTCGGAAATATTTGGTTTTTGGATTCTCATAGATGATTCAAAATAATGAAAGTTGTATAGAGCGTATGTCACGACAATACAAAACCGGAAATTGCTCACTGCTAAGCGAAGAACCTAAGGATAAAAACTACCAGAATTTATCACATTTTCCTATCAAATATTAGTAAATTAATTATTATAATTTACACTAGCTTTCCTGACCGAAGAGCAAGAAGGCAAATGATTCCTTACACATCAATGCGTGGTATTATGAATATCAGTATTTTCTTACATCAGTGTGAACAAAATAGGTCCACTGAAGAAATATCTTGTAATATCCATAATCATACCATTTAATGAAAATGTGTGGTGGATATTAAAAAATTATTCGATTTTGAGTTAGGATTCTGCTTTTCTTTATATTTTTTGTATTTTTATCTAAGTAATTTTTTTTTACTTTAAAAAAAAATTCATGCAATTGCTTCCCCAGTGACAGGTTTTTTTTTTTTTTTTTTTTTTTTTTTTTTTTTTTTTTTTTTTTTTTTTGTTGAACCTACAGAAAGCAGGAAAAAAGATCGCAAATGTAAGAATCCGAACAGGCATCTTCTTTCCCATAAAGTTAGGCTGAAATAGAGATATGTAACCCGTACTAAGAAATATTTGTGATAGCATGTTTACATCAATTTGGTGAACATCAGACATTGTAGAAGTAAAACTGCTATTGTTGCGGACACACTGAGAAAGCAATAATTTTGTCTATATTATTTTCTGTATGAAAAGTTTTAGCATTCCAATTACTTGTCAGTTACAAAGTTGTAACTGTGTAATATTAATGATGACTACATCTACTGTCGTTTTGATATATTGCACTCAAATATTGCTTAAGACATCAACCCAATTTTGGACAGTGACCTCTGTCGATTGGCACTAGTAATGAAGAAATATAGATTGACAAAATCTTTGTAATAAAATCATGCATTCATTTAAACTTGAGATGATCAAAGGAATGTTTATAATCCCATACAACAAACCAACTGCGTAATTAATATTACATCTTCATTACTGCGTAAATTTTACCGTGTAAATCAGCTACGTTTCCACCGCAGCCACCGAGTTGATCCGGTAAGGATTCTCTAGGAATATGCTGAAGAAGTGCATCGCTTCCAGGAATGTGAACTATTATCTGAAACAATTTAATTGAACCAAATTTATTTGGGTTGACAATACTGCTTCCTTACGTAAGTGGAATAATACCTCACAAGATATTCCAAGAATCTAACATGAAGAATTAATTACGTTTGTTAGGAGCTAATGGATGTATGGTGGCTACAAAATATAAATAACCAGCATTTTCCGGCTGTTTCACACGCGCGTGAGCCCTGGTGTGTATAGAAATGCTTTACCTTATTTATTTTAGTGCCAAACATTAACGCGGAAAAGCAAAAATATAATTTTGATCTGAAAACTTTCCCTTCTTCTTAGTTAATACCTTCGATTCGGTTTTCATACAAATGTCTGAAAGTTTATATTTCCTTTTACATTTTAACGCATTATATAATATATAAAATTAAAGCTACGCGATAAAGTGCTGATATTAATACGTATGCGATGATTATTGTATATTAATTAGTATTAATAGTAGTAAATAGTATTATATCGCTAAGCATAAACTATGGCTGGAGTTATAACTGTGGTCACAATAAAAAATATCTCCGTTATGAATGCTGATACGGAATAACAAAGCCACATGCTATCAATTTTAATATCGATACTAAGCACAAAGATGTAAATTAAACATGACAATTAATTTCTTTACGCTTACTGAACCGATAATCTATGATGTAGTGATTTGACTAATGCATTTCTTTTATTATAATTTACTATATGTTAGAAAACAGAAGCATTAAAAAACCAAAGTCAAAAAACAATAAAACAATACAGAGAGTAGTAGAGTCATCTTAGGTCAGTATCACTTCAAGTACAAATATATTTATAGTAAATTAAATATTACTTACGCTCATTACATTTGACTCACATATTTAATTTATTTTAATGTATAACATTTCAGAAAACTGGAGAAATAAATAACCAAAGTCAATAAAAAGAAAGAGGTTCCAAAGAATAGTAGTAAGATCTTTTGTCAGTATTTTCTGAGAGGAGTGCTATTATTCAATACGGAGTGATCTATGGCACTTATTTTTCTCATCTCGAAATGATTATAATTTCTTGCTCCGTTCTACAGTAGCATAGAATCGAGAGATATTTTCACAGATTTTATGCTAGACCATATGTTCTCAAAATGTGAAAACAACATCCCAATTTCTGCGGTAATTTTTACATGATGCCATTTTAAATCCTCAGAAACACAAAGCCCGCTTTCAGAATTATAATAGTATAGATTATAGATGAAACGTTCTCGGTAAACTAGCGAAGTGAGAACGTTTGTATAGCACGACGTTGAGGCGGTTATATTCGTCTCCCGAGAACATTTCATCTATATACAACGCCGAAGGAAAGCCTCCTTCCACTCTTATATAGTACATATTATGTTTAGAAGTACCTATAAGGCAATATTCCCGAGCCCCCGCCCTCCCCCCTTCATTTTTAAAGTACAGTTTAAAAGATTTTATTCCATTATGAAGTAAATTGTTATAAATCAGAAGCGGCGAGTTTTCTAGATTCAGTGAATGTAAGAGTCTGCGTATAAAAATAATATTACTCTCCATCTGTTTTCGGAGAACCTGCAGCCGAAATGAAACGAACCCAAAAAAATGAATACGACATTTGAAACTCATTAAATTATTTTCTCGTGGGAACTCAATTAAGTAAACAGGATCGACTTTTTTCTACCACAACGTATAAGGTTAACCAGAAGACTGAAGCAAACTTTAAAATTAATTTGCAGTGGAAAATAAAGTAGTGAATTAACATCAAAGTTATCACCTTCAGATCATCTAAGATTACCAGGACTTTGTCAAAAATACTATTACGTCTGGTTTTGAAAATTGTCTCTTATAGGCCCCTATTAACCATATACTTTATACAAATAACGAATACTAAAAGTACTTCCCTAATTTTAAAGTTAAAAAGGATTAAAGCAGACTTTTTATTTTGAGGTTATTTTAGTACATACCAATACCATTTTATTGAAAGTGCTCTTTAATTTGGGTATACTGTACCGATGGATGAGACAGGTAATATCTACAATAAATTTGATTGGAATTGTGTGGCGCAAGGGGAAATGTGTGCAGGTATGAACAATCTTGGAGAAGGTGTTCTAGCTACCCTGAAATCGTGTTAAGCCATGATTTTCGTGCCATGAAACTGCCGTTTGACCTACCACATCCATACCTGACTAGTTCATTAGAATACGGAACTATAATTACGTGAAACTTGATTCAAAACTTCGCCGATTAATACCAACACGTAGTGCCACACGGGAAGTATGATAACTATTTATTCCAACCGAGGAAGCTTTCAATTGTTTGCCAAATTTGGATTTCCTCTGTAAGTTTTAAAGTTCTTTTCCTCTGATATTATTTATGAAAAGGCACTTGTTTATTGATAGTTTCTGCGCAATCTTTAAAAGGTAAAACATATTAATGGGCAAAAAACTGTAGTAAAATTGCATTTTTTACTAGGCTTCTTCAGTTTCCGAATGTCAGCATAATTGGAGCTGAGGATTGCAACTCCCTAACGATAATTGTTACTATTAGATTCATGGGGACCCGAAATTTCACTTTTAATCCTAAGATCTTTCACTATAAGATCAAGCAAAACATACACAAGCGTCGGACTCACCCTCTTCCTGATTTTTTCTGGAAGGGCGTATTTGCAGATGGAAAGCAGCATGTCCATCACCTTGGGAGGGTTGAGAAAGTGCACGGCCTTGACTCGTCGACAGTATGCCTCCTGTAATAAAACCAAAACGTACTGCTCTTCTAGAAAACATAAAAGTTTATAGCTTGTTACAAGTCAAAACAAGAATAGCGCTCATTTTATCAGCAATTACATTACTTAACTGATAAAATTTGCAGATATACAACAGGTCCAGTGTCTGCATATAACAAAGGCATACAGACCAGTTAACACTTGTGAAGGACCAGCCTGCGGAAAGGTATATTTCGGGGAGGCGTAAGGAATGGTATATGGTTCACACTGAAGCTGCATACGAGAATCAGATCTTGTATTATATAAAAATCAATGTCTGTCTGTCTGTCTGTCCTCTACGCGCTCCTAAACCGTTCGTCCGATTACAGTGAAACTTTGGTGAGTTGTCGAGTTGCGCGTCCGGGGTGGATCCTAAGCAATATAATTTAAAAAAAAACACATCCTCTTCCCCATAACATCCCATAACTTAAAAAAACGATTTATACGGAAATTTGCACACATATACTTTAATATAAACAGAAAAAACACTGTCTACATTTGGATTCCAAAAAGGCACCCCCTTTCCCCCCTTCCCACCCCTTAATTTTTACACAAACCCACACTTTTTATCAGATTTCGATGGAATTTTGCACGCATATACTATTAATAAAATAGAAAAATACTGTAGACATTAATTTTACAAAACCCAATCCCTCTCACCCTTTCTACCCCAAAAACCACCCCCTCTTCCCCCTTGCACCCTATAATTTAAAAAACCCACAGATTTTATCTGATTTTGATGGAAATTGGCACACATATATTTTAAGACAAACAGAAAAATACTGCCTACATATGGTTTCAAAAAACGCAACCCCTCTTCCCCATAACATCCCATAATTTAAACAACCCAACAAATTTTATCTGATCTCTATGGAAATTTGCACATGTGTACTGTAAAACAAACAGAAAAATACAGTCTAGATTTGGTTTCTAAAAATGCATCCCATCTCCCACTTCCCACTCCTTAATTTCTACATAAACCTTCACTTTTTATCCGATTTCGATGGAACTTCGTACACATATACTTTTAAAAAATAGAAAAATACCATAGGCATTAGTTTTACCAAAACTCATTCCCCCTCCCCTTTTCCACCCCAAAACCACCCCCTCTTCCCTCCTACTCCCCTCAAATTAAGAAAACCTACAGATTTTATCCAATTTTGATGGAAATTTGCACACATATACTGTAAAAACAAATTGAAAAATATTGCCTACGTATGGTTTCCAAAAACGCCATCCCTCATACCCCTTCACATCCCCCTAATTTAAACAGATACACTGATTTTATCCTATTTCTATGGAAATTTGCACGTGTATACTTTAAAACAAACAGAAAAATACTGTGCACATATGGATTCAAAAAAGGCAACCCCTTCGTCCCCTTTACATCCCCTTAATCTTTTGCCACTGTGTCATATATAAAGGTACAGTTTTTACCCGATTTTGAAGGAACTTTAATACATGTATACTTTAAAACAAGCAGAACAATACTATGTAAATTTGATTAGCCAAATCCCACCCCTCTTCCCTTTTATCCCCTTCCCTCTTAATTTCCAATGATGTTTATCAAAACCCCAAATTTTTATCCGATTATGATGAAACTATGTTGAGTTGTAGAGAGCACGTCTGGAATGGTTCCTGAAGAGGAAAAAAAAAAACCCGTCCAACCCTTAATTTAAACAAACCCATAGAATTTAATCAGATTTCCACCAAAATTTGCAACATATGGTATCCAAAAATGCAACCCCTTTTCCCCTTTAAACCCCCTTAATTATTGCCAATATAGTATATACCTTATATAAAGCCAGTTTTTTTCCCAATTTTTAATGAACTTTGCACACATATACTTTAAAATAAGCTGAAAAGTACTGTCTACATTTGGTTTGCCTAAACCAAGTATAGCAATAGCGATGCATTGCCGGGTCAGCTAGTCTTATACAGGGTGCTTAAAAAAAATGTATACACACTTTGAACTTCCATAGAAAATTTATTTACCGTTCTACAAAGTTAAATTTCAGGAAAATAGAAAGCTAAAAGTCCAATGTAAATCAAACATAAACAACAAATGTTAATACTGTTCAAATTGGTGACCTGCAGCATCAATACAATTCTGAGTACGAGTCACCACAGATTCTGTACATCGTATCAAACCGTCCAATGAGATTTCTCTACACACTGCTTGAATCTCATTCCAAAGAATGTCTAGGTTACGTGGATTACGTTTGTACACCTCATCTTTTACTGTGCCCCACAAGAAGAAATCCAGTGGTGTAAGGTCTGGAGAGCGTGCTGGAAACTCGATTGGCCCCCTGCGTCCTATCCACCGGCCCGACAAATTTTGATCCAGGTAAGCTCGTACGTCCCTGTGATAGTGCGGCGGAGCACCATCTTGTTGAAAATAAAAATCATCATTACCGTATAATGCACGAATGGCAGGAAATATGGAATCAGCAAGCATTGTTAGGTAATTAATACCAGTTACAGTGCCTTCAAATCGAAAAGGTCCAATGAGTCCCCTTGAAGACAAACCGCACCACACATTTACACCTGGCAAATTTACAGCTTTTTCAATTGTAATGTGAGGATTTTCTTCACCCCAGTAAACACAATTGTGCCTATTGACAGTTCCATTAAGTTTGAATTGGGCTTCATCCGACCAAATGATGCTACCCATAAATCCCGGTTCACGTATCACCATCTCCTGAATCCATTCACAAAATTGCAACCTTCTATCTGGATCGTCGTCACTTAGCTGTTGCACCAGCCTTGGAATGTAAACACGATACTTGCCTCTCTTCAGAATGCGTAGCACGCTGCTAGCACTTACATCACTTTCACGTGCCCCTTGCCTTGAAGATTTGTTAGGAGGAGCGTTGAAACAGTTCCAAGACTGCCATTGATGACTCATCACTTGTAGCTGTTCGAGGCCGACCTGAATGACCTTTATGCACATCACACACTGTTCCATGAACTTCGAACTTGTCTCGTATGCGTGTAATTGTTAATCTTGAAGGTGGTTCTGTATCATACTCCCTTCTCCACTGTCTTTGAACTTCATTTACATTCTCAAACTTCCAGTACCACTTAATAACCTGCTTACGTTCTTCAAAACTCAAACGTACGTCCCCCATGTTGATATTACAAATTCCAACTGATAATATAACATAGAGGGACGATTATGCTGGCACCTGGCGAAGAAATATAACACTAGCCTTGTAGAGCGGGAAAACAACAATAGTTTAAAGTGTGTATACATTTTTTTTGAAGCACCCGGTATATAAAAATCAATGTTTGTGGGTTTGTGGGTTTGTTCGTCTTCTATGCATTCCTATACCATTTATCAGATTGCAATGAAACTTTGGAGAGTTTTCGAGTGTGCGTCTGCGATGGTTCCTGTGAAAAACAATTTCCAAAAAGTCACTCCCTATTCCCCATAACACCCCATAATTTAGGCAAAACCACATTTTTTATCCGATTTAGATAAGAATTTGTACACTTATACTTTGAAACAAACAGAAAAATACTGCCTCCATATGTTTTCCAAAGCGCATCCCCTCTCAACCTTTCCAACTGAAAATGAATGAAACAGCAGTTTAAAATTTATATGTAAATATTTTTTCATTTAATCTATGTGCCTACTCAAGTCCAGCAACAGAGAAGCATTGCCGGGTCAGCTAGTCTATTATATAAAAATCGATGTCTGTCTGTCTGTCTGTCTGTTTGTCCTCTATGCGCTCTTAAACCGTTAGTCCGATTACGGTGAAACTGTGGTGGGTTGTCAAGTGCGCGTCTGGGGTGGTTCCTATGAAATAAAATTTCAAAAAAAATACCCCCTCTTCTCCATAACACACCATAATTGAAAAAAACCTACAGATTTTATCTGATTACTACGGAAATCTGCACACAGATACTTCAAAATAAACAGAAAAACACTGACTACAATTTGTTTCCAAAAACGCACCCCCTTTCCCCCTTCCCACCCCTTAATGTCTGTCTGTCTGTTTGTCCTCTATGCGTTTCTTAACCGTTCGTCCGATTACGGTGAATCTTTGGTGAGTTTTCAAGTGCGTGTCCGGAGTGGTTCCTAAGAAATAAAATTTCCAAAAAAACTACTCCCTCATCCCATAACACCCCATAATATAAAAAAAAACTTTAGATTTTATCCGATTGCGATGGAAATTTGAACACATATACTTTAAAATAAACAGAAAAATACTGACTACATTTGGTTTCCAAAAACGCATCCCCTTTCCCCCTTCCCACCTCTTAACTTTTACACAAATCCACACTTTTTATCATATTTCGAAGGAACTTTGCACGCATATACCATTAAAAAAAATGAAAAATACTGTAGACATCAGTTTTACATAAACCCAACCCTTCTCATCCGTTCTACCCCAAAACCACCCCCTCTTCCCCCTAGCACCCCATAATTTAAAAAATACACAGATTTTATCCGATTTTGATGGAAATTGGCACAGATATACTTTAGAACAAACAGAAAAATACTGTTTCAAAAAACACAACCCCTCTCCCCCTTCCCACCCCATAAATGAATGTACTTTTCTTTGTATCTTCTCTATGCGCTACTAAACCGTTCATCCGATTACGGTAAAACTTTGGTGAGTTGTCAAGTATGCGTCCGGGATGGTTTCCAAGAAACAAAATTTCCAAAAAACCACCCCCTCTTCCCCATAATTTAAAATCCTACAGATTTTATCCGATTTTGATGGAAATTTGAACACATATACTTTAAAATAAACAGAAAAATACTGCCTACATTTGGTTTCCATAAATGCATCCCCTTTCCCCCTTCTCACCCCTTAACTTTTACACATACCCACACTTTTTATCAGATTTCAAAGGAACTTTGCACGCATATATAATTTAAAAAAATAGAAAAATACTGTAGACATTAGTTTTAAAAAAAACCACCCCCTCTTCCCCCTAGCACCCCATAATTTAAAAAACTCACAGATTTTATCCGATTTTGATGGAAATTGGCACAGATATAATTTAAAACGAACAGAAACATACTGTCTACATTTGGTTTTCAAAAATGCAACCCCTTTTCCCTTTTACATCCCTTAAATTTTTCCGAAAGTATCTTATGTAAAGCTACAATTGTAACCCGATCTTGAATGAACTCTGCGTACGTTTACTTTAAAACAAACAAAAAAATAATGTCTTTGTCAAAGTCCACCCCTCTCCCCTTTTACCATCTCCCCTCTGAATTTCCAGTTATATTTATTGAAACCCACAATTTTTATCCGATTACGGTGAAACCTTTCCAAGAATTGAGAACAGTAAACGGTCACTTACGTGTCACTTATCGTGAAGCTTGCCAAAAATTGGATCTACTTGAAAACGATGCACATTGGGACAATGAGGCAAAATCTGAACATTTAGTACGCATCAAACGTTTATAATCAGGGTTTGGCTTTGATTAAGGACAGTTGTTTGGCAATCGCTAACAAAACACTGGTACAATTGGGAATGGCGGCATCTATTATCGACCTGCAAACAACATTTTCGATCGTAATTTGCAACGAGAAACACACCATGAAGTCGACGAATTGGTAACATTTGTTCAAACGAATCTTTCAAAATTGGTTACAGAACAATGCATAGCGTATGACAACTATGCAAGTGATTATAAGCCAAAACGGTGGATTTTATTTTCTAGATGCACCCGGAGGTACAGGAAAAACTTTTCTTTTTTTCACTTATTTTAGCAACTATACAAACACAAAGAGATATTGCACTTGGAATTGCATCAACAGGAATAGCGGCAACCCTTTTTGGATGGTGGTCGAAACGGGCATTCAGCTCTGAAGTAGCCATTGAATATCCATATCACTGATACACCCACATGCAATATTAGCAAAAATTCTGGAATGGGGAAAGTATTCCAATCATGTCAACTCATTATATGGGACGAATATACTATGGCCCACAAAAAAAGAATTAGAAGCCCTTCATCGTACACTTAGAGATTTGAAAGGGAATGAACAACTCTTTAGTGGCACAGTGATTTTATTGTCTGGTGATCTTCGACAAACTCTACCCGTAATCCACGCTCAACACCCGCTGATCAACGTAATGCATGTCTCAAATCGTTGGTCTTATAGAGACATGTACAGAAATTGAATTAAAAAAAACTATGCGAGTTCAAGTGCAAAAAGATACATCCGCTGAATGTTTCGCCAAACAATTGTTGGAAATTGGTAATGGGAAAACGGCAGTCGATAAATCAACACAATGTATCAGGTTTCCTACAAACTTTTGTAGAATCTCAAAGTTTTCCAAAATATTACACATAACTACAATAGTCACCAGTGGCTGAGTGAACGTGCTATACTGGCAGCTAAAAACAGCATTCAAAACAAAATAAAAGGTGAGACAACAATTTGCAAGTCCATCGATACTTTAATAAATCAAAAAGAAGTTGTAAACTACCCTACCCTATACTTGAATTCAATTGATTTGCCACGTGTAGCGCTACACATGTTGATATTAAAAATTGGCATTCTTATAATTCTTCTTCGAAATATTAATCCTCCACGACTTTGCAACAGTACAAGACTTTCAGTAAAAAAGTTGATGAATAATATCATTGAAGCTACAATTATAAAAGGAAAATTTAAAGGAGAAGATGTACTGATGCCACACATCCCAATGATACAACAGAAATGCCGTTCGAGTTTAAACGCTTATAATTTCCGGTGCGACTCGCATTTGCAATGACCATAAACAAGGCGCAGGAGCAATCATTACAAGTGTGTGGAATAAATTTGGAAAATCCATCCTTCTCTCATGGACAAGTGTATGTGGCTTGCTCAGGCGTTGGGAAACCACCTGATTTATTCGTGTACGCACCTGAGGTAAACACAAAAAATCTTAAAGCACTTGAGTAAACATGTTACAAAACCATCAATTTATTCCTTTTCAAGGCACTGTATGTAAATATTTAATCTTTACTAAATACCAACGTTCAAATGTATTCATTTAATCTATCCCAAGACTAGCAATAGCGAAGCATTGCCGGGTCAGCTAGTCTTATATAAAAATCAATGTATGTATGTTGGTCTGTCCTCTATGCGCTCCTAAACCGTTCTTCCGATTACGGTGAAACTTTGGCGAGTTGTCGAATGCGCGTCAGAGATGGTTCCCAAGAAATAAAATTTCCAAAAAACCACCCCCTCTTCCCCATAACACCCCATAATTTAAAAAAACCCAACAGAATTTGTCCGATTTCTAAGGAAATTTGCACATTTATAATGTACAACAATCAGAAAAATACTGCCTACGTATGGTTTCCAAAAATGCATCCCCTCTCTCCCTTCCCACCCCATTAATTTTACACAAACCCATACTTAATATCCGATTTCGAGGAAACTTTGCACACGTAAGCTTTAAAAAATATATAAAAGTACTATAGACATTAGTTTTACAAAAACCCAATCCCTATCCCTCTTTTCCACCCCAAAACCACCCACTCTTCATCCTCAAACCCTATAATTTAAAAAAAACAGATTTTATCCGATTTTGATGGAAATTGGCACACTTATACTTCAAAACAAACAGAAAAATACTGTCTAAATTTGGTTACCAAAACACAAAACCTCTCCCCCTTCCCACCCCCTCAATTTTTAGACAAACCAAAATTTTTTAACCGATTTCCATGGAACTTTGCACACGTATACTTTTTTAAAAACTGAAAAATAATGTAAACATTAATTTTACAAAAAACCAATCCCTCTCCCCCTTCCCACCCTCTAATTTTTACACAATACTGTAGACATTAGGTTAAAAAAAAATACCTCTTCCCTTTTCCACCCCAAAACTAGCCCGCTCTTTCCCCTTACAATTCATAATTTAAAATATCCCACAGATTTATCCAATATCTCGAAAACGCTGGGGAAATTATACAAAATAGAAAGCTACATTATTTAAGAACACATTATTTCCTGTTGAACAGCACTTTATTGATGACGATCGGACAATTGCTGACCATGAGATTCGAACTTGAATTTTAAAAATTATTTTGAAGTTTTTGTGACAACACCCAAATTTACAGTTTTTATTTGATGTCGAAGGAAGTTTGCACAAATATTCTTTAAAATAAGTGAAAATGAGGTTTATATTTAGTTAACAAAACTGTACCCACTCTCCCGTTTCACGCCTCTTAAGACTGATTTACACATGCAACTTTTCTCTGTTTAGCATATATCTTCAAAACATACAGAGATTTTTTTCTGTGTAGCTATGTGCTGATTGGAATCACCAAAAACATTGCATATCCAGACCATTGCAATAAACTTGAAACTGAATGAAAGAATATTTAAAATTTATACAAACTGTCAAATGCATTCTATATGTTTACTCAAGTCTAGCAATAGCGAAGCTTTGCCGGGTCAGCTAGTAAAAAATAAAAGAACTGTTCAGATGTAAAATTGTGATTATCTCGCCGTCGACCACCTATGTTTGCGATCCTAAGTAATTATTGAATGCTTACAGTCTAAGATGACACTGTCTGCAGAGGAGCAGTCAGCACAGGTGCAGAAACAGAGACCTGGGCGTCCTGAGGACCATTGCAAGGAATTTGGTTACTTGCACTCGTCGGTGAGTAGTGGTAACGAACGCAACCAGAGCGTAACCGTTGCACACCTAGTCTGAATTTCAAACATATATCTTCTTACATATTAACGTATAAAATAAAAATAATGTGGTGGTGATATTACTTGTTTGAATTTTTTGGAGCTAAAAAATTGAGTTAATCAGAATAGAAATCCACCTGAAAACTGAAAAGAAAGATGGAAGGTCTATAACCGAAACACACAATGCAGCTTCATTTTCCCAACAGCGCCACGGACAGAAAATCCGAAAGAGCGTCAGATAAACGGAATCTCTTAAATAAATTTTTCTACAACGTCTTTTTGTTATGAAAGGTGGGGAAATCTATTATTCCAGTAGTAGTAAGTAGACTGGTTATTTTGCTTCCGATCACATCTAAGAATGCAAAATTAAGTGAACTGAGTTTTATATTAACTATATCTGTTAACATTTGCTATTAATAATTACGAATGAATTTACCAAAAGACCCTAAAAACAATTCAGCGAGCTATGGAATGGTCATAGCCGGGCTTTACCAGAGAAACGAGATAGTTGCAACCGACATAATATCGGTTACAAGGGTTGAAAACATCTCTGAGAAATCGTCCACATTGAAATTGTAGTTGGACAAATACAATGTTTAAAGAAACGTTTTAAGATGGATGAAAAGATGAAGAAACGTCGAAGACATCATCAGAGACCAAGAGGAAGATCACTAGACAGATGGGAGAAATACATAGCAGTGTCACTGAAATTATCTTTAAAAGACTGCTGAAATCCTTTCTGTAATTTTGAGTTGAGGCAACATCTTTGTTTGTCAGAATTTGGTGATAGCAAAAACAATTGATTGGAAGTTTGCAATTAAGAAACTCAAACAACCACATTTAACCGATAGTCGTGTTGCTACTACTGACAATCACTATGTAACGGACATGATTCTAAATTAAAGTAAGACTGATGATTATAATTAAACTTACATTTTATATGGTGGGGGTTGCCTGGCTATATGCTAACTTGGGATCTGTCCAGTAAGGTCTTTATGCTGAATTTGATGACTGCTAACCCGTATACGTCACGTAGGGCCAATGTTTAGCAAAGGGGCGACCATTAATTACATCAGTTGAAATAGGGTGGGGGGGGGGGACCGGTGAAATCTCACCACGGGGGGGTGGGGACGGGTGCCAACAGCAATGTCACTTCCTCTTTTTAATTCTTTCAAGAATAGTACAACTGAAAAAATGTTGTTTACAAACAACATCGATCGCAACGTTTCCAAAAACTACGCAGTCGTCAGCAGGAATGGGAGAGTGTACCTCAAAATTTCACATCACCATTAGGGCGCGGGGCCACTAGATCTCACCAAATCTCACCACGCGGTGAAGGTCCAAATTTTCGAAAAACATCTCACGTAATTAATGGACGCCAGCAAGAATAATTTCATGCAGATTGTTAGGGCTCTCTATGAGAGGGTATTTATACAGTAGAAGTTGATATTAGAATCTGGCTTGCTCAATAGCGGCAGTTTCATTTCTGGTGAGACATGTTAGTTATTAAGCAACAGATTACGAAGTGTACGATAGGTAACATTTTTGTTGGTGGAAGAGAAGAAGCACGGTAGGAGCTCTGTTGAGCTCGATAAAGTTTTGTAATTGAGGCCAGAGGGGTGTTGGAACAAAGTTAACACATAGCTGTAATGTAACTCATTTTTCAGTTACAGAAGTATATTTGCAGTTTGTTCGATTTCATAACTGCATCATTCATAAACGAACCAAAGTAAGTAGCTAGCCTTTCTGTCAACAGCGAATGACACGGCATAGATGCAGAGGAAAAGGGCAAGACGAATCCACGAACTCAGTAAACTTAGCGACTCCTTGCCGGGGTGACGTGAGTGTTGTGACTCAACTTACTGAATCTAATTTTTTTTTTCTGTCGCTTAAAATATAGTATAGTTACAGACTTAAAATAGAGATGTAAATATTTATTACTTTTGGGAACATGATTAAATTATCAACAATAATACTTCACGGAGAACATGCTTAAGTCAGTATAAATTCATTCTCAAATATTCGTATACATTTTTTGCTTAGTTACCCGGTAAATTGTTTCGGCCGCCTTCACGTGACTAACTCCGATGTTAGCGATATGGCCCACATCGAAGTTGAGCAGGTCTATGATTACGATGTCGCCTAGACAGCGATCGTCTACCAGCGCCAAATCTGTCAACATCATCACTGCTTTGATGTACATCTCGAACTGCAGCTGTGAGGGGTCAGGAGTGATCTCAGTGTTGACCAATACGCGGTATCCCTCAGGTGTCAGACGAGGCATCGCAAAGATTTTGCTGTGGAGAGAACAGATACTTTTAACATAGCGGCGACTAACCGTAAAGAATATAATTTTAAATTTTAATTAATTTATTTTCTGCGTCTCATATTGACCTAAAGCTCTGGTTGTTGCATCAACAAAGAAATCTAGGGTATGGGATGCTGAAGTGGACGATTATTTTAAAACTTTTTTCTGTAGGTCTCTAACTGTTGCTATTTTGTAGGTACTTTTCATTGTCAAAAGTACCTTATTGATACATTAGTGATGAATCATCAAGCGTAAGGCATCTTATATTGTTGGGCCGTATGATTTTTGAGTGAATTTTAGGAGGTGAAAATGGAAATTTTTGTTTGTAACTTGCAAAAATTTAGACATATAATAGTGGCTCTAAGGATGTGATAAGATGAAAAGCACTAAATTTAAGATGAATATTATGCCAATAAATATTTCGTGAGGGTGAACTATGGGTGGCTACATGTAAACATTGTTGAAATTAACTTTTTAAGATTATGCGAAATATTGAACAAGGTACAATATTTTTTGGCAATTACTATTTACCTGAATAACCAAAGTTCTTAAAAATGGATGAAGCCAATAATGGCTTTTAATTATCAGCTCGAAGTCGCGAACAGCGCAGGGGAAGGGGGGAAAGATTTGTGAGGCTTGAACTGATCAAACCAACTGTAATTATTTAAAAAAAAATGTAAACCGCCTTAAAAAAAAACACTCTCACCAAAAATTTTAAAATAAGTTTATATCTTGCTTAGATGATAATAAATCTAAACATACAATATTTTATAATACAATTATTGAAATTTTAACATTTAATTTTTGGGGCCTGTGTCAGCTGTCATTTAGCGAGCAGCATGCTTCGCGAGGAATGAATTACTACACTATATTAGCTATTCCAGGCGACACGGGGAGTACGTACGAAAATTCCAAATATTTTACAGCTTATCAGTGAGGTCGAAGTTGTTTCTGCGGGAGAGAGATTGAGGAGACGAATTAAATGGTATTTTATTCTGTGGCTCGGTCTCTTTGGTAATCGAGGTATATCTCTGGAGCCGTAGTGTCGCCTGACAGATTGCATTATATGATAAAATCTTCACGGCTAAAATAATGTCTTGTTGGCATTTTTTTTCCTTTCCTTTACTGCCACTGACTCCAAAAATAAATAATTAATGTTAAAATTTCAATAATTGTAATATAAAACATTGTCAATTTCCACTTACTTTATTCTAAGCGAGGTATAAACTTATTTTAAAATTTTTGATATAAATGTATTTTTGAACGCGCCTTTTATTTTATTTGTAGAAAACTTATTTTATTATATTTCTAGTGGAATTATACTTTGCTCGTATTTTAAATACAGGTAGCCCTTCTAAACACCCTGCTTGAATGAGACAGCGCCTAATAGATGAAACTAGTGACGAAATGGATGATCGGTTAGAAGAAACAAAGAAAGAAAATACAACCAATACTTCAAAAGAGAGTAATCAGCAGCGTGCTCACAGATTTTCACAAATCAGATATTAAAAAGATTGCATCCGACGTAAGGAAAGGTCAGAAAAAGGGATGGTTTGAACTGATCTTAACAGAAATTACTGTCAAAGAGAGACCTGGTTCCAAGTAGGCCAAATGTTGGTACGAAACCACTAGAAAATGGATACCAGAATTCCGAGATTTCGATCCCAAAATCGAACAATGATTTTTCCGCTCTTTCAATTGCGGAATTGAGTGACCTCGAAAAAAAAGTCTCAGTCGGATTGCTTTATTTTTGTTCAAAAATTCGGAATTGAGTGGCCTAAAAAAAAATCTTTTCATAGGATCTCAATGAAATTTATGTGGGACCATTTTGAAAGTATACCCTACCCAATAAAAAAAAAAAAAAAAAAAAAAAAAAAAAAAAAAAAAAAAAAAAAAAAAGCTGTGAAAGATACGAAATCATACATGAAGCAATACTGCTCGAATTTTATAATCCCAGTTGTTACTTTCTTTATTATATATGTTGTAATACACAAACAGTAAAATAAAGCCGTTTCGTAAAGCGCGAAGCGATATTTAACTAATAAAAATAGGACGTTCCTGCCATAAGCCGGCTGTGGGTCCCGTGCTGTAAAAACATTTAGACTAAGTGCCAAGAGAAACAATAAACAAACTTCGGAAAGCTGTCCCCGAAAGCGTTTCAAGACTTGGGATCAAGTTAAAAGGCTTTATGAGACAGGTGCTATGACATTGAAGTGGCCAACGCGGAAGCTGGTGTTTGGAAGCAGTGGTCGTTCGTAGCCTTTTGACATGCAGAGATTAGTAGAGGGAATTCCAGTCAATCCCGATGCATTTTTGTTGTAAATTTCTTCTGCTGATATAAATGTTATCAAGTTCTGGTCAATGAGAAGGAGAAAGGTCACTCACGGCTTCTAAACCGAGCATTTATGTGGAAAGAACAAGCATTCTGTTCTGAACTGTGATTCTGGCTGGTAATCCAACTAAAATGGGCGTATGCCAGACAGCTGCGCCCAAGGTCAACAAGCTTTGGCGGGGTGCATAAACCTGAGACGGGAAAAGAGGACAGTGCCCCATTTGACCGAGTTGACAAGGTAGCGATATCAACTCGACAATCGAGCACTCTATGAGACAGGCATTGGCAACATTATTCTCAAACCCCATGCTTAGCTCACAGATTTCTCACTTGTTCCCAATCGAGTTTTCTTGGAACAATGTCTGATTGTTGTAATTTTGTACTGTAAAGTTTCAGTTCTGCTTGTTGATCAATTCTATAGTTATAAAATATCTCCTTTCCATTCATAATAGAATATTGTAAGCCCAAATCCGTTCAAACAACCCACATAATATCGCAAGTAATGCCACATGCATTTGGCAACTGTATAAATTATAATTTAGGAAAAATAATCTGTTATCGGTATAGCGCCCAGTAACGGATAGCCAATAAATAACGTCCTACAAAGTAGTAATTATAGTGTAGATCACTAATCTCACGCTACTGATTGTCTATGCAGTGTAGAAAAGTTAATGTGAACATCTGATTTTTTTAAAAAAGATTGGGCTATCTGATAGTGAATTTAGCTCATCCTAATGACTGTAATAAATCAGCGACCTTATGCACATATACACCAGACTTATAGCAATGATTGGAAAGTACACATAGCTAAGGTCACTTAGCTGCTAAAAGATTCATTAGTGGGCGCGTGGAACCTACAGGAACTATGTAGAGATTTAGCATGCAACAAAATAGCTTATTTCAGATGTACGTATGTATTAGAAACTACATGGCATTAATTTGAGCTCAATCTTGAATGATTAAGAAGGCACAGAAATACTTGTAATTAAGTCAACTGTGTAGTGGCAAGTAAAAAGAACGGTTTCCTAGATTTCTTCTCACATAACAAAATACAGTTATAGGTATTTGTGTTTTACTTCTCTTTACTAGAAGCTAAATGTGTGAAGTTTATAAATGTCGTTGAAAGGCTCTGTCGTATGTTTTCATAAGTTTTCGGATATTAGCTTGAAAACTCTCTTACGCAGCATTAAATTTAAACGCTTGTTACTAGGGACAGCTATTTTTGTTTAATTTTATATCAGATGTGTGGTGATAGATGACTACCACAAGCGTACTGACCCGTAAAGTGACGCGATCCTATTATTTATGGAACATTAACTAAAGCTTTTATCTCATGCGTAGGGATTGATGTACCAGTGTTATGCTAGGGTTACCTGTTTGCACATAACGGCCGCAGGCAGAAGGAGACGGCTTAAGATCACAAGATCTTTCCCTGAACCGTGTCACCAGAGCAGAGTACTCTGGCCGAGGCAGGGAACAGTCATTGTTCAGGTCGTGGAAACGCGACCATAAACTTTATTTTGATTGCTCCGCATGTACGATCTGAGACCGTCGAGAGGAGGAAGAGGACCAGAGCTGAAAGCGTCATCGAGAACGTTATTCTGTACCTGACCTACCGACTAGACTGTCTTGGCCAACCCTTCTGTCAGTCCGTTATGATCTGAAGAAACCGTTGGCTGATGGGCAAACCAAGGCCGAAACTCGCGCGGCTGTCGCCACAGACCAACGCATGGGTCCGCTAGTCGCGGTGACAACACTTCAGACGCCCGCCGAGTCAACACCAAAGGACGACGCCCCTGCAGGTCTCAAAATGTCGGTTAAATGACTTTTACCCCCGACAACACCCCGCAACGAATTCTGTCTTCCCCGTACACGACCCGTAATGACCAACTCAAGTATTGTAACCAATCGACGAGTGTAGTGTTTCTTGAGAATCTCATGCTTGGCTACTTTATCACGTTTCTCAAGCCCTGACCATTAGCATAATTTGGCTCTTCAAGCCTTTAATATGAAACTTGTGAAGTATAAAATCAGTGTTTTCATTTTAACTGTCCATTAACGTTGGATGCTGCAGTATATAGAATATTCATTAAATGTCCTTGTCATGACGCCCATGTATTTATGATATTCATTGATTTGTCGGAGTCCTTTCTGCCTAATAAATACATCATTTCTTTTTCAATTGATATAAAATCTTGTTGCCCGAATTATTCTCCATGATAAATTTGATCATGACCACAGCATATCATTTCGACGCCACTCCATACTTATAGTTACAACAGGTATTATCATAAAAAAAAGTATGGAAAAAATATCGGTAGGTCACATTTCGATTAGTTTAGAATGAATATTTTATTATCGCGACTACTGGCTGAGTGGTTAACAGTAGGTCCCAATATTTAGGAGAACGAAGTTTTGATTCCCGATAGGGCTGTCCGGATTTCAGTTTTCGTCGGTTTCTCGATATCACTCTAGGTGAATGCAGGCACAGTTTCTGGAAAAAGCGATGGAAAAATTCCTTCCAGTTATTTGCAACCTATGCTTTCACAGTACTAGTGAATTCTATGTCAACTAGTTACAAATCCTCAACAAAAAATGGTATAGTTTTTTAACAGGCGATTTAATTGTATGGTAGACGAATAGACCAAGATTAGAGAATCGAAACAGGTAAATAAGGACGATAACATTGAGTGAAGCCATGAAACGAATTATACAAAAATTATTCTGCCTATTTACATGAAATAAACTAACGAAAGTAGCAATAATAAGACACAAAATTATGGTAACATTGCCAATGGTATGTAATTTTTCAAACTGAATCTTTGATTTGTAGTGTTTTTGATTATAAGACGCACAAATACAATACTCAGATACCTAAGTATGGGAATATGGTGCCTTAAAATTTTTACATTTATCTTATATTTTGTTTCGGCTAGTTAAGAAGGAAAGATCGTGTCACAAAATTTTTGTATGTAAACGTAGACTAATTTTCATTAATATAGTAGGGAGGCTTTACATTAAAAAAATAAAATACTTACACAGCGTTCTTAAAGCGCTGCATTTCTGGGCTAGTAGGATCTCTGTTGGTAAGCAGGTCAGGAAAGGTGCTCTTGAACGAGAAGTAAGCATCAATCGAGCGTTTGGTGCGTTCCAGGCTGCATTTGCAATTGATGTACAGACCTTCCAGCCGGCGGTCGTCTTTTGGAAAAAGAGGAACACGTCTACTAAATTTCTTGTTAAAATAATTTATAATAAATAATCCGTGCTTCGATATACCATGGTGATTTTGAATTATGAGTGCAAGAACATATGAGTGGAAAATAATGTTTCAGGTTGCTGACTGGGATTATACAATCATGTACATGATTACAACAATTGCCTATATATTCTAATTAAAAAATGATATTGAAATTACGGGCAATTATATCATTACCTTCACGCCACAATCTGATAATGAATTCTTGTAGAACTCGATTAAACAAATCGAAAATAAGGAATAAAATTTTTTGAAATCTCAATTGGTTTTCGAGATGTAGGATGGCAATTCTATCATTACCATGGCGCCTCAATCAGATGAATTCTTACAGAACTCGGCGAAACAAATCGAAAATTTTTTTTTTTTTTTTTTTTTTTTTTTTTGTATGTTGATATCTCACTTGGTTTCCAAGATATAGCATGTCAAAAATCAGTATTAGGTATAGTTCTATGTGCTTTTGGTGACGTTTCTTCTGGTCCATGTTATATACCAACGTAATAACGACCACTCGGAAGAAAATAAAACACCTATAGTGCATTTGCACTAGATATAGTTTTGGTGATATTTTTTTTGGCCAGGCCGGAACTCATCCAAATCGCCTAAGTTTTGAGATACAATATCTCGATAACTAAGAGATAAATCAAAAAAAAAAAAATACATTTTATTTTCGATTTGTCTCATCAAGTTACATACGAATTCCTCATCAAATTTGGTTATGACGAAAATTGTCTTGTTCAGACCGCATTTCAACCTAACCAAGTAATTTTGAGATACAATATCTAGAGAACTAAGCTATATATATATATATACCGGGTGAGTTTTTTATCTTGAGACAACTAAATATCTCGAAAACTACAAATCCGATCAAAAAAAGTGGGTAATAAAAATTGTTCGTCTCGACGGGGGACATCCGATGATACCAAATTTGACTCCCCACCCCCACCCCCTAGGGGTGGGGGAAGGGGGAGAAAAAAAACTTAAATAGGAACCCCCATTTTTTATTGCAGATTCTGATTCCCCGGAAAAAACTACCCCTATTTGACCCCCAATTCGAGTCATTTTGGTCGATAGATGGCGCTGCATTTCTCAGAGTTTTCTCATTACTTGATGTACTTCCATTGCGTTCATAACATCTCTGATTTATTTACTTCGTTCTGTTGCACGTGTCAATGAGAATGCAGGCTATAACGTTGCAAGAAAAAATTGAAATGGTCTACATTTATGGAGAATGTCGCAAGAATATCGATAATGCTGTTGATCTTTATGCTCATCGTTTTCCAGACCAGCCTCGATCGCGCGCTTCTTTTTACCGTATTATCCAACAGTTCACTCAGGAGGGAAGTGTGCACACAAACAAACGAAAATACCATCCGTTCCATGTTTCGTTGCATCAAGAACTTCACGGCAATGATTTCGATAATCGATTGACATTTTGCCGATGGTCGCTACAGAAAATACAAGAAGAACCCCATTTCTTTGCTCGAGTACTGTTTTCGGATGAATCCACTTTTACTAACCACGGCACCATTAATCGACACAACATGCATTATTGGAGTGTGGAAAACCCGCATTGGTTACGCCAAGTTGAACATCAGCGTCCGTGGAATGTAAATGTTTGGTGTGGGATAATTGGGGACAAACTTATTGGTCCACATTTTATCCATGGACATTTCAATGGGGAGAAATATCAACAACTCTTAGAGGACGTACTGCCAACATTGCTTGAAGACGTACCCTTAGACGTGCGACAAACAATGTGGTTTCAACATGACGGTTGTCCAGCACATTTTGCTGTAAGATCGCGGGAAGTGTTAGATCGTCTGTACAATCGTCGATGGATCGGAAGAGGAGGTCCAGTGCCGTGGCCTGCAAGATCACCAGATCTCACTTCGCCTGATTTTTTTTTATGGGGATACTTGAAGAATGAAGTTTACAGTGAAGTGCCAACAACGCCTGAAAACATGATTGAACGAATTACCAACGCTTGTCAAAAAATCACGCCGGATATGCTTCTTAGTTGCGTCGAATCATTCCAAGAGCGGGTAAATAAATGCATCGATGTCGGTGGTGATATTTTCGAGCACTTGCTTTAGAATTGTTGTTAGAAACAAACACGTGAGAGGCGAGGGGACTCACCAAAAACAAGCACCCCGATGGTGAGAGGCGAGGGGACTCACCAAAAACAAGCACCCCGATGGTGAGAGGCGAGGGGACTCACCAAAAACAAGCACCCCGATGGTGAGAGGCGAGGGGACTCACCAAAAACAAGCACCCCGATGGTGAGAGGCGAGGGGACTCACCAAAAACAAGCACCCCGATGGTGAGAGGCGAGGGGACTCACCTAAATCTAGCACCCCAAAGGGAACAGAAAATTACTACGTCCACGTCGTTGTTCCTGGGTAACGCAAAAAGTAATGTTTGACTTTCGCTATCTGCTAAAGAATTTGCATCAGTGCATTTTGAAATAATGTCCATTCCCATCCCTCAAGTTTGGAGGTGGGTGGTGTTATTGAATAGTTTTTGAAAAATATCAATCACATTAACTTGTATTTTGCTGATCTGATGTGTATTTCACGAGATATCCTCATTTTTAAATGAATTTTTGCTTATTTTGATTTTTGTCGATTGCAGCGCCATCTATCGACCAAAATGACTCGAATTGGGGGTGAAATAGGGGTAGTTTTTTCCGGGGAATCAGAATCTGCAATAAAAAATGGGGGTTCCTATTTAAGTTTTTTTTCTCCCCCTTCCCCCACCCCTAGGGGGTGGGGGTGGGGAGTCAAATTTGGTATCATCGGATGTCCCCCGTCGAGACGAACAATTTTTATTACCCACTTTTTTTGATCGGATTTGTAGTTTTCGAGATATTTAGTTGTCTCAAGATAAAAAACTCACCCTGTATATACTTTAAATTTTTCTCTTTGAGTTACATCAGAATCCATCGTCAAATTGCTACGCCACGGTTATCGTAGAATCCACCTGATTTTTAACACTTTCTATTCTCGATTTGGGGCAAATATTCTGAGAATATGCGAAGATCTGTAAAAATTTCGTTAGAAAACAATATTATATCCTATTTCTTCTCATTAAAAATCTGGAAGCAGTGTAAACCTCTCATGAATAGCTCCACCGTATAGGGTATATACCAAGTACTTTTTACATCAACTGGTACGTTTGAGAAATTATAAGATAGGGTAAAAAAAAAATTAAATGAGACGATGCAGAGGCATCAAATTTAATAACAAATCTTTTAATTGACACCTCAGATATCTATAATTGACTAATAACATATAAGGAGTCACCAGACAATATTTAACGGCCTGTGAGATTGGAATTTAAGAGACAATTTTAGTATCTAAATTTATAATCAGACAATGAGAATATACCAATCTGTTTTGGTAAGTGTGGCTGCTTCTCCAACCAGGTACGTAGAGTTGTGATGGCTTCTCGGAGGTTGCTGTCTGAAAACCCCAACTGCTTGCGGACAAAGGCCACCATCGCATCATCTGTGGTCTCCATCCTACATGGCGACAATGAGCAGACACAAACAAGTCATATATTAAATTACATCCGTTATTTTCTTTCCATTGTATATTAATATGGTGGAAAATCTATCTACAACGTATATTCATTGTTAACTTCAGCAGACATTTCATAATGAGTTGACAAAAGCAATCACCAATATAGACCCTGCACACACCCATGACTCTCTCCATTCTCCTTCTGTCCTCCAATGAATCTTACTCCAGCTCCTTTATCATATTATTTACCAATTGTGTTCTGCGGTAATTTCCAAAGACAAATCTAGCAGCCCTTCTTTGCACACCCTCCAACCTGTATTTGATACTCAAAATGTGGGTTCCATACTGCACCACCACTGCTGGAATATGGGTGTGTACAGGGCCTATGTTGGTGATGAAGCATGGAAAGATATTGGTGGGAAAATTAAGAGAGGTGCATGAAAGGGTAAAGATGAGAACGACCACGAGCTGGCACTTGATTTCAGATAGGTGTGAGAGAAAATTTTCCTTCGTTGGAAAGGGTGTAAGGGATTGGAATAAATTTTCAAGAAAATTATTTACCAAAAACACTGAAAGAATTTGAAGAAAAAATTTGTTGAAGGGTAAGCTTCAGTGGCTCTCGAGATGAAATATTTCCTGTTCTACATGATATGCTTTGAACATCCGCAATGATATAAGGCCATAGTAGTTACAACGACAGTCTGAAAATACTTTAAAATGATTGATAAAAGATGATTCTTGTTACGTTTTTGTTCGAATTAGGTTCATGATCAAGATCTTAGTGAAAAGAAGACAGTTGAGTAATTGGTTTTTCTTGACTGTTACTTCAAAGCAACATAAAGTCAGTTATATTTATACTTATAAAAAATAAAAGTTTAATCAGGAAATTTCAGCACATTTGAGATATTTTTAAAAAAAAGATTAGTTGGGATCCTATAATTAAGCTACAGAGCAGCAGGTTTAGTACTTTAAAAAAATATATATATCCGCCTGTCTCTCTGTCTCTTTTTCTGAGTTTGGGTGAACGGAATTCACGCTAAACATACTGGTTGGATTTTGATTGGGTTTTGCTTAATGTACAGCACAGTCTCTCTTGGATGAAGAAGAATTTGTTTCGTTTTCATACGACATAAAAATAATAATTACGGATAAATTTTCGTTGAACTTGATTGACGCAAATACTATCGGTTGTAAATTGAAAGGTTTTAATTAATATATAGTCTGTGGCTCCACGGGCTAAATAGCGATGTTTCATTTTGATGGCGTATCGTAAAGTAATAGATTTAAGACAATTAAAGAAACTTCTGGTGGGATTTTGATTAATGAATATCCTTTGGTCCCACGATTAAAATATGGTATACTGCCAGAGTAGCCGGTCTTGCTGGATTTAATTGGGATTGATTTACCCATTACACTAGTTTTATATTTCCAATGAGAATCACGTGTACCATGTTTCAATAATTTGGCACTAGCTATTTCCGGAGTAAACATTGATACACCCGAAAAATGCCCAGAACGAGTGAAGTGGAAGCTGTTATATGCAATGTCAGATTACATTTTGGCTCACAACATCTGCAAAAGTTGCTGCTCGATAATCGAAACATGTACTATCCGTGACTTATTACATACCACATACATAAGTCTGTATCTGGAATATATCTGTTTGTTCCGGCATCACGCAGAGAGTACAGCTGTTTAATGGTTTTTCACAACTTGAAAGCTTGGGGTCCTATTTAAAAGCAGATGTACATGTTGAGACATTAGGATACATTTATTTTATGAATGATCTGTAATTACTTGAAAACTGCTGAATCGATTTTGACACGATTCAAAACTGTGAGTACCTATAAAGAATATTGGAAACAAAGAGGGGTTGGTGCAAAAGGGTTTAAGCTTTTGGATACAAAACGAAGACTTTTTTTCTGTTTCTTTTAAGTACACGTATGCAAAGTTACTTCCAAATCTTATAGAATCTATAACTTTGTATAAAGAACAGTGACCAAAATTAGAGGTGTAAAGGAGGAGAGTAGTTGGGTTTTTGTTAAACTAATGTGGACAGCATTTTTCTCTATGTATTAAAGTATATGTTTGCAAAATGTTATCGAAATAGGATAAAAACTTTAGCATTGCACTAAGAATATTTAAAAAAATAAATGGTATAAAGTGGTTGAAGAGTTGGGTTTTTGTAAACGGAATGTGTACAGTATTTTTTCTTTGTTTTAAAGTATATGTGTGAAGTTTCCACCGACAGAAGTTTCTATATAGTATATTGGAAATTAAGAGGAGTGGCGTTAAAAGGGGAGAGGGATTGTAATTTTTCAAACTAAATTTAGGCAGTATTCTTCTATTTGTTTTAAAGAACACGCATGCAAAGTTCCTTCAAAATCTGATAGAAACTATAGTTTTTGATAAAGAATATTGACAAAAATTTAAGGGGTGGAATGGAGAGAGGGATTTGATTTCTCTAAACTAAATGTAGACAGTATTTTTCTGTTTGTTTTATAGTATACGTTTGTAAAGTTCCATCGAAAGCGAATAAAAAATGTCACATGTATAAAGAGAATTTTCAAACATTAAGTGTGGTGTAAAGGGAGAGACTAGTTGGATATTGTAAAACTAATGTCAACAAAAAAAAAATCTATTTTTTAAAGTATTCTTGCGCAAAGTCCATTGCGGATAAAAAATGTGGGTTTGTATAAAATTAAGGGATGTAAATGGGGAGAGGGGGTTGTTATTTGATTTTTTTGGAAAAGTAATCTTCTCCGTGATAAAATACACATATGTGCCAACTTTTATGGTTATCGGTCAAACGGTGTCGACTGTAGCTTTGTATAAAGAATATTGCCAAAAACTAGGGATTTTGAAAGGGGAAGAGGGATTGACAGTATTTTTATCTTTATTTTAAAGTATACATGCGCAAAATTCCATCGAAATCGACTAAAAATTGAAAGTTGTAGAGGGGGAGAGATGGTTGTTTTTGGATTTTTTTTGGTCAGAAACCTTCTCCATGAAAAAAATACAAGTATGTGCCAGCGGTTAAACGGTGTCGACGTATATTAATCTCGGATGTATGTATATACTCATTACAACAACAGTGTGCAAATACTTTAAAATTGCTGTTACAACAAGTTCCTTGTTATCTTTTTGTTCGTTTTTGGTTCATGGTCAAGATATTTGTAAAAAGAAGAAACTTGGTGAGCTTGGTTCTTCCTGACAGTAATTTGAAAGTAACTTCAACTGATTTAAATTTATATGTATAATTAAGCTGTAACCAGGAAATGTCTTTACATTTGAGATATTTTTAAAAAGATGAGTTGGGATATTATTAAGCTACAGAGCAACTGGGACCTACAGCCTTTTTTTTTTTTTTTTTTTTTTTTTTTTTAATGTTTATCTGAGTCTCTGAATTTTTGTCTAAGTTTGGATGAACGGAATTCACGCAAAAACTACTGGTCGAATAATTATGGCCTTTTGCTTAATGTGAGCTAAATCTCTCCCGTGTGAAGAAGGGTTCCTTTCGTTTTGATATGACATCAAAAATGAGAAACTAAGGATAAATTTTCGTTTAACTTGATTCGCGCAAACAGCATTGGTAGTATATTAATGCGGTTTCAATTAATGCTGGACTCGGGCGGTATAGTGATGTTTCAAATTGATGTGATACCGTAAACTCATAAATTTAAGGTAGTTAAAAAAACTACTGGTTCGATTTTGATGGAGTTATGATTAATGTATACCGCATGGTCCCACGATTAAAATATGGCATGTTTCAATTTGGCGTATCATCAGAAGGTGATGAGTTTAAGATTCACACAAACACTACTGGTCGGATTTCCGTTACGTTTCGATTAATTTTCAGCCCTTGGTGACGCGAATAACTTTCATTTTGAAGTAATGTCGGAAAACTGAGAAATTTCCAGATTATTATTAATTTGGGATGAACGATATTCAGAAAAAAAAACATTTGTCGGATTTTAATAAATTTTTATGCGACTCATTTTGACGTAACTACAAAAAAATGAGAAATTTCGAGAAAAAAAATGGAATTTCATGAGATTAACACCAATTATTGCTGGAATTTTGATTAATGCACATTCCGTGGCGGCAATGGGAAAATTGGGCATGCTTCAGTTAGATGTTATGTCGGAAAACTGAAAAAATGTGTCAAATTATTATCATTTTTAGTTGAACGCTATTCAGATAAAAATGTACTTTGGTGGGATTTGGATTATCATGTGGCGTGTGCAAAATAGGATATTTTTCACTTTGAATGTGATTTTAAAAAGTCTAGAAAGTTACCATATTAATATCAATCATTCCATGAACGGTATTCACTTAAAAACTACAGGCAATTTTGATAGGGTTTCGTTTAATATACAACCAGTGCTCCCACAAGTCAAACAGGAAATGTTTCATTAGGATTTGAAGTAGAAAAATGAGAAATTTAGGACGAGTTTTCAATTAATGCTATTCATGCAAAAACTACTGGTCGGCTTTCTGTGCAGTTTCATTTAATGTATAGACCGTGATTTCGCGGATATTTTACGGTATGTTCAATTTCGATGTGTTGCCGTATAGTTGATAGAATCATGTTTCCGTTAACGCGACTTATAAAAAGAACTAATCGGATTTTGATTAATGTAGAGCCCATGGTTTCACGGGTAAAACACATTATCTTTCAGCAGGTAATGACGAATCACCTCTACACAACATCGCTCATAGCTTTAAGACTGAAAAGCTATGGTAAGTCATAGTGGTGGAGTAATAGGTACAATGTTACTATAGTAATGTAGCGTATACCTCAGTACCTCCTTCTGACGACTGGAGCTGCCGCTGCTGCTTTGAGGAAGGCCTTACATTGACTGTCGCCTGTACTCGCTGCCGCTAGAACCAACGGTCACATAACGACAGGTGGGATCGTTACCAAACGCGATGGACTTGTTATTCCGACAGTTCGGCTACCCCACACATTACCTTTCACTTTTATCTGCCCACGACAGTAGCATCTACGCAGGTATGCTGGAAGCATCTTTGTGCATAGTGAAAAAAAAATTAAGTAATTCTTGAACAAGTAGATAACGCTGGCAATGAAACGAATACTTCAATGAAATGTAAACAAATTCTTACAAAAGTTATTAGTTGCATTGAAACATGAAGGTACTCGTGCTTTTGCCTTATATAATTGGGAATAACATTAACACAATTCTTACAGAAATATAAACCAAATCAAGACAATAACCGTGAAGAGTAGTAGATATTGATAACAATAATAGTGGAAAAAATATAAATACTGGAGCAGATGCACTCGACTCAAGAGACTACAGTTGCTTAAGAACTGTAATAACAACTGAAGTCTTTCTTAGAACTCTGAAATACAATGGTATTAGCGGAACGAACCGCTTACCTAAACATATATTTTTTAGGGGCAAACCGGAGAGAAGAAACATTCCTGGCCTCGCATTCGAAAGGATGCGCGTGCAAATCCCCCTCCAGCCAACCAGAATTAGATTTTCTATGGTTTCTCCAAATTACTCCAGGCAAATGCCAGGATAGTTTCTTCAAGGACAATAGCCGAAACCCTTCCCGTTCCTTGCACCCAATTCTAATTCGCCTCTAATGACCTTGACGTGAACTAGGCGTTAATCAATAATAAAAGTAGAAGAAACGTAGAAGAACTCGAAACGTGGTACTTGAATAACTAAGTACAAACAAGATATTTTGGAAATGTGGAGAAATTCTGTGGGTATGTCTCTCCGAAAGAAGTGCATACTGATGGCTTGGTTTTTAAGACTTGCAGGATTTGTTAATTAGTTTCTGGAGTGAACAGTCAAAGGATAGAACCATAGAGGAAGACAAATGTTATAATAAGTGGATTAGATAACTGAAGTTTCGGCTATAATGGGTATGTTGAGATCAAGAAATTAGCACAAGACGGAATAAAATGGAAGAGTGCATCAAACCATTAGAATAAACTTAAAAATACTTTTAATAAATGTTATTTTTATCGTTATTGAAGTAAACTATCACTTATGTCAAATCAATAACAAATAAAGAGTACCTCGCTTGTGACACGATACAATAGTTAGTTGCTGATTTTATTTTACGGGCAATACATTAGATAGCAATTATTATCGGTCTGTTGTTCACCTACTTCTACAAACTGGAGAAAGGATGAGTTTTATGGAAGCTGAAGATTTATTGCAAGAATTCTTTCGTTCCCTTGCTTTTCTTGGAAATACCAATAGTTCAGACACATTAGAACTGTTGATGGTTATTTTCAAGGCCAGAGATTTCAGTTAGATCGGAAGAAATGCGTCGGAATCTGTATGGTCGATGCTGCGATCATTAATGGGAACGTCGTTCAGAAATACTTGCAAAAGTAAAGAAGTCGCCCCCTCCCAAGTTATATATCACCTTGTGATCCTTCGTGAGCACCTAGCTGTACAGGACCTTTCTACTAAACATTGTGGTCAACGGCAAACTTCATGAATTCAATTAGCATTAAAGTAATGTACTCCAGGTTATTAATAACACTGTGTGAAAGTATTAAATCATATGTTCAACATCCGCATGCGAAAGTGAGGTGGTTACCGAGTTCTTCAAAGCCCTTCCGAATCAGGAGAAGGAGTAAAGAATTTCTTGTCAGTGCGGAAACCTGATTTACGGTTAGTAGATCCTGTATTCCATGAATAACGGATGGTTAATTTTACATTTAAGACATAAGTATTTAGCACTTCTAACGAAATCAGTTTTTCCCTCCAGGTGGTCTACAAATACAGATACTTTTACAGTAAGAAATAGAATGGATGCTTTAAAAAATAAATGGTTCTTTAAAATAGTCTCCTATAAGAGGAAGAAGGTATAGACATGATTCCACTTTTGGGATAATTTTTATTTCTGTTGATACAAACCAGAAGACCATTGTCAACGTAATACACAAAAGCTTAAAGTGTTAGCTGAAAATCTTGGTAATTATTTATCCGAAAATAAGGTAATCATAAACGTTAATTTTGGATTAATAATCGCTTCTTCGAAGATGGAAAATCATATGCACTTGATACTCAAGAAAAGAAAGCTCATTTAGCTACGTTCCGGTATCATTCTGGAGTCCAAGCATACAATGCATTTATTGTCCTCAATTTGTCACCTGTGGAAGAATAATTCCACTCATTGACTCTAAAAAAGAACGCTGCAGCTACATACGTTTTCTAAATCAAAAGCACTAGCAACTAATACATGGGAAGATTAAAATAATAACTGTAGTAAATAAAATACTATTTACATTGGTTAACATTTCTGTTTTAGTCATTAACCAATAGGAAAAATATTTTTCCTACTTTCACCTGTCAGCAGGTGTGCTAAAAGGTTGAAGGATGCTGATCTACACGAGTACTGGAGTAGATACAATGTTTCTCAAACACAGAAAACAGAATAATGACTCAAAACAAACTTATCTGTCCAAGGAACGTGTTTAACGTCAAAACGTTGATGCGCACTTTTTTTCTACACTCGTAGGTTATATAATAAATAACTTTATTTCGACACTGAAAAGTACGATGTATAAGAGGCTAGAGTTTTTCTAACAAAACTTGTTACTAAAGACATTCTTTGTCGAACTCCTGCATACAAAACTCATCGATCTCCTTCAAATAATCTGAATAGCTGAAACAAACATTCGTATTTGGCGGTGTGGATTCGGGATAAAGAGTTGATAATCGTCAATGGTTTCTTTTATTACATCTTTGTCAAGGAATGCCAATGATGCTAATAACTGGGCCAGTCTAGGAGATCTGTTTGTTCAACAGATATCATGCATCCATGTGTCTTTATCGAAGCCTGTCTATATTACCTACAGGATGCCCATATTACGCAATTATGCAAGCGTCAGGTTTTAAAAATCGCTATGATGTGGCAAACGCCATTTCGCTACGACGTAACAATTGCCATCTTTGATTCAGTTCCATGTAGTAATATAAATTGCAACTTACTATAGCAAGATACGAGACGACATATTATAAATACTGTGGTGTGGTAGTGATGTGAATGTGTCCAATTTTTACCGTAGCATCATTTGCTATGGTAACTGATGGATTGTTTGTCCTCCCTCACCAAAGCGACGCTGACTATAATAGTTTTCTTCCTGCGCTTCATAATTTATAAACACTCTCACAGCAAGCAAAACTCATTAAATTAGGTTATAATCAGTGAAATTCGTGGGACAGTTTGTGACCTTCTTCGTCATAAATACTGTATACAGCCAGAAATACAACATGTGATATTCATGCAAATACGAAAGTAATTATTAAAGTCACAGTGTGCAGACTTGCTTTCATTTAACTGTGGTGAAATTTGACTTTGTTTTTTCAGGTTTGCTGAACTGAAAGACTATATATTTAATTTGTGCACCTACACTGTGATTGAATCAGCAGTCCCTGGCTGATGGTAGTAGGATGTTCTGTTGTACTCGAAATGCCGTAATAAATAAACTGGTTTTTCTTTTTAAAATAACCTTATCCTATCTAACTACTCTTTTAGTATGTAGGTACTTAAGTAGCTCAATCAGCGCATTTAGGGAAAACAAGAATAACTAATGGTTTACAGGACATTCCAATAATCGTTCAGAAAAAAGATGCTGAAAAGAGTTTAAAAAATAAAGTAGTCACACTAAACTGCCACTATGCCAAAGTTTATAAGATCTTACAGAAAGTAATGCATAACAAAGTCGAAAAAGATGCTCTCTTATTTGCATCATTACCTTGTTCATTCTGAACTTGACTGGTGATATCGATACTTCAGTATTAGTAGGAAGTCTGCCTTTACTTACAACTGTAGTGAAAGACTTCGACCTCCAACATGTTAGGGTCGAAATGATATAATACTTAGAAACAACAAAAAGAAAAGTGTGTAGCTACTATAAGCTATCACTAAATGCAGTGTTGTTAAAGTCCGTCCATTAGGTTTTGCGATGTACGTGGTTCCACAAATGAAAATTACGAAATATATGGTTTTGGCCTCTGCTTCATGGAGCAATATATTAGTAACTTAGATAGAAAGTGTCCTACAACCTAACCGGTGCAATAAGCTACCAATGTGTATAATTCCTTTAAAATTTCTAACTTAGTTTTTCGTGATGCGCGGACTTGCAGACAGAAAAAATTAGCATATTTTAGAGTTTTGGCATATCTACAATCAGTTGTGTATATTGGAATTATTCTTTTAGAAATACAGGGCGTTCGCCGGGAAACGCAACCCACTGTTAGCGCTACAAGGAAGAAACTGCTCCCGGCGAGCGAGCGCTCAGTTTCCGGCATTGTTCGACCGTCGGCCGCGGACTATTTCATAATAATTACGCTTCATAAACTTCATAAACTTGTGTGCTAAGCATTTAAATGTGACGTAATTCATTAGCTTACCTTATAAAAGATGCTGGAAGTGTTGACCCTCTTGTGTAATGCACATTTCACATCTTCTGAACATATTTCGAGACACACGCTGCCCTAACTGACTTAATGATTTTTTGGGTGACTGTTCTAGTCGAAAAGCGATATCGTCAATTTTCTCCTCTGTGAGAATACGGTTGACCTACAGTCTCTTTTTGTTAAAAAATGAACCCGTTTCTCTTACTTTTTTAACCAGACGCAGAATTGTTGATTTAGCTGGCAGTAAAGCGCCAGGAAATTCGCGACGAAATTTACTGCGACACTTTTTAAACGACTTCTTCTTCACATATGTATCGTAGAGAAATATTCTTTGTTGCAAACTGTAACGTACCATAATTTTACTCACACTCAAACACGGTACAGATTAATAAGAGTATGAAGCCCCAAACCAGCCAAACCGCAAAGAAACGTTTATTCACACCACTGATTAATAAGAGACTGAAGTCACAAACTATCTACAATGCAAAGAAACCGTTCTTAACCATGTAAGGGTCCCATTATACTGTGCCACTGCACTGTTGGGGCAGCGGAGGTGTTAAACAGTGCGGTGATTCACGGTATCGTGTGGCGGGAACCGCTGGCCCCGCTGACCGAGCAAGTTGCCGACGGCAACAGACTGGGAGGGTTGCGTTTCCCGGCGAACGCCCTGTACATTTCCGTACAGACAAAACATTTCAACTATGTTGATGTAAAGTGTATGTGATCTTTGAATACCTGACACTTATTTTAGTTACTCTGTACAATTTTTTAGAAGGAACTATCCCATCATTTGCCTGGAGTGATTTCGGGAAATAGAAACCTGGCTCCCGGACGGAATTCGAAAAAGCGTCCTACCGAATACAATGCCAGAGCGTTACTACTCACCCATCACTATTGGTTATTTTTTCTTTTAAAATATTATACTAAGTCTTCTGGGCTATTATTCAGAAGGGACTTTAACATATTCACAATTTACTGCTCACTACTAATTTCATTCTATAGTAATAAATGTGTCACAGGATTTTTATTACGCTAAGTCATTTCAGATTGCCAAAAAACCAGGCTTTAGCGTTATTGTTGGAGCCTATTACTCTAAAGAAAAATATGATATGACAAAACCAGAAGGATAATTTGTTTCCGAAAGTATTTAAAAATTGTTAAAAAAGTTCCTCAGCAGTGAAGGACACACAGGTAAGATATCTCAATCATATAACCCACTGAACGCAACGTAATTCTACTGAGCTAAAATGAAGAAAGAAATAGGTGGAAGTCTTTTAACCTAGAGCAGAATCCTCAAAGTATGACAACAATAACACTTTGCCACCAAGATTTTCCTATAATTACTTCGATCATTTTACTGCATACTCAATATACACATATAATAATGTATTAAACAGGAAAGTTATTCAGAGCCTTCCGTGGAAAGTGGGGTAGGCCGGAAATACTTTTGCACTGCGTCTATAGAAAATCTGTAGGCTGAGTACGTATAGTGTGTGTTAGATATAATGTGCTATGTATGTTCATTAAGGAGGGAAAAAAGATAGTGAGTTGAAGTGACAGCCCCCTTAACTTGAAATTCCCATTCTACTGTTGAAACATAATCAACAGCATCGTACGCTGTCAAAGCATACACTGCGAAGATTAGAGAAGTAATGAAGTCAATGGTTTTATTATTCTGCTGGAACGTTACGCTGTTGGTCAACTATCAATTAACTACGTATCGAGAGCAGGGTGGATATAGCACCGCACTTTTCCCAAGCCCCTCAAAATATAGATAATTACATAAAGCGGCTTATCCAACAGGAATAGATTCACAAAGAGCAAATATAATGCTGTTTGGCATACACCGCTGTGAATTTTTAAGAATTTTCCATTTAGTAGAAGTGTATTACACAGTGAAATGGCTGACCTTCGAAAGTGTTATAAAATTGCAACCAAAAGTTAACCTAAATGTTCTCTGAATTGACCATTTCGGTTCTGATATCAAATTCAGAAGATTCTCATAAAATAATCGAGTACGAAGCCAAAATATTTTTAAATTGTAAGAGATCGATAATAATCAGAAAATGAAATAATCCTCATTATCTGCAAACTCTTAATATCAACAGATTGCTTTAGTAGAATCATAGAAGAAGAATAACAGGAAATTAATACTTCAAGTATAAAAGGATGACTGATGCGTTTCTCGTTAACTTGATTTCAGTGTAGTACGTTTGTTAGACAATGTTTTGATTTATCTTTACTCCAATTTTACTTCAGGCTTAAAGCCATTACACCGTATTTAGAATGTGGTCTTTTTGCATTTAATTAACATGCAACTTGAAAGTTTTCATGTCTAGTGAGTTATTCATGTTTCAAAATGTTTACTTACTTTCCAGTTTCTTTTATACAGGGCGTTCGCCGGGAAACACAACCCACTGTTGAAAAGAAAACGTGCAGCATTGATTTGGAGTTCGACCAACGCTGAAAAATAAACGAATTACACTGGCAGTTTATTCGTGCTAACACCGAAATTAAACCAATTTGACAATTCTTTTAGTAGATATTATTTCATGGTTCAAACGCCTGTATATCATCACGGTTTTCAATAATTTCTTAGCTTTTGCTGATTTTTATTATGTACTACTTGTTGACAGAAACATCTTGTGAGAAGTTTTACCAGGCGTTGCAATTACGCTGAGCTACTGAGTCCGTTGTAGTTACGTCGTTTAGAAGTATACTATTACAAAATATACCACAAAATATTGGATTATGACAGAAAATCATACTCTTTATGATCAATTCTACAACAGGCGTAATCATGTTGTCACCAGGTGCCAAATTCGTTGGATCTTCTAACGATACCTTAACCATCCCAATAGAATGGTCGTTCTGTATTCATCGGAGAAAATTCCTACTTCAAAATTGGATGACATAGGAATGTATCTCATCCGCAAGTCCTGCAGATCATTTTAGAAATGATAGGATTTCTCAGTATTTTAGCTACATTTGTCTCAATAGTAGATACTAAAATCATCTTCATACTAGTAGAAAAGCTTTGAGCCATTCTAGTGTTAGGAACTCTGTACAACACTACTCTCGCATTCTCTTAATGAATACACTTTTCTAGCTTTGTAATATCGAAAGATATTAGATTCGGAGGAAAGTTAAAAATATTTGTAAACAATCGTTATCAAAATTCCTTTCTCGCTCATCGGAAGGTGATTACCCTCAAAAGTAGAATTCCGGAATTTACAAATCCACAACAGCTCGTAGAACAAGTGACAGTCCAAATGTTAACGTGTTTTTTTTGCTCTTAGCGTATTGTAAAGTGTGCGCAATTCTCTTTTACATGGAGAACACCACAAATGGTCCTGTGTATCTGGATATGCTTTCACATTTCCGCATTTAGACGAAGATGAGTAGGCTGTACCCCTTTATTATCTGCAAGACAATGCAAAATCGCATTACCTCAAAACAATTCGGGGCTACCTTAATACTCGTTCTCCAGGTAGATGGATTGGCCATACAGGGACAATTTCACGAGAATCTCAATTCCAGACTTCACATTTATTGATTTTTTTCAAGTGGTGTTTCGTTCAAGATTGAATGCATGTTCCATCTTTAAAGGCAAATCTCGGGGAGCTAAGAAATCAAATCTACTCCGTGGCTGCTGAAGTGACGCCCAATATTCTGGAATCATATTGGCAAGAACTTTTTTTTTATCAGGTGAGATGTCTGCAGAATCAGCAGTGGAACTCAGATGGAACCAAATGATACTAGTCGACTTGATAAGTTATCTGATCAGATCCAATTGCAATAAGATTTCAAATTTAAAGACTCCTATAAAGCATCCATTAGATTCTCTTGATTATTATTCCTATATATAAAATTTCAGGTTCTGCGACAATGAGCTACAGTAATTGTTAGTTAAACTCTATATACAGGTATATTTAAGCCTTTTGTGAAATATCTAATATATCAATCACTTATTTGTATTACATCTCATAAAATAACGTAAAATCAATGTTTGAGACTGTCATTTGTGATACCGAATCAAGCTAATTTTTGAATGTTTACTATTTGTTTTCTGGTTCATTAAAACAAATTACCATTTTAAGTTCAGGTGTGATGGGTCCATTATGTCTAGACCATTTAATTCAGACTATCTGATGGTACATTGAATACGCAACAATTTTCTTCCATAGTTTTATCATACTTATTAAGTTCGTTATATCTTTAGCGAAACATAAAACATAGAAGTAGAGAAGCACATAAGCAATAAGAATTGAAGATCTTTAAATTACAGATGTAGAGGCAAATGGTGTTTTTATTTCAGAATGGCTAACAGTTTTATCAAAAACAGACAATCGTACCAAATGAAGAATTTAGATTGTTTCTGACCTATTGCCATTAGTTAAATTAGAATCACAAGTTTTTGAAAAAACGGGACAGCAGTTTGTTCACATAACTCAAATAAAAGTTTCAAACTTCACGTTTATGAAAACCAGATTTGACGTATCAGCCATAACAAACGCATTCTATTTGACTAACTAAATACTTGTTTAGTATATAGTGTATATTATTTCTGTTTTATAAAGCTACGAAAAATAAAATGATGAAGTATAAGATTTAACTGTGATGTAAAATTATTTTTAAAATGCATATGAATTATTATAATCATTATTAATAGCTGTTAGTGTTGGATGTTTCATTTAAATGTATTACTTGGTGTTTAAGTCTTACATACTGTATGTCGATCGCTTTCTGTCATAAAAAACGTCTTATTGTGTGTGTGAAATAATATTTACTGCCTCTAATTTATTTCTGTTAATGTTTAAAATCAGAGCCGTAAAACTTTCTTTAAAATTAAAAACCTTTTTAAAGAATAATCTATGTGTAGTATATTATTGGGCGATAAGAATCTGCGATCTTCAAGATAAAATTAATCAAATCTTTTGCATGAGCGTGAGTTTTTTAAGCAATATCGACTTAAACTACCAAAAAAGTACTTCAATAAATCATAGAAAAACAGCATCGTAAATTCTGAAGTTTAATGTAGGCCTACATTTACAAGAAATAGGACGTTTGATTAAAGATGATATACGATATTAGTGTGTAGAGTCCCAGACACCTGCCGAAACGTTTCTGATGGTTGCAAAGCACTATTAATATTTAAGTAACTGATCTCTAGAATTAGTGAATGCCATTTAATCATCACCAAACAGTTACTTCCTAATCCACTGACCTATATGTTCATCCAGTTATTCGTGCAGTAACCAGAGCATAATGTACCAACGAACATGAGGGAGAACTGAATGTAATGAACCTTTAAAATATATATGAATAACACGGTATCAGATATATCTAGGTATCCAATTCATCTTTTCTTTTGTAGACCTTGAGTGATATTAAATCTTGTTACTCATCGTTGTGGAAATTGTATATTCGAAAAATCCCAACAATTGCAACAAATTGAAAAGTTCGCACACCTTTAGTTCCGCTTGCGTTTTAAATTCTGACACATCTCCCATATTTTTATAAAATTTGCATTACAGTAGCGCTGATCATTATCTGTGTATTATTCAGGCGTATGTGAATCCAAAACTAAACACAGTGTAGAGTTTCAAGTAAGTTTGTTGAAATTGTACTAATGCTTTCGTGTAAATCGCTCTGTAAGTACTGCAAAATCTTAAACTAAAATTTAAAATGTTGATCACGCCATTTCCATATTTCACGTTGCACTTTTCTCTCTTGATATTTAGAAAATGAGGTCTCTGATCTTCAGCCACAACGTTGACAGCACATACGTCATATCTATAGCATTCAATATTCTGTCCTTTGACAATTTTCTACTCAACTCAAAACTAAATACTTATAATCAGAAACTCTTCATCGGCATTCTCAATATGAGTTAATAATAAATCACCTTTGTTTAGAAGTAAGCTGTGAATATTTCAAGTAGAAGATCGATTAACATTACCCAATACGACAGGAAATTAATAAGATATTGTTTGTACTATTTTACCTGAAAAATATGTATGAAACATAAGTTAAAACGAAATAGTAGTAATAAGTAATAATTGATAATGAATAATAAATTTCACCATGAAACAGTTGGAACTTACAGAGAAAAGGGGAGAGATAAAGTTAACGACGGAATGCAAGGATTTAAAAGTTATCACAGACCTAATGAATATCATTTGTTTGTACTTACTCTATTGTCTATACATGTCGAGGCAGATAATGTAATTGGTGAAAGTATTTGAATTTAAGATTCCTTTGTGAGACAGAAAATAAAAACTTTAACTTACAAAGAAAACAATGCTTCCTGTAGCTGCCACTGCAATGCAGTTACACTTGGCATAAGTGGAGGAAGTGATAACCCAAATAATTGACAGATATAACAGAGCTAATGTTCTTTATTTGGATTAAAACTGCAGATATGTAATCTCTTTCAATCAGGGCTACACCATCATTAACCCAAAAACTTTATAACATTGAGTAACAATCTTGTGGTAATTCTGGTAACTGTATTCCAGCCTAATGTTCTTTATTTATCGTCTTTCATTGAAACTGTCACCTCATCTCTTGTGGCTTAACTTTGTTAGGTGACAGGTTGGAAACCACAGTGGCTGAAGATGCATACTGACAGCACGAAGGCAGGTGAGGGAAACCCGTGCTGTATCTGTAAGGCAAGTGAAGTACCGTGCCGTATCTGTACATGCTTTATCTGTTTGGCATTTGCAATACAGCAACTGCTCTATGACACAGTATATCGCTGACATCATACATTTGTTCTTCAGATCATTACCAACAAGTACCACGAACATAAGCAAATGAAGCAGATAACTTTAGAAGTACTTCAGGTATTTGATTCATAAATAAAGTTTTCATTTTCGCACTGCCCGAGTCCCTCCGAATATTTGCTTCCGGCAGTCACTCACGCTCGTTGAAAACCTCCATTTTTCGTTGTCGACAGCGTGTCGTCGATCTATAGCCATCGCACTACCTCCAAATGATACTGGTGTAGAATGGGTAAAGTGGCTTGGAGAAACCATCCTTATTTGAGTCCTAAGAGAAATGACCCTGGGAACAGTAACGAAATATAGATATGTGAATATTGTATCTGAAAGTGAAAGTATTTTTTTAATTTTAAGCAAACAAGCTTTATTGGCCCATTCCAATACTAGTTAAAAAGGATGAGGCAGAAGAGATCGTTGGATATGTTTTCTATTACTTTCACTATAACCAAACTGCAGAAAGTTGCAAGTAATGCACTACAGGGAGGAAAAATGTTAAACGATGACTGGAATTAAGAAAGAAAGTGTATTACGAAACGGTGGTTGCTTCGAAGAAAAAATGCACAAATTTAGGAGGAGAGGAGTGCAAGTCCTGAAAGCCATGAAAGCATGGAAGGATATAAGGATGTATTGATAAGAGAATGATGTAAAAGCAGGTGTGGGGAATGAAAATGTGTACGAAAAGGATTAATGACAGGAAATGCTTGGTACAAAACCACAAGGTAACCAAGCAGAGTAGTCTATGGAAGGAGAAGTCTACAATGAACCACTTGTCATTAATGGTGACTGGAGGAGGAGTGTCGCTCACACAAATGTAACACAGTAAAAGATTTTAATTGGTGATCCACAAAGACAGTGGTATGTAGCCTCAGAACAAAAACAAAGAGAAAAGAATAGAAATCAAGAACTGAAAATAAAGGTACAGAAGCACAAAGACGTGATTGACATAGAGGATTCATAAGGAGCAAACAACATTCAGGGTAACATTGAACAGTGGGAAAACGGAGAGAAACGTTTAGTGAAAACTGTATGATGTTTCATAAACATTCGTATATACTTGCAGTACCATAATTCAAAGTGGTGAAGTGTGATAGTATAAAAAGCATCAAATAGTGAGAATAAAATACAACCAGAAAATTAGACTAGTAAGGATTAACCGAAAAAAAAGGAATAGTACGAGTGAGCAGATCGGCTTGTGGAATGAAATAAACTGTGAAGAAGGTTTTAAGTAAAATGATAGACCTAGTAGAATATTGAAGCCTTATTAATACCACCCTGGAATACTAGAGAGATATTGCTAATGGAATAGATGGATAGTAATAAAAAAAAATTGATCTAACTTTGAAAGAAATGGTAAGAGTAATGGACAATATTAAAAGTAAAAGCAATTAATATATGTAAACACTAACTGCAAAAATAGTGAGAGCTCCAGGAAGGTAGAAACGTAGTGGCTATATTGCGAAATAAACAATATGGACGAGGTTGCAAGCTCGAAGGGAAAATTACACCTTTATTCGAAGAAGTAAAGAATATATTATTATTGAGGAGTCTTTCTGATGTGCCACTGCACTAAAAAATTTTAACAAAATTTAATTTCTGTTGCATCTGAATCAATTGGAGGAGGCAGCACTCACAGCCGTCTTACTTGTACTCAACTGGTCACCTGTCAATAATGTGGTAATACATCGATATATGGTTTTCTACAGCAAACCATGCTCGTAATAGACACTTTCAGTGAAAACTGATCCAAGTTTCTCATTGTTCATAATTCAGTAAATAGTGAACTTTTAATTTCAAAGCATATTACAAAATCATTCATTTTACATGTTTAAATTTCAGTAAATCCCTGAGATGCGCTTTATAAATTCATTTTATTTTTTAAATTTATTCATAGTTCAGTCATTAAATTACTAAATCTTTATTCTTAAAAACTGTATTCTTCAGTACTATATTAATATAAATGCTTATCACATCAGTAACTGAATCGTTTTCAAATCAAAGTAGAGGAAGAAAGAAGAAAAAAAAAAAACAGAATGTACTTTGCAAAGAAATTGTTTAAATTTGCAAGTTCCCTCCACTTTATATTTTTCATCGTTATCTCGGATGAGATGTAAAGAATGTAGCAAGAAAAACTGTAGAAAAGAAAGTGTAAAGTGCATAGCTTTTGAGAATTATCCAATGAGTTAATGGAATGAAGAGTAAGATTTCAGTTAGACATATGGACAGATGTCGAGATAGATTCAATAAAATGTAATAAGAATAGGACGTACACACTTTGATAATCTTGAGATTGAGAGGAGCAGATAACAAAAGGTAACGTTATGCAGCAAGAAGCATTAACTATGGCAAAGAGTTTAAAATGTTGGCAAAGTGTACTGGATGAAAGTGGAAATATTGATGGATTGAAATTAACAGAAATATAAAAAATATTTTTACAACTTTCAGTAGGCTACTTTGAGGAAACTGACGCCATAGAGAGCATTATGTTCCTGCCCTTATTTAAGCTTTCGAAACATATCCATGAAGAAAAGGGACAGTCAAATGAAAAGAAATCTCTCAGAAACAGAAAAGGAGTAAAAAGAATAATTAACGGAGCTAAACATTATAATTGATTGTTTGACATGGAACGAGAACGTCTTCTGGAATTGATAGGGATGCAAGGTCAATTGATATAGAAGAGTAACGAAAATTGGGGAAGAGACAAGAAAAACGATCCATAGGATGAGCAACTTCTTCAGAAAATAACGTTTCGTCCTTAACGTGCACGTTGTTTACTCCTCTGCCTGACGAATTCAGTCGATGTCGAGCTTCCTGAAGGAGCCGTCGAGGCCGTACAGGTCATCAGGTCGCCTGCTCTCCGCTGGCCTCTGGACTCATCCACCTGCAGCTCGTCCTGCTGCAACAGCCAGTCTCGGTACCCGCACAGCAGGCGCCAGGACGCCTCTGAGGGCAGAACATACATCACATCATGTAACCATGCAGTTATAAGGAAGCACTTGTTGCTAACAAAAACAAAAATCAAAATATTAGAATGTATTTCGCGCCTGGAAAATTCTCGCTAAGATGACAATTGAGGTACGTAATGTGACGCAGGCTTTCGGGGTGTCTAATCAATAAACATTATGTTGCCAGTAGAACTTTTAGGACTGCCAAAAATGGTTTACAAAAGGTCGACCCAGTACCATTCAAAAAGCTAAAACAGGATATAACGTAGTCAAAACAAAAATGTTTTCAGTAGAACAGTATAACAACAAATAAATCAGTATTCAAACAATGCCCTAAGATCAAATGAATTTCATTTAGGGGAAAGCGATAAACAATGACAGACGAGGCTGAAGAAAAAGAAGTTTATCGCAACCAGTATAACATGCCTTCAAGACTCTGTGCGTAAATCAATGCAGCGAAAGTTTTTTTAAGCACTGACTTTTAAGAACTATACACTCTCATTTCTGGAAGTTAATATTTCTCTGGCTGGGTTTGCTATTCCAAATCATCACCCAGAGGGTGATTAGGGTTAAAAAAAATTCACATTTAGACCATCCTATCTTTATATATAAAGATGAATGTATGTTTGTTTGTTTGTTGGTTTGTTTGTTCTTCATACAAATCCACAGTTTTTATCCGTTCTCGATGAAATTTTGCACAATATCCTTTGAAACAAGGAGAAAAATACTGTCTACATTTGGTTGAAAAATTATCTGTATAAATAACACATTTGTCTCATAACTTCGAAATACGGCGGTAGACTGACACGTTGGATCTGGACGACTCCGTACCGAGTTTCCC